>QRFJ01000316.1:1057394-1100228 GCA_006176705.1 Cocos nucifera
AGGGCATCGGGCTCTCCGGCGCCGACCTCG
The DNA here is from genome assembly GCA_006176705.1 of Cocos nucifera. Lineage (NCBI taxonomy): Eukaryota > Viridiplantae > Streptophyta > Magnoliopsida > Arecales > Arecaceae > Cocos > Cocos nucifera. The sequence continues at coordinate 1,057,425 of QRFJ01000316.1, forward strand.
CAAGGCTTCTATCAAGAATTCCCGGGCTGCTGCTTTGGAGCTTGGAGAAACGGCTGCTCCCAAACTTTGATCTCCTCAAGGCCATACTCCACACCAATGAGAACGTCATCTTAGCTATCAAGAAGTGCCCTCGTCTGCTTACCTCCGACCTCTCCAACTTGTTGCTTCCCAAGTTAGAAAGCTTGCGAGACTACGGCGCGCCGGCGTCCGTAATCTTCACCCTGCTCATCACCCACCCGAGATCTCTGATCGAAACAGCGGATCAGTTCGAGAAGACTTTTAACGCGATCAAGGGAATGGGCATGAGCCCTTCGACTTCCATGTTCGCCCATGCACTAGGGGTGTTCGCCCAATTGCACAAAACCACAATAGAAAGGAAGTTGGAGAATTACCTGAGCTTGGGCTGGTCGCAGGAGCAAGTCCTCGAGGCGTTTGCGAAGCATCCGTACTGCATGACGGTGTCCGATGAGAAGGTGAGGAGAAACATGGAGTTCTTCGCGGAGAAGCTCAAGTGGGGGCCGGCCTACGTGTCGGCGAATCCGGTGGTTCTGTCGCTCAGCTTCGAGAAGAGGATTGTTGCGAGGTGCTCGGTTTTGGAAATGCTAGCGTCCAAGGGCTTGGTAAAGGGCGATGTGAAAGCGCGGCACCTGATGATGGGGGAGAAGAATTTCATTGAGAATTATGTGATAAAGTACAAGGGTGAAGTTCCAGAAGTAGTTGATGCTATGGGAGGTAACAAGTTGGGACTTGGTGGTTTGAAGCCTGGGAGTTGATGGGAATGAGCAATTGGATTCAGCTTAACGGGAATGGCTGGAACTCTTTTCCTTCATTAACGTCTTTTGAATGGATTGCAACAGCATAAAGGGATTGTTTCCTGCACCCAAAGCTTGCTTTGTTATTCTTAGACTTGCTTTATTTTCATTCAACTTGGACTGGATAAAAAGTCAGATTGAATTGTTTTGTTGCCACATTAAGATGTTTGGGCAGGCGAATTGAAAGTTGGGAATAGACATCCCTTCTCAAATTCAGAGACAACCTCACTTCTGTTACTCAAGTGAAAACTGTCATGTTCTTTGTATTCTTTTTGCTGGAATTGTGCCATAATCTTTATAGCTGCTTTGGATTCTTCTCCTCCATCCAATTAGATTACATGGACATCACTATCCAGGTACTTGGCCACGGGAGGTGATGTTCTACTTGAGCTAATTTAAATTCAGATTTTCTTTTTTTCAATGTGATTGAGCTTAGCTCGAATCAAGCTTGATTTGAACTTAATTTGAATCAAGCTTTAACATGGTTTATAAGCATGAAATAAGTGCCTAAAAACAACCCAGTTTGATCAAGCTTGGCTCGATAAGGCTCAAAATTCCTAAAGTATATATCAGCATATGCTAATTAGCATGTAATATTAGGATTTAATCTAATGGCTAACCCTTGGTTCACATTACTCATATGGGCCACTGTATCAAGCATGAGTTGAGCTTTGAACAAAGCTTCTTGAATTCTAGTTTCATTCAAGCTTCGTATAAATTTGCATCGACTTTAACTTGATAAATATTATCAAGCCACTGAAAATATACTCAAGTTCAACTAGTTTGAAATTACACTCAAACTGAATAATAAATAAACCAACCCTGATTTTTCGATTTACGAACCTGAAATTATTTATTTTTAAAGCAATATGTTGTTAGTGTCCCAAAACCAACATTTGAATCTAGGCCTTGCTCAAGGGTAAATGCATCAATTGAACCTAGACCCTCTCAGGTGCAAACCTTTGGAGGGAGAGAGAGGTGCCAATTAGCTGACCAGAGCCTATCGTCAAGCCAAGATTGATTAAGTCTAAGTTTGATTAAAGGAATGTGATACAAAATCTCCACTACTGAATGCTGACAACAGACCAGCTCACTTAGGAATGACCGTGACTGGTTTCGCGAAGCATTAATGTCTTCCAAATACACTTTGAGTGTGTGCCATCTTCTAATTGCTAGCCGAAAATCACCTTCTAGATGGATCGCTTTTTTTTTTTTTTTTTTACTGAAGTTATTTCTCAAACTCTCACATTTTATGTCCAAAGCATTGCTCTTTAAGGTGAATTATGATGGTGGTAGTTTTATTTTATTTAATGTATTGTATGCCCCAACCATTAGAAGAAATTTAATTTTTGTAGCTATGCTTGATGGGAAGGGCTATGAGATTAGATTTAACAATAAGTGTATAATTATTAGAAAGGGGAATTGAGTTATCATAAAAGAATGGATGGGGGATGGAATGTACCAGTTATCCAGTAATAAAAATATTAATGTTTCTCCTTATATTTTTGTGTCTAATGCTACTAGTTCTTTTATATGGCATTTAACACTTGGGCATATAAATAAAGATAAAATGCAAAAATTGAGCAGAAATGGATTATTACTTGATTAGAAAAAAAAAAAAACTAGTTTTGGTGTTTGTGAATCATATGCTCAAAGAAAAATATGTAGAAAGCCATTTAATAAAACATGGCAAACACAAAAACTTTTAGAGGTAGTTCATTCAGATTTGGGTGGACCAATAAGAGTCAAGGCACCCAAGGGAATGGAATATTATATACTGACGATTATTTAAGGTTTGGTTATATTTATTTAATTTCACATAAGTCTCAAGCACTTGAAAATTTTAAAGAGTTTAAGAAGTTGGTTGAGATATAGTTAGGAAGGCCAATTAAGCCTTTGCATACTAATATAGGTGGTAAATATGGATTGGAAGAATTCACCCTATTTTGTAAAAAAAATGGTACAAGACATTTGAATACTATGCTTCATACACTACAATAAAATGGGATTGCTGGAGGAAGAAATAGAACACTCATGGATATGGTTTGATCAATGATGGTCTCTGCAGATTTGCCCTTGAGTTTTTGGGGAGCAGTCAAAAATGCCATGTATATTTTAAATAGGATCAATACAAAGGCCAAAGAATTGACACAGGAAGAAAACCAAATTTATCCCATTTAAAGATATGGGGTCGTAAAGCTCGTGTGTTAATCCCAAAACCACTAAGAGATAAATTGGGACCTAAACATATGAGTGCACTTTTGTGGGGTATCTAGATAATAGATGGGTACAGATTTTACCACAAAGAAAAATACTTTATTGATAGCAGGGATGCTATATTTTTGGAAGAGTGCAACAAGTAATAAATAGGGAAGATGTGAAATTTTTGCAAGAAGATAAAGAAGTTGATACATCTTAGCCAAGTAGTATATATGAAATGGCTAGAGATGATTCTTACGAGAATGTCCAATATTATAGTCAAATTCTCCTTTAGACATTGAAGCACAAAATCTCCAAGAAAATGCTTTAGTTAGTGGGAGGAAAAGAATGAGGATGCCATCTTCACTATTTAAAAAATATTACGCTTTTGAAGCATATTATGGGTTAATTGATAATGAACCAAAAAATTATAAGGAAGCAGTGGCATCAAATGAATTTAGGTTTTGGTATAATGCAATGATGGAAGAATTGGATTCAATTAACAATAATAATGTTTGGAAATTAGTACAATTGCTAAAAAATAGAGTTGCCATTAGATGTAAATGGGTTTATAAAAGAAAACTCCGATTCGAGGAAACCCTCGATAAGTATAAAGCAAGATTAGTTGCAAAAGAGTATATACAAAAATTTAGAATAGATTATGAAGATACATATCCCTTTATTACTACGTATGTATCTATTTGGATTATAATGTCCATTATTGCAAAACTAGATCTTAAGTTACATCAATTAGATATAAAAATTGCTTTTTGATGAATTAAAAGAAGATATTTTTATGCAACAACCTGATGGTTTTGAAGTTAAGGGAATGGAAGACAAAGTGTATAAATTGCACAAATCTTTGTATGGGTTGAAACAATCTTCCAAATAATTATATTTGACATTCCATAATGCCATATTTGATATTGGATATCGTGTTAACCCCTTAGATAATTATGTTTATATATGAAAATATCAAGAGCATTTTGTAATATTATCTGTTTATATAGATGATATATTATTTACAAGCAATGATTGATGAAGACATCATGGTGGACAAATATATGGTGGATAGAGCTCGGAAGGAACTTTATTGCAATTTTGAATTGATCACTTAGCTGGCAAAAAAACTATGGATAGTTTGGTTGTAACAATTAAAATTTTGTCTGTTAAGGCACAGAGATGTACCATTAAGGCTGCAAATAGATTAAGCTAACCCATGACCCAATTCGACTCAATCTCTAACCTGTATTAAAAGATCCATGGGGTCTGATCGGATTCTAAAATTAGACTCCTATTTTTTTAGGTCAGGATTGGATTTATTGAATGTAGACAACCCGACCCAATCGAACCCACTTGATTTTATGAATCATTTTGGATCTTATACTTAATAACCCAACCTAACTTGATCCGAACTCAATATCTTGCATATTCCTATACTGACAAAAATCAAGTTTCTTCTACATTTTTGCTGTATTGTTCTTTATCCCTACTTGGCCAAGCAACAGATTCATTTTCTTGGATGCTATTTGAGCTTCTCCTAGGGAACACTAAGTAGCAAGTTTTTTCTTTTTTAGTTGTTGCTTAGTCGGCTTTTGTTGAAATAGTTCTTATATATTCCTATGTTTATCACGCCCCATGTAATGGAGTCTCCTGCACCCATATATGTAATGGGCTTTTTCGTTTTGCACTTAAACTTCTCCAGCTTTTATATATTATTTGGATTTGTTGTTCTTTTTGTCTTTTGTCATCTCTTGACGTACAAGAACTTTTTTCTTTAATATAGCCTCCGGCTTCTTTACTTATTCAAAAAAAAAAAAAAAAAAAAATTCAACCAAAACTTATAAGTTTTGTACAAAAGGCCTGCAGAGCATGTTTTGGGATTATAGATCCCACCAAATCCGAAGTTCGTAGGTTAGAGCCAAATTATATATGGATCCGATTCAATCCGAATGATCCATTAGATTAGACCCAACCTGTCCCGGTCTATTGAATTGTAGGTCCAATATTAAGATTCGATCAAAGAATTGGATCAAGTCGGGATCATCCATGGTCTGATTCGATCCGACCCATTTGCACCCCTACTTGCCACTTGGCTAGAATGTAAATTAACCTCTTTTCCTTTTACTTACCTAGGCTAGTCTTTGAAGATAGGTAATCGAACTAGATTGGGTTGGATGCCTGTGATCCAAGGAGCTGAATCAAGGCTGTCTTTTTGGAAGAGTAAATTTCTCTCTTTTGAGGTAGGTTTATGCTAGTCGATACAATGCTATCTGCACTTCCATATATTTTTGTCTTACCCGCTCGAGTGAACAAGAAATTAAATAAATACTGAAGAACTTTCCCGTACGAAGGGTCAGACTCTGCTCTTGAGATCCCATGCAAATAAACCTTAAGGAAGAGGGGACAAAAGCTCCATCAAAATTCAGTTTGAAGGCAAATACCGGCAAGGTTGTTCATGAGAGAAAATAGAAGTCAAAGAAGGCTTGAAGCCAAATAACACCCTAGGGGTTCCAACCCTGCCAGTTCTATGAGTTTCGCAAGGGAGCCAAAAAGAGAGAGTAGAACGGCACAGCTTGTTGAGAGGCATCTGTCGCCGGCCCTCCACGACGACCAAACAGCGAATGAAACAAGGGTTCTCAGCAATTTAGCAGTGTGAAGAACCACAGGTCTGATTAGTGAGGACTTGTAAAGAGCTTGAAGGGGTTACGATATAGCAAGGAATGGACCAAGAATGCGATGCAAATACATTAGCAATGGATGCACACCCACCATGCACCTCGCTGCATGCATAAAAATGTTCTGCGAAGAAGTCGAGGGCAAAGGTATGCATGGCTCAATAAAATCCAAAATGGACTGTTTCTGCAAAACAAAACCATAAACGATCTATTTCTGGAAAAATGAAAATATAGTGGATGTCTTGAAAAATCTCGAAATGATCAAAGACTGTTGGTTCATGCCAAATTTCGTTTTTATGGCTACAAAATCATGAAACTCTTGCAACAGCATAAGTTCATCTAAAATCTCATGATATTTACCAGAAAAATGAAAAACCTAATGATGCATGTTATATGTGCAAAAACTTTGTATTTGACACATACTCTCTCTCTCTCTCTCTCTCTCTTCTCTCTCTCTCTCTCTCCTCTCTCTCTCTCTCTCTCTCTCTCTCTCGTAATAATAGCTAAAAGATGCACCAGTTTCACCACAAACTTTCTTTCTTCTTACTTCCCTTCCCTGGCATCATGATGCACCTAATAATTTTTACCTATCAGTATATTATGCACTAAAACTCTACAAAGTACCAGGAAAATTAATATATTCTTCAGCATAATTGGACCTCCAAATCACTCAGCCACTAATGATGGTAAGTGAAATTAGGGAATTCCTTGTTTTCTGTACTGGAGCTTCAACGAACAGAATGTTTATTTGTATCCCATGATCTCGCTTCCACAGCTCTCCATAGCCATCAGAAATTATTCAAAAAAGAAAATCAAGCCTCCATCATAACCTCACTCACTAAACTGTAATTACCAGATGGTTAACAGTGCAGAAAGTATTTCCCACTTAGCTCACCGCAGAGAGACCAGAAATTGGAGCCAAAGGCAGCACTGTCAGATTTAAAGAGACCATCGGATGATTGGCAGAAGTTCATGCATTTTGTTGAAGTTTAGCACTCATAATATGAAGCAAGTGCCCCGAAAATGGCAAACCCCTCAAGATACATTTATGTCAGACAAAATATAAATCGATATACTGTGCTGATTTTCAACATTTGGACTTTTGATCATGATCGCGGGCTCGTATGGATGACTCCTAGAGGCCGGACACGTGTGTGGCTTGCAACTTTATTCTCAAGCCTAGATTAGTAAGTTAGAACATCTAACTTACACAAGTAATAGATCTAATCTATTATTTTCATACCTACATTAGATATAGTGTATATACATATTGATGTAATCAACATATTTTAGTTTCTTCTTTAGATTTTAATTTTTAATTTAATAACATACCATGATCATGTAATAGATCTTAGATCTAGGATATTTTTAAATATTTAAAATTAATTTTGATTAATTTTAGTCTTTTGCTATCTGATCTTGAAAAAATTTTAAGATCTAGTCCTGAATCCTAGATGTGGTTCTTTCAATTAGTATCAGTGCCTAGATTTTTCATTACATGATTATTTGAGCATGTTTAGATTATTTTTTAAATTAAATCTAATTTATAATCTAATTATTAAATCTAAAATTAAAATTCTTGATTATACGAACTGCTATAAGGTTCTCCTACTATAAGGTTTACCCCTTACTGTGGAGAGATTGTTCTAGTTCGTGTTAATCTGCTTCTAATCATAAATTTATTAGATTTGATCTAATTTTATTTATAATTTAATAAATTTAAAATAATTTTAGATCTAAAAATAAAATTTTTAGATTGCACAGACTGCTATAAGATTGTCCTACTGTAAGGTTCACCCTTAACAGTGTAAAAATTGTCCTAATATGTGTTGATCTAAAATATTGATCATAAAATTTTAGATTATATCTAAAAAAATTTATGATCTAATTAAAAATATTTTAATCTAATTTTAATCATCATAAATATGTTAGATTTGATTTAAGATAATTTATGATTGATTATAGTTAAAATTATTTTAATTACATGAACTTGTTTAGATTAGATCTAAAGTAGTTTAATGCTTATTTTATTTGCATAGATTATGAATCAAATATACAACTTGATTGATAGAATCATATTATAAAAATATTTTATAAATATAAAAATTATTTTTGAAAAGTCGAACTCTAACCCTCAGCCCAAAACTTAATTAAGAAGTTATTTAATTAGGATCTAGGATTGTAAATTGAAGATCCTAAGATACAAATCATAACACATTGAGTTAAATGGGTTAGTAGAGATTAGATCCATTAATTGGGTTAGACCTAGGGTTAGATTAAAGAATGAATTTAATTATAGAATTAACTAAATCTAATCAATTATTATCTTAAATTAGATTAAGGATTCTCTAGATCAATTACAATAGTTATAGTTGGTCAAGTTCATGTCTTTAACGAGACCCAAGATGGACTTGATTCTTGACTATGTGGTCTAGCATGAACTATTAGATTGATCTAATTAAAACTAATTAAACCAATTGGTGTCTAAGATAAACCAGACCGATGGTCTTTAATTGGCAGCCCGCTTATTTGACCATTTCTGATGGTGTCTAAAGCAAGCTTTGGTAGACCCTTCCACTGATCAAACTTACCTAGCCTCATTTGTGAAATTATATTTTGATCGGATTACTTGACTATTCAAGTTGACCCATGTCAGCTAGGTAAATCAGTTTGACTAATTTAGGTGCTCCTTGATCAGCCTATTAATGGTCTTCCTTAAGCTGACTTAATGAAGTTAGTGGGAGGATCATGACAAGTTGGTTCATCTAACCTTTTCTTATCTTCAAATTAAATTCTCTAAAATTATTAGGTCTCTAAAATGAGATAGTTATTATGATAACTAGATCATAGCCTCCCATTAAAGTGGATGATAATGGGTCTATTAGTTGGATAACCATTGGAGGCCCAAAGACCTGGTGTGTATCGGCTAATGGAATTATCATTCATTATGTGATTTTTTGACTGCATCTTTCTAAATGGTGGTTAGGTTGGCCAACCAAAGTTGGGCCTAATCATTCATTGGTTTGGTGGGCCAAGTATGGTCATATTAATTGTTGGACCTAATTGGATCTTTTCAGTGGAGGCCAAAGCATACTAAATAGGGACTGGGGCAAAATTTAATTACTAAAAAATATTTAAAAAAATAATTGATTATGAACCTATCCTTAGATGTACATGAGTTGGCCAACCAAAGTTGGGCTCGTGTGCAGTCTATGTGAATTCTCGAATCTACTAAGAAATTAGGATAATTTCTCGAATTAGAGGTATAGACTATCAATTCGAATAAAATTATAGGAGAACCTTTTGATTAAAGTCTAAATCATTAGGTTTAGTGAATCAATTACTAATTAGGTTATGATTTTTTTTTATGTAGATATGGCCACTTTCTTATCGCTTCGATCATTGTTGGACAATGATAAGTTGGTGAGACCCAACTTCAATAGCTGGTATCAAAAGTTGAAAATTAACCTGAAGCATGAACGGATCCTGTATGTATTAACGAATCCTACACCTAAGGATGCAACTGTCAATGCACATGGAACAGTTAGAGATACTTATCAGAAGTGGCTCAGTAACTGGACCATAGTGTGCTACATTATGCTGGCTTCTATGAGCGATGAGTTCAGTTATAGATTTAAGATGGCTCAGCCAAAGAATATACTTCAAGTGTTGAAGGATTTCTTTGGCACACTCGATGACGTGGAGAGGCACAAGACTAGTTGTGCCATCTTCAATGCCAGGATGTGGGATGGTGCCTCTGTCACTGATCATGATCAAACTGATAGAGTGATTGAGTAAGCTCGACTTTTTTTGCATAAACGGCTTGAAAAGGAAGCAATACTAAACTCATTGCCCAAGTCTTTTCTCCCATTCTTTACTCATTTTAGAATGACAAAGCCTGAAATAGACTACCACGGGTTACTGGGGTTGCTTCAGAACTTTGAGAAGGATCACCAACTTCACAAAGAGTCGATAAACATAGTGGGAGGTTCGTTTTCTAGTTCTTGACCCTTTAGAAAAGGAAAGAAGAACAATAAGAAGAAAGCTAAGAAGATGCAAGTTTAGGCTGGAACATTTGTGCAAGGCCAGATCAGAAAGATCAAGTCCGATAAGAGTCTAGCTGAATACTTCTTTTGCAAGAAGTGAGGGTACTAGAAGAGAAATTGTCTGAAGGAACTTTATCTAGGATTTTAGGACTAGATCTTGAAACTTTTTCAAGATCAGACAACGAAAGATTAAAATAAATCAAAATTAATCTAAAATATCTTAGGTCTAAAATCTTATTATATGATTATTGCATGGTATTTTAATTAGAGATTAAAAATTAAATAAGAAAGAATAGGTTGATCATATCAACCTAGATCTATACTACATCTAATATAGCTATAAAATAATAGATCAGATCTGTTACCTGAGTAAATTAGATGTTCTAACTTGCTGATCTAGACTTGAGGATGAAGTCATAAGCCACACATATGTCCGACCTCTACAAGTCATCCACATGAGCTCACGAACATGATCAGAGATCTTGATGCAGGAAATCAGCACAGTATGCTAGCACTGTATTGATCTCTCTTCGACGGTCGATCCGATGCTTCCTTCTTCGAAACTTGGATACTCCAAAATACCAAAAGGAAAAGAAGAAGATTTGTGATACTGAGACACCTCTCAAAAGCTGACAAAAAGGAAGGAAGAGATCTAGAACAAAAATCCTAGAAGAAGACCCTTTTCTTCTTCTTTGTTCTTTTTCTAGACACCCTGATTTGTGTTTTTAATATCTCCATGACCCAGATGAATTCTTTTTTGATTTTTGTACACCAAAGAGACCTCTCAAATATTTGCAATCTATAAAAATTTAAGTAAATTTTTTTTTTAAAATAAAGAGATATGTAGAGTCCAAGATTGGTCAAAAATTTAGACAGGAAAGTCACCAAATGGCAGGTTGTTGGGGCACTCAACTCTTGGGCACCCCCACCTTATAGGCATCCCCACCTTACTTTTCTGCCATGGACCAACAAGAGAGGGCACAACAAATGCCAAAGAATGCTGTGAGAGAGAGAGAGAAAATAAGGAGGTGGCGGCATGAAAGGAAGGAAGTCTTTTGGTTGACTAGGATTCTATCTCATAGAATCCTAAAGCAAAACCAACCTCTCCTTTTGACTTGGTTATCAAACAAATTTCCATATGAGAAAAAGAAAGAGAGAAGGGAGGTGTGAGATTGCTTGGGGCATGGAGATTTTTCTTGTAAAAATACAAAGAGAAAGAGGTGGGGCGTGAGGATTAGGTGGCGCAAGGAATAGGGAGTCCTAGTCTCCTATTTTGACCTGATCAAACAAGATCTTTTAACCAAATAAAAATAAGAGTAATCCAACCCAATTAAATAAGACCCTAACCTATTTAAAAACTTATTTAAATTAGATTAAATTAGATTTAATTTTGATTTATTTTTTAATCAAATTAGAAAATTGGGTTGATCCAAGTCCTAGTTAGAATAGGACTAGTTCTTTCTTGCACATGGCTTATCCAATAAACCAATTGGATTTGATCCAATTAAGCCCAAACCAAATATAATTAAATTATATTTAATTAAACTTAATTTGAACCTACTGACTTAATCAAATTAAGTCAATTAGCAATCAAATTGCTAATCGATCCTCCTGCAATACTTGCACTAGGTCAAACATCGACCGTATTGATCATTTAACCCTAAAATGATTCTAAATCGATGATCAACCATCCAATCGAAATATGAACTCTAATGTGTATGACCTCATAGGTTCGAACCTAAGTTGGTAGCATAGAAATAAATTTCTGTACCAATCGAAGTGACCATCTAATAATGATACTCGATGGCTGGATAGGTCGAAGGTGTAGAACATCATCCTTAGAATCCATGTGGATATAGTTTCTATATAATTCATCCCCTTGACCACAATGCTCATAGGACGCCTCAGAGTTCAACTGTCAACTCTGATCAGGTTGTCCACATTATATTTCAAAATATCAAATCCATCTAATGAATTATCCTGGCCAAGGTTTTGCTATATTGAAATACAGTAATGCATTCTTCTCCAACTCTTAGAGTGGTCAATTCCATCTTGATCATATTTCGACCTTACAAGTACTTGACTATGCCTAGAAGCCTTCCATTATTGAATTAAAAATTTAGTTAGTCCGATACCAAAGTACAGTGAGCTGCTTGTAAGTCACTGAGTTGATCTTAGATCTAAGGGATACTTATACCTATATCCCATTAGAGACATTCTCGATAGTAGAATGCTCTAGAGTAGATCACATTTAATGACTATATACCTATACATCTCACTTGTATGCCATACTAGTGTCTTCGCACTCCTTAGTTAAGAAGATAACTAACCTATATGGCATATAGCGATCTATGCTCGATAGACACTATCGTCCTAATTAACAGTCTATCATTTAGTCATGAACAAATTTAAGGACTAATTGATAAATTCTCTCTTTATCGAAACTAAATAGTCTTAAGAATTTCATCATAACAATGGAGTTCATTAGAAGATGTAAATTTATGATGAAAAAGATGCCAAAAAAATTTTATTAATTAATAAATTAATTATAATATCTCAACCATTAATAAGTTGATGATTGACTTTGAGACATAATTTTCAATAACTCCCACTTATCCTAAAGCCACTCGGAACAGTATCTAATACCCATCTTCGACTTATAATTGTCGAACTCCTTGATTGCCAAGGCTTTAGTGAAGGGATCAGCTAGGTTCTTCTTTCCGTCAATCTTCTGAAGGTCGATATCATAATGATCCACGATCTCACGGACCAAATGAAAGCGGCACACAATATGCTTTGTCCGTTGGTGTGCCTTCGGTTCCTTTGCTTGAGCTATGGCACCAGTGCTATCATAGTAGAGTCAGACTGGACCATCAATGGAGGGTGCTACTTTGAGCTTGGTGATGAACTTTCTCAGCCACATAATTTTCTTTGCTGCATCTAATACTGCCATATACTGCTTCACAAACAGAGTCAACCACTGTATGCTGCTTGAAATTTTTTCAGCAGATGGCTCTACCATTTAGAGTAAAGATATACCTCGACATACTTTTACTATCATCATGATCAGATTGAAAACTGAAGTCTGTAAACCCCATAAGTTTTAGATCTGATTTACTATAAACCAACTATTGGTCCTTAGTATTTCTCAAATACTCAAGGATGATTTTAACTACCTTTCAGTAATTTTCTTGAGGATCAGACGTGGCATACTCACTAGAAGTATGCCACGTCTAATCTCGTACATATCATTGCATATATAATAGACCCCACCGTCGAAGCATATGAGATTCTACATATACTTTTTCTCTCTTTAGAAGTTGTCAGACAATCCTTCTTAAAGAGAGAAATTCCTTAGCCTATCGAGAGATAGCCTTTTTTGAAATTTTTCATGCTGAACCTCTTCAGCACAGCTTTTATGTACGTGGACTGGGATATACCAAGCTGAAGAAAAATCCTGATTTTCCAGACCAGATTCATTCAGATCTGATCAGATCAAGAGATATATTTCAAAAATTTTTTTCTTTGATCCAGATCCGATCTAAGATATTTTAGATTTGATTATTATTATTTTAAAAATAAAAATAAAATCAAATAAATTAAATTAAATTAAATTTACCTTGAAGTGGGTAATCCTATTACCCGTTGATGATCCTGTAAGCAGTGGAAGGTTCTGGATCAAGTCACGCAAGTGCCTGACCTCTATCGATATCTACTCAGGCTGGATCTAGAGATCCTCTTCTTCTCTATCACGTCTTTAAAAATTAGATCTGGATCTGATCTGGAGGATCTTCAAAACTCCTTTTGAAGATCAGCAGTCGTCCTTTGCAGCAGCGCAGCCTTCTAGCTTTCACTCGCCTTTCTCTTATCTAGATTGCACCAACCAAGGTCCAAAACCCTCTTGAACATGGAGAGGAGAGGGAGAAGATGCTTTGGCACGGAGGAGGAGAGGAGAAAAGGCCTTGGGGCATGGAGATCTCAATTAATTCAGATACCTCTTTGAGTTGGGCGTAGGGTCTTATTTATAGACTAACTGTGATCCAACTCCTCTTCTTCCCAACCAATCACAACTCTTTATGAAATCAGATCTAAATCTGATTGGTGGGAATAGAGTCCCCTAGATTCCTCCTTAGAGGGCACCCAAGATCAGTCAAAGTTGGTTCTTAGGAGAACTCTAATTGGAATCCAAAAAGAAGATGGAGTTCCTGTCCAATAGGGACTCCTGGGCGCCTCCAGCTTGGGCACACGCCAAGGGTGGTGTGTGCCCTCTTCCTTGCCAGGTTCTGGTAGGGGGATAGGCTCCCACCAGCTCTCCAATAGGTGCATGATGAAGGGAAATTCTGATTTTCCGGTCCAGGTTCGTCCAGATCTGATTAGATCAAGAGATATATTTCAAAAATTTTCTCTTGATCTCAATCAGATCTTGATATGTTTCAGATCTGATTCTTATTATTTTAATAAATAAAATAAAATAAGATAAATTAAATCAAATTTAATTTACCTAATTTGGGTAATCCTATTATCTTGTAGATGATCCTGATTGCAGCGGAAGGTTCTGGATCTTAGCCACGCAAGTGCCTGGCCTCTATCGGTATCCACTCGGGTTGGATCTGGAGATCCTCTTCTTCTCTATCACACCTCCAAAAATCAGATCTGGATCTGATCTGGAGGATCTTCAAAACTCTTTTGAAGATCTGCAAGTCGTCCTTTTGCAGCAGCGCAGCCTTCTTGCTTTTGATCGCCTTTTCTTGATCTGAATCGCACCAACCAAAGTCCAAAACACCTTTTGGACATGGAGAGCAAGGGGAGAAGAGACTATGGCATGGAGAAGGAGGGGAGAGGCAGCCTTGGGGCATGTCTAATAGCATTGGAATTAGGGTTGGGCGCAGGGTCTTATTTATAGACCTCTTGTGATCCAACTCCTCTTCCTCTCAACCAATCACAACCCTTTGTGAAATCAGATCTAAATCTGATTGGTTGGAATAGAGACCCCTGGATTCCTCCTTAGAGGGTGCCTAAGACCAGTCAAACTGGATTCTTAGTAGAACTCTGATTGGAATCCAAAAGGGAGGTGGAGTCCTTGTCCAACAAGGACTCCTAGGCGCCTCCTACTTGGGCTCACGCCACCCTTGGCGTGCACCCTTCTCCTTGCCAGGTTCTGGCAGGGGGACAGGCCCCCACCAGCTCTCCAATAGGTGCATGACATGTGGTCAAAAGTCAAAGGGTGAATGGTCAACGTTTGACCAGTCAAAGGTAGACTTTTGACCAAAGTCAAAGAACAAGAAATGGCAGGTGACCAAAAATGGCAGGTAATGTCTTACAAATAAGACAACCTATTCTGACTTGGACAACCTCCAGTCAGACCATATGAAGGCCTCTGATTGAGCACAAACTCCTTTGGCTCAGTCAGGACAACTTATTTGTGATAGTAAAAGAAGAACGTTAGGTTCAATCGAGTGCTAGCACGATTTCCTTGAACCTAATTGAATCTCATTCAGATCAATTGAACTAGATCAGTTCAATTGATGATCACCAGATTCAAACCCTTGTTTGTGTGACCCAGTTAGGTTCAGTTCTGTATGGTAATGGGATATGTCATGATCTCTATCATAGACATCATCGAAACTCCTTTCGATGGATCAGAACTCTTCTGATTCGAACAGCTAGAATGATCGATCATCTAAATCATTCTAATTGCTCCCAAAATCCACCAGTGACACCTAGCAGTATATGGTGGCAACCCATCAGAGCTGAATGCGAACCTCTTGGTGCAGCTACCTGTGTGATTAAGTTCTTCTATCTTGAGCCCCGATCAGATTAGGGTTAAGGTAAAACTCGTCAAACCCTAGTCTCTGTCATATGATATAATCATTCGATTCGAGTCCAATGTGAAAATCTAAATAGAAACTCTTTCTATTATTTCACTCTGCCATGGCCATGGGCTTCAGGACTTGATTCTCATGATTATCATAGGGCTGCTCCTCTACCACCGAGGTAGATAGATCCCATCTTGATGCAATCCAGTTCCTACAATGAACATGCTATAGCCAACATACACCTCAGGGTTCCATATGGCTAGGAGACCGAGTAATGGTGTAGTCAAACTATAACACCCTCAAGGTGAACTGCCGATGCATCTCAGGTCAAAGAACCAGACACACTACTGCAGCATCGAGTCAGTCATTGACGAGAAGGTAGACTTCCTAATGACTACTCGAGGTGGTCACGCTCAGTGCCCTCGTTCTCTAACGAGTACCTGTACTCTCGCTCTGGTGTCTCCACACCGTAGACTCAAGACTCATCTACTAAAGAGAAGCGATCGTACACCAACCTTCCGGATCAATCACCATCCTCGTGATGATCCTATGGTCGGGAGCTGTTTATGAGTTAATAATGATTATTCATGTCTTAAATTTTCAACTCTTGAAAATATGAATTATCATTACCATTAACTCAAAGGATGTATCACAGACACTAAATACACAGGTGTGATAGAAAATAACCCATTTCATTAATTATAGTCAAAATTATAATTTTGCCCCTAGAAGTGTATTACAAGTGTCAGCCAATTCTGGCTTCTAGGGCACATATATCTAACAATCTTCCACTTGTCCTAAAGCCAATTGGCTACAAGTCTAAGTCCCATCTTCTCAAGGTGGGCTTCGATCTTCTGCTGGCCCAACGGCTTTGTAAGTGGGTCTGCCACATTATCTGCGGAGTTGACTCTCTTGACCTCAACGTAACCTTTCTCAAGGTAATCGCGGATGAGATGATATCGCCGCTCAATGTGCTTGGACTTCTGGTGAGACCTCGGCTCCTTAGCAAGGGCTATGGCGCCATTGTTGTTGCAGTAAAGAGGAATGGCATCTGATGGCATTACTCCAATTTTTGCAGCAAACTTCTTGTACCAGAACGCTTCCTTTGCAGCCTCTGATGCAGCTATATATTCTGCTTTCATGGTGGAATCTGCTATCACAGTTTGCTTGGAACTCTTCCAGCTGACAGCTCCACCATTGTACACAAACAGACTTCCAGATGTTGACTTTCGATCATCTATATCGGACATGAAGTCCGAGTCTGTGTATCCTTGAACTTGGAGTTCTCCGTTACCAAAGACCAACATCATATCCTTAGTTCTTCTCAAGTACTTAAGGATACATTTCACAGAAGTCCAGTGTTCTTCACCTAGATTTGACTGATATCTGCTTGTGACACTCACAGCATGGGCTATATCAGGTCATGTACATAGCATGGCATACATGAGGCTCCCTATTGTAGAAGCATAAGGGATCTTGCTCATGCGTTCTATTTCCTCAGGTGTGCTGGGGCACATCTTCTTGGAAAGATGAATACCATGTCTGAAGGGTATTAATCCCCTCTTAGAGTTTTCCATACTAAACCTTTTTAGTACTTCCTCTATGTGTTAGATATATGTGCTCTAGAAGCCAGAATTGGCTGACACTTGTAATACACTTCTAGGGGCAAAATTATAATTTTGACTATAATTAATGAAATGGGTTATTTTCTATCACACCTGTGTATTTAGTGTCTGTGATACATCCTTTGAGTTAATGGTAATGATAATTCATATTTTCAAGAGTTGAAAATTTAAGACATGAATAATCATTATTAACTCATAAACAGCTCCCGACCATAGGATCATCACGAGGATGGTGATTGATCCGGAAGGTTGGTGTACGATCGCTTCTCTTTAGTAGATGAGTCTTGAGTCTACGGTGTGGAGACACCAGAGCGAGAGTACAGGTACTCGTTAGAGAACGAGGGCACTGAGCGTGACCACCTCGAGTAGTCATTAGGAAGTCTACCTTCTCGTCAATGACTGACTCGATGCTGCAGTAGTGTGTCTGGTTCTTTGACCTGAGATGCATCGGCAGTTCACCTTGAGGGTGTTATAGTTTGACTACACCATTACTCGGTCTCCTAGCCATATGGAACCCTGAGGTGTATGTTGGCTATAGCATGTTCATTGTAGGAACTGGATTGCATCAAGATGGGAATCTATCTACCTCGGTGGTAGAGGAGTAGCCCTATGATGATCATGAGAATCAAGTCCAGAAATCCATGGCCATGGTAGAGTGAAATAATAGAAAGAGTTTCTATTTAGATTTTCACATTGGACTCGAATCGAATGATTACATCATATGACAGAGACTAGGGTTTGACGAGTTTTACCTTAACCCTAATCTGATCGGGGCTCAAGATAGAAGAACTTGAATCACACAGGTAGCTGCACCAAGAGGTTCACATTCAGCTCTGATGGGTTGCCACCATATACTGCTAGGTGTCACTGGTGGATTTTGGGAGCAATTAGAATGATTTAGATGATCGATCATTCTAGCTGTTCGAATCAGAAGAGTTCTGATCCATCGAAAGGAGTTTCGATGATGTCTATGATAGAGATCATGACATATCCCATTACCATACAGAACTGAACCTAACTGGGTCACACAAACAAGGGTTTGAATCTGGTGATCATCAATTGAACTGATCTAGTTCAATTGATCTGAATGAGATTCAATTAGGTTCAAGGAAATCGTGCTAGCACTCGATTGAACCTAACGTTCTTCTTTTACTATCATAAATAAGTTATCCTGACTGAGCCAAAGGAGTTTGTGCTCAATCAGAGGCCTTCATATGGTCTGACTGGAGGTTGTCCAAGTCAGAACAGGTTGTCTTATTTGTAAGACATTACCTGCCATTTTTGGTCACCTGCCATTTCTTGTTCTTTGACTTTGGTCAAAAGTCTACCTTTGACTGGTCAAACGTTGACCATTGACCCTTTGACTTTTGACCACATGTCATGCACCTATTGGAGAGCTGGTGGGGGCTTGTCCCCCTGCCAGAACCTGGCAAGGAGAAGGGCGCACGCCAAGGGTGGCGTGAGCCCAAGTAGGAGGCGCCTAGGAGTCCTTGTTGGACAAGGACTCCACCTCCCTTTTGGATTCCAATCAAGAGTTCTACTAAGAATCCAGTTTGACTGGTCTTAGGCACCCTCTAAGGAGGAATCCAGGGGTCTCTATTCCAACCAATCAGATTTAGATCTGATTTCACAAAGGGTTGTGATTGGTTGAGAGGAAGAGGAGTTGGATCACAAGAGGTCTATAAATAAGACCCTGCGCCCAACCCTAATTCCAATGCTATTAGATACGCCCCAAGGCTGCCTCTCCCCTCCTTCTCCATGCCATAGTCTCTTCTCCTCTTGCTCTCCACGTCCAAAAGGTGTTTTGGACTTAGTTTGGTGCGATTCAGATCAAGGAAAGGCGATCAAAAGCAAGAAGGCTGCGCTGCTGCAAAAGGACGACTGCAGATCTTCAAAAGAGTTTTGAAGATCCTCCAGATCAGATCCAGATCTGATTTTTGGAGGTGTGATAGAGAAGAAGAGGATCTCCAGATCCAATCCGAGTGGATACCGATAGAGGCCAGGCGCTTGCGTGGCTAAGATCCAGAACCTTCCGCTGCAATCAGGATCATCTACAGGGTAATAGGATTACCCAAATCAGGTAAATTGAATTTGATTTAATTTATCTTGTTTTATTTTATTTATTAAAATAATAAGAATCAGATCTGAAATATATCAAGATCTGATTGAGATCAAGAGAAAATTTTTGAAATATATCTCTTGATCTAATCAGATCTGGACGAACCTGGACCGGAAAATCAGGATTTTCCTTCACTATGTACATTTTCTGTGAAAGTCCTAGCATCCTATTCGGTCTATCCCTATAGACCTTAATTCCTAGAATAAAGGATGCTTCACCTAGGTCTTTCATGGAGAATTCCTTAGAAAACCACATCTTGACTGATGTCAATATGGGAATATCATTCCCAATAAGGAGGATGTCATCCACGTACAGTATGAGGAAGACAACAGCGCTCCCACTGACCCTTTTGAAAACACATGGTTCCTCTTCATTTTTGATGAAACCAAACTTTTTGATCACATCATTGAAACGAGTGTTCCAGCTCCGAGATGCTTGCTTAAGTCCATATATGGACCTTTGCAGCTTGCAAACCTTGTGATCAGTATCACTGGATGTGAAACCTAGCGGCTGTTCCATATAGATATCTTCCTCAAGATATCCATTTAGGAATGCCGTTTTCACGTCCATTTGCCATATTTCATAATCAAAATAGGCTGCAATAGCAAGCAATGTGCGGATGGATTTTAGCATAGCTACCGGGGAAAAGGTATCCTGATAGTCAATGCCTTCACGTTGACTATAACCTTTTGCCACCAGTCTAGCCTTGAATGTCTCCACATTCCCATCTGCACCAATCTTTCTCTTGAAGATCCATTTACACCCAATAGGTACTATACCTTCTGGTGGATCTACCAAGGTCCAGACTTGGTTTGAGTGCATCGAGTCGATCTCTGACTTCATTGCCTCAAGCCATTTCTCAGAGTCGATATCTGATAGCCTCGTTGTAGGTTTTGGGATCATGCACCAATGAGCACCATTACCTAGAGGAACATTTCCCTCTACGTCCTCGTGAAATAATACCTATGTATCTTTTCCAGGGGACGGAAACTCTTTCTGATCTACGAGGTGGAGGAGGTAGTGTTCTATTGACTCAACCTGATTTGGTTCGACTTGGGTCCTTAGCTCTTTCTGCTTGTGAGACTTCTCACAAAGCTTAATCTGCTTTCCAAATCCGCTATCTTGAATAAACTATTTTTCAAGAAAATATGGCATGTCGACTCACAATCACATATGGGTCCTGGAATGTAGAAATGTATCCTAATGACTCTTTTAGGATATCCTATGGAATCTGAGCTCTAAAGGAACGCAAACTCTAACTTGTCCGCTTGTTGTCTTTGACATGCCGACAACCCCAAATTCCTGAGATGACTCAGACTTGGTTTCTACCCAGTGCCATATCTCAATAACGGTGTGGTAGGAATGGTTTTAAAGGGAACCCATTCAGTAATAGATTGAAGTTAATAATGAAGTCCCCAAAGAAAATCAGGAGGTCTGTGAAAGCTCATCAATGGAATGAACCTATCAAATAGAGTCCGAATTTCTTTCTCCGTTCTGAAATCCCGTTGAGTTGAGGTGTCCTGGTGGAGTCCATTGAGAGACTATGCCATTTCCTTAAGAATAGTCTAGAATTCCCAGCTAAAGGATTCAATCCTCGATCGTGATCGAAGAACCCTTAATGGGTTTTCCAGTTTGTTTTTCTACTTCAGTCTGAATTCTTTGAACTTTTCAATGGCTTCAAGACTTGTGTCTCATAAGATACACAGTACCCATACCTAGACAGATCAATCGATAAAGGTAATGAAGTAGACAAATTGCCTCTAGCCGGCACATCGATGGGCCCTGCACACATCATAATGTACTAAAGGGCAAGGAGATCTGTGCCCTCTCCCCATTGTCCAACAAAAAGGGATTAGTCATTTTGCCTGAAGACAAGATTCACAAGTTGGATATGAACTCAGAAAGTCAATGGACTCAATAGCCCATTTTTCCTCCATTGTTAATCCTATCTTCTCTAATATGACCTAATCTCAAGGTGCCATAAGATTCTGTCGTTTGGACTATCCCTAGGTCGTTTTGCATTCACGTTTTGCTCGATAGTTAAATAGGTACATCAATAGCAACTGATAAAAAGACCATTTAACAAGAAAAACCATTTGCAATTTTTATTTTTTCATAAAGAATGTTACAATTGGTCCTTAAAGAAGGTGATCACATAACCTTCTGTGCTAAGCATGAAACAGAAAATTCAAATTCCCTGCTAGCTGGCGGCACATAATAACAGTCTTTTAAAACTAAGTCTAAAAAAACTAGATGGTAATCGCAGAGGGTAATGTTCCCATCGGCACTGCAGCAACTCTTGCTCCATACCGACGTGTAAGGATCATATCTCGCATCCTAGCCTCCTGCTATCCATCAAGACCCTGCATAGAAGTGCACAGATGAGCACAGAAACCAGAGTCAAGCACCCAACTGGATGCAGAAGAAACCGTTAAGGTTAAGACACAATAATGAAGCAACTCCAGAAGGACCTTCCATTCTTGTTCTTCAGGGTGGCTCAGATAAGTAGGGCAGTTCCGCTTCAATGGCCGTCGCTGTTGCAATGGAAATACTTTTCTTTGCTCGACCTCTTCTTACGTTCTGCCTTCTCTTTCTTTGATCCTTCTACCTTTGCCTTTTCACAGACTTCTTTTTCTTTCCTAAGACTTTCTTTTGGAAGAAGTCCGTTCATAGCAAGAAAACTGAGCCTTAGAAACCTTCATAGAAAGCTCAGCGGTAATCCACATGATTCATCAAACCGGCCAAGGAATTCTGAAGTTTATGATGTGGTAATTCATGAGAATTGCCCATATGCATCAAGATCAAGGATTGCAGAATAATATCGTCTGCAAGTCCAAGTCCCAACTTTCACACCGAGCTTCTCAAGCTCTTCTCATACCTTGATCATTGTACAGACAGTGAATCTTGGACCGACTGCCATCACGCATTTCTTAGCCTAAAAAGTCGTTTCGTGACTTGATATTTGGTTGCGCGACCTCTGTTACACCAAACATCTCCTGCAGGTGGAGCCAACATTTGGCAGCAGTCCGAATATCTTCATGTTGGCGCTGGAGCTCATCAAAGACAATCGAGCCCAACATGTAGTATCTGGCCTATTGTCTTCATTAATCCATTTATTTCCAGAGAACGCTCTCCTGTCATGGATGACGAGCTGGTAAGGTGGGAGGTCCTGTCCAAAAAACATGTGTTAGACTTCTCTGAACCCAAAACAATTTTGTAAGTTTCTGAGCCAATCTTTATAATTGGGTCCAGTCAGTCTATGTGTTCTAGGATACGTGCCAAGTGGGTTTTGACGCAGAACATTTCCTGTAGAGAACCAAAAGATTCTAGTTAGATACTGTAAATTTTGACTTGACCAATTTGTTTAGGGATTTTATTTTTAAATAAATTAGCTCTCACTATTTTGCTCGGATCCCTACAACTCCGCGATTTGTAAGAGATGCAAAATCTCCGTGATTGATGATTTCTAGTGGTGGTGCGGTCCTCACCAACTGACTCAATCAACTCAACCAAATTATGGTGATGGGTTTAGCCAATGAAGTGAACAACTCTTGGTTCAATAATTCTCTAATCATGGTGCACCAAAGCTTGAATCTCTAATTCATGAATCTCACCCGATCCGAATATATCCACTCTTAGTTAAGTTCAGAACCACCAATTTGCATAGAACTGGGTTTCTAATGGGTCTCTCAACCGTCATCCGGAATATTAGCCCAACTCCCTCCAGCCCATTAGCATTCCAAATGCCTAATAGACATGGTTGCCGTCTTCCCGTGCAACTGGGAAGCCACTGTAAATCCAGTCGAGAATAATCAAAAACCCCAAGGAAGGCCCGCACGTCTATCAATGGTGGAAGACATCGGACTAATCTTTTCTTAGGGAAATGAATTCAGGTCTCATTAACAATGACTTGGCTTAGTCATAACAAATATGAACTAAACCTAGTGGCATGGGTCAGCTCGGATTATTGACCACCTCGATCAGAACTGTGTCAACAATATGGCCAGGTAAAGTGAGATCGGTGGAAGAATATGCACGTTAACTCGCACAGAACGCATTCAGGTCGAGTAGCTTCCAATTAAAACCAGTCGTGTCGTCTATGCCAAACTTACCCTTAGACACCAAATTGTTGAGTCAGACACAATTTGGGTTAGCCTACATCCAGACTCCTAACCTCTGAGCCTAATTAGGTATTAGCTTGATCGTGACTCGATCTTGACTCAGACTTAATCCTATTAGGCTGGTCCAATTTAAGCATGTTGATCCCAATCTAACGCAATCTTGATCGGTTTGATCAAACCACTTAGACCTAATTGAGCTAACCCAAAGTCCGAACCCAGTATTATGATATGTCTTTAAGATCTGAAATTCTTAATTTTAGACCTATTAATAATTTCATAAAACTTAATTCTTTTTATTAAGTTGGGGTTATAAACAAAATATGCCACAATAAATCCTAGGGTTTCAGGATCTAGGGTTTTGCAGAAAAGTAAATTTTTGATTTCTGATTAAGGACGAACACCACAGCACGCCCTACACGTCATAAGAACACCCCATCGAAATGGGAAGAGAGGGCCTTCAAATCCTTCTTCATCTTATGAATCGGACGGCCAAGGTGAACGCCTTAATCAGGAACATGTAAATCTACTAAACATTATAGATCTATATCATATATCCAATACAAATTTAGATCTAAATCAAGGCATAATTTTGCATACATCTCATTATAAATCAATGCATGTTTTCAGTCTAAATTATCTCATATAATCTAAAAAAATTAGATTTAAATCGATCTAATCAAAATAATTCTAATCTAGAATTATGTAGAACTATCTACAACTATCTAGTCATGAGCATCTATCATTAATCTCATATGAAATTTAAAATTAAATAAATTTTTAATTTGTTGTTTATCAGATGTTTATTATAACACTTAATAATATCAGAAAACAGTTAAATAAGAAGATCTAAAAATATGAATCTTAATCATATTACAATCAAAAGAACATGCAAACTATTTATAGACTAATTCTATTCAGAACTAGTCAATGCATATCTTCCATGTCTTAGATCAAATCATTTAATTTTAATTTTTTTGATTCTCCAATATATGATCACAATCTCATGTGACAATCTGAAATCACTTTATTTCATTAAAATAAAATTAAAATCAGATCTAAAACAATTTTAGAAGAAACCCTGGCTCTGATACCAGTTGAAGGAAAATCCTGATTTCCGGTCCAGGTTCGTCCAGATCTGATTAGATCAAGAGAATATATTTAAAAAATTTTCTCTTTGATCTCAATCAGATCTTGATATATTTTTCAGATCTGATTCTTATTATTTTAATAAATAAAATAAAATAAGATAAATTAAATCAAATTTAATTTACCTAATTTGGGTAATCCTATTACTCTGTAGATGATCCATTGCAAGCGGAAGGTTCTGGATCTTAGCCACGCAAGCTGCCTGGCCTTCTACCGGTATCCACTCGGGTTGGATCTGGAGATCCTCTTCTTCTCTATCACACCTCCAAAAATCAGATCTGGATCTGATCTGGAGGATCTTCAAAACTCTTTTGAAGATCTGCAATCGTCCTTTTGCAGCAGCGCAGCCTTCTTGCTTTTGATCGCCTTTCCTTGATCTGAATCGCACCAACCAAAGTCCAAAACACCTTTTGGACTGGAGAGCAAGGGGAAAGAGACTATGGCAATGGAAAGGAGGGGAGAGGCAGCCTTGGGGCTGTCTAATAGCATTGGAATTAGGGTTGGGCGCAGGGTCTTATTTATAGACCTCTTGTGATCCAACTCCTCTTCCTCTCAACCAATACAACCCTTTGTGAAATCAGATCTAAATCTGATTGGTTGGAATAGAGACCCCTGGATTCCTCCTTAGAGGGTGCCTAAGACCAGTCAAACTGGATTCTTAGTAGAACTCTGATTGGAATCCAAAAGGGAGGTGGAGTCCTTGTCCAACAAGGACTCCTAGGCGCCTCCTACTTGGGCTCACGCCACCCTTGGCGTGCACCCTTCTCTTGCCAGGTTCTGGCAGGGGGACAAGCCCCCACCAGCTCTCCAATAGGTGCATGACATGTGGTCAAAAGTCAAAGGGTGAATGGTCAACGTTTGACCAGTCAAAGGTAGACTTTTGACCAAAGTCAAAGAACAAGAAATGGCAGTGACCAAAAATGGCAGGTAATGTCCTTACAAATAAGACAACCTATTCTGACTTGGACAACCTCCAGTCAGACCATATGAAGGCCTCTGATTGAGCACAAACTCCTTTGGCTCAGTCAGGACAACTTATTTGTGATAGTAAAAGAAGAACGTTAGGTTCAATCGAGTGCTAGCACGATTTCCTTGAACCTAATTGAATCTCATTCAGATCAATTGAACTAGATCAGTTCAATTGATGATCACCAGATTCAAACCCTTGTTTGTGTGACCCAGTTAGGTTCAGTTCTGTATGGTAATGGGATATGTCTGATCTCTATCATAGCATCATCGAAACTCCTTTCGATGGATCAGAACTTTCTGATTCGAACAGCTAGAATGATCGATCTATTAAATCATTCTAATTGCTCCAAAATCCACCAGTGACACCTAGCAGTATATGGTGGCAACCCATCAGAGCTGAATGTGAACCTCTTGGTGCAGCTACCTGTGTGATTAAGTTCTTCTATCTTGAGCCCCGATCAGATTAGGTTTAAGGTAAACTCGTCAAACCCTAGTCTCTGTCATATGATATAATCATTCGATTCGAGTCCAATGTGAAAATCTAAATAGAAACTCTTTCTATTATTTCACTCTGCCATGGCCATGGGCTTCAGGACTTGATTCTCATGATTATCATAGGGCTGCTCCTCTACCACCGAGGTAAATAGATCTATCTTGATGCAATCCAGTTCCTACAATGAACATGCTATAGCCAACATACACCTCAGGGTTCCATATGGCTAGGAGACCGAGTAATGGTGTAGTCAAACTATAACACCCTCAAGGTGAACTGTCGATGCATCTCAGGTCAAAGAACCAGACACACTACTGCAGCATCGAGTCAGTCATTGATGAGAAAGGTAGACTTCCTAATGACTACTCGAGGTGGTCACGCTCAGTGCCCTCGTTCTCTAGAGTACCTTACTCTCGGCTCCGGTGTCTCCACACCGTAGACTCAAGACTCATCTACTAAAGAGAAGGATCGTACACCAACCTTTTCCGGATCAATCATCCATCGTGATGATCCTATGGTCGGGAGCTGTTTATGAGTTATAATGATATTTCTTGTCTTAAATTTTCAACTCTTGAAAATATGAATTATCATTACCATTAACTCAAAGGATGTATCACAGACACTAAATACCATAATGATGAAAATAACCATTTTATAATTATAGTCAAAATTATAATTTTGCCCTAGAAGTGTATTACAAGTGTCCAGCCAATTCTGCTTCTAGGGCACATATATCTAACACATGACATGTGGCCCAGAAGTCAAATGGTCAATGGTCAACAACTTTGCATCAAAGGTAGAAGCTCTTCGATCACGTGCAGAAGAACGAGATAATCGCTGTCAGTGTACTCTTCAAATATGCGTGGTGAATGCTCCCTTAACAAAATCAAGACAATCCTTTTTCTGCTTGGACAACTCCAGTTCAGACCAATTGAGCCTTCTGTTGCAAACAAACTTACATGGCTCAATCAGGACAGACTCTATTTATATAGTAAAAGAGAGATCATGTTCATTGTTTTGCGATCAGATGCTTAAGTACCGTATTTTCTCTTAGATAACCTAAGTTTGATCTCATTCCAGATATTACTAGAAGTATTGATCAAGATCACTTTGTGTGATCCAAGTTAGTTACAGTTCTGTATGAATGGGATATCATCATGTCTCTATCATCTCGACATCATCGAATCCTTATGGATCTGCTTTCGTTCAGCTAAGAATTCATTCTAATCATTCAAATTGCTCCCAAAATTCCACCTAGTACACTAGATATACTCTGTGGCACACCCATACAGGCTTGAATGTGAACTATGTGATGCTACTTGTGATAAGTCGCTATTCTCGTAAGCCGTAACGATCCAAGTAGGTTTAAGGTCTCGTAAACCCTAGAGTCTTATCAATGATACTAACTTCATTAGTCTTGTTATAATAGACTCTTATTATCACTCTGCCAATGGGCACATGGACTTCTGGATTTTGAATCTGCATTGATCAATCATGGGCTCTTCTACCACGAGGTAGATAGCATTCCATGTAGTGGATGCTATCCATATCCATGAGAAATTAGACATGACTATTAGACAACAATAGCACCTAGGATTCCATTGGCTAGGGACCGGTAATGGTTGTAGTACCATTCCTTCTAATTTTGAACTAGATTTTGCATCGGGCATAAGAAGAACTCGATAGTCGACTACACCACCGTCAGCCGAATACTCAAGGGACGACTGAGTCACGGTACGAGAACGAGTGCTAGGTATAACACTTTACTGAGGTCTATTGCACTCAGATGGTTTCTACCATTTCTAATAGATGCAGTACCCTATACATCGTCAGACCTGCACGATGGTAGAGCGATAATCGTTCTATTTAGTTCCTATTGCAGTATCTCGAATATATCAGACATAGGTTTGACGGTCACTAAACTAGCAATGGCTGTCAATAACAGGTGCTGCCGATCACAATCATTGGGTTCTAATCTAGATCATCTGATTCCTGAGTGTGACATTTGTGATAGATTCACACATCTAGGTGTCGAAGAACATTGTATGATCCATGAAATAGATTATTTCTGAACTAATATATATCCCACTCAATTTGCAATCTATCAGTACCGATAACTCATACAGGTTACTTCAGCACATCATAAAAGGTGATATGGATCGAATACCCATTGATTTATTAATTGAGTATTAGATGTGCTAAATTGAATTAGATTTTTGGCCCTACATGTCAAAATTACATATGTTCCAGTCCATGTTTGAGCTGCTTCATATGGCACTGTTATAACATCTTCCACTTGTCCCTAAAGCAATTGTACAAGCTAGCCATCTCTCAAAAGGTGGGCTGATCCTTCTGTTGACCTACTTTTTGTAGTGGTCTCCTTTAATCTGGTGTTGACTCCTTACCTCTGACATCCCTTCATGTAATCAGATGAGTGGTGGAGCTTGATCTGCAGAACCTGGCTTAGAAGGGCTTGCGCCAGTAGTAGTAAGAGGAGGCACTGACTGGCATTACTCCAAATATTTACAGCAATCACTCTTATACCCAGAATGCTGTTCCTTCGAGCTCTGATCACATATATCTGCTTTCATGGAGGAATCTGCATCACCGTTTGGACCTCTTAGCTCACACACCATTGCCAGAACAACTTTTCAGTCGATTTTGATCATCTAAATATCGACTAAATTGGTCCATGAGTTGGTTGGATTATTTCTGTTATAAAGACCACGATCATATCTTTAGATTCTTCTAAGTATTAAAGGATACATATCAACAGAAGCTCAGTGTCTTCACGCTGGATTTGAAACTGATCATCGCTTGTGACACTACAGATGAGTGGACTAGATCCAGGTCGTATAATAGCATGGATCTCACAGAAGTTCCCCATAGTTGCAGAATGCCATAAGGTATCTTGTTTACGTTCTTATTCTCAGTTATAGGATATCAATAATTCATTGAAATAGATGATCAAAATATTGAGAGAGTAATTAATCTCTTTTAAAAATTTTTCTACTGAACCTGGACACTTAGGACTTTCCTCACTATGTACATTTCTGTGAAAGTCCTAGCATCCTTATTCGGTCTATCCTATAGACCTTAATTCCTAGAATAAAGGATGCTTCACCTAGGTCTTTCATGGAGAATTCCTTAGAAACACAATTTGACTGTTGTCAATATGGAAATATCATTCCCAATAAGGAGGAATGTCATCCACGTACAAGTAGAGAAGACAACAGCGCTCCCACTGACCCTTTTGAAAACAAATGGTTCTTTCTCATTTTTGATGAAACCAATTTTTTGATCACATCATTGAAAGAGTGTTCCAGCTCCGAGATGCTTGCTTTAAGTCCATATATGGACCTTTGCAGCTTGCAAACCTTGTGATCAGTATCACTGGATGTGAAACCTAGGGCTTGTTCCATATAGATATCTTCCTCAAGATATCCATTTAGGAATGCTTTTCACTCCATTTGCCATATTTCATAATCAAATAGGCTGCAATAGCAAGCATGTGCGTATCGATTTAGCATAGCTACGGGGAAAAGGTATCCTGATAGTCAATGCCTTCACGTTGACTATAACCTTTTGCCACGTCTAGCCTTAATGTCTCCACATTCCATCTGCACCAATCTTTCTCTTGAAGATCCATTTACACCCAATAGGTACTATACCTTCTGGTGGATCTACCAAGGTCCAGACTTGGTTTGAGTGCATCGAGTCGATCTCTGACTTCATTGCCTCAGCCATTTTAAGTCGATATCTGATATCGCTCGTTGTAGGTTTGGGATCATCACCATGAGCACCATTACCTATGAGAAACATTCCTCTACTTCCTCTGAAATAATACCTATGTATCTTTCAGGGGACGGAAAACTCTTTTCTGATCTACAGGTGGAGGAGGTAGTTTCTTATTGGCTCAACCTGATTTGTTCGACTGGTCCTTAGCTCTTTCTTGTGAGACTTTCTCATCAAGCTTAATCTGCTTTCCAATGCCGCTATCTTGATAAACTATTTTTCAAGAAATATGGCATGTCGACTCACAATCACATTTGGTCTTCTGGAATGTAGAAATAGTATCCTAATGACTCTTTAGGATATCCTATGAATCAGCTCTAAAGAACCTAAAACTCTAACTTTCCGCTTGTTGTCTTTTGACATGAGCCGGACACCAAATTCTGAGATAGACTGACTTGGTTCCTACCGTGCCATATCTCATACGGTGTGGTAGAAGGTTTGAGGGAACCCTATTCAGTAATAAATTGAAGTTAAAATGAATGTCCCAAAAGAAATCAGGAGGTCTGTGAAGCTCATCATGGATCGAACCATATCAAATAGGAGTCCGATTTCTCCTTCTGAAATCCCGTTGAGTTGAGGTGTTCCTGGTGGAGTCCATTGAGAGACCTATGCCATTTTCTTAAGATAGCTAGGAATTCCCGGCTAAAGGTATTCACCTCCTCGATCTGATCGAAAGAACCTTAATGGGTTTTCCAGTTTTGTTTTTCTACTTCATGTCTGAATTCTTTGAACTTTTCAATGCTTCAGACTTGTGTCTCATAAGATACACATACCCATACCTAGACAAATCATGATAAAGGTAATAAAGTAGACAAAATTGCCTCTAGCCGGCACATCAGAATGGGCTGCAAATCAGTATGTACTAGGGCAAGGAGATCTGTGGCCTTCTCCATGTCCAACAAAAGGGGAGTTGTCATTTTGCTTTGAAGAGCAATTCACAAGTTGGATATGACTCGAGAAGTCAATGGACTCAATAGCCCATTTTTCTCCAATTTGTTTATCCTATCTTCTGCTATATGACCTAATCCAGGTGCCATAGATATCTGTCGTTTGTTATCCCTAGGTCGTTTGTGCATTCACTTTTGCTCAATAGTTAAAATAGGTACATCAATATGAACTGATAAAGACTCATTAACAGAGAAAACCATTTCAATTTTATTTCTTTCATAAAGAATGTTCAATGGTCCCTTAAAGAAGGTGATCACATAACCTTCTTGTGCTAAGCATGAAACAGAAATCAATTTCCTGCAAGCTGCAGGACATATAACAGTCTTTAAAACTAAGTCTAACAAATGGTAATCGACAGAGGGTATGTTTCCATGGCTACTCGCAACTTTGCTCATTACCGAGTTAGGATCATATCTCCATCCCTCAGCCTCCTCTATTCCTCAAACCTGCATGGAAGCACAGATGAGCACTAGAACCAAGTCAAGCACCCAACTGGATGCAGAAAGAAACCGTAAGGTTAGACTCAATAAGAGCATACCTCAAAAGGACTTCCTTCTTGTTCTTAGCATGGCCAGTAAAGTAGGCAGTTCGCTTCAATGGCCTGCTGTGCAATGGAAAAATTTTTACTGGCTTTTCTTCGTCCTGCCTTCTTTTTCCTTTGCTTCTTCTTTATCCTTCTACCTTTTGCTTTTCACAGACTTTTTTTTCTTTCCATAAGACTTTCTTTTGGAAGAAGTCCTTCCATAGCAAGAACTGAGCCTTTAGAATCTTCCTAGAAAGCTCAGCGGTAACACAGCATATTCATAATTCGGCCAAGAAATTTTGAAGTTTAAACAGTGGTAATTCATGATGAATTGCCATATGCATCAGTCAAGGAATTGCAGAAATAATATGTTCTGGTCACTAAGTCAACTTCACACCGAGCTTCTCAAGCTCTTCATTCCTTGATCATCTGTCAGAAGTGATCTTGGACTGACTCCCATCACGCATCTTAGCCTTAAAAAATCTTTCTGACTTGATATTGGTGCGCGACTCTGTCACAAAAATCTCCTGAGGTGAGCCAACAATTTGGCGAGCAGTCCGATATCTTCATTTGGCTTGGAGCTCATCGACATCGAGCAACATGTATATCTGCCTTATTATTGTCTTTCATTTCTTTTTTAGAAGCCTCTCTGTTCAATTAGGATGCGCTGGTAAGGTGGGAGGTCCTGTTCCAAAACAGTGTGTTTAACTCTCTGAACCCAAAAAATTTTGTAGTTCTGAGCCAATCTTATAATAGATTCCGTCAGTCTGTGTGTGTCAGGATACGTGCAGTGGTTGGACTAGCAGATTTCCTTAGAACAAAGATTCTAGTTAGATACTTAATTTAGACTTGACCAATTTTGTTTAGGATTTTATTTTTAAATAATTAGTCTCACTATTTCTGGATCCCTACACTCCCTTGTAGAGATGCGAAAATCTCTATCGATATGATTTAGTGGTGGTGCGGTCTCACCAACTGACTCATCACCTCACCTAACATTATTGGTGATGGGTTAGCCATAAGTGAAAACTCTTTTCAATGATTCTCTAATCATGGTGCACCCAAACTTGTCTCTAATTCATGAATCTCACGGTATGAATATTTGATCCACTCCTTAGTAAGTCAGACCCACCATTTGCATAGACTGTTTTCTAATTGGTCTCTCACGTATCCAAATATTGAGCCCAACTCACCTCCAACCCATAGCATCCAATGCCTATAGACATGGTTGCTTTTTCCCGGTGAACTGAGCCACTGTATCCAGCCGAGATAATCAACCGAGAAGGGCCGCATATCTACAATGGTGGAGACCTCGAACTTAATCTTTTCTTAGGGAGAATTGATTCAGGTCTCATTAAACTAGACTTTTAGTCATAACAATTATGACTAACCTAGTGGCATGGGTAGCTCGGATTTATTGACCACCTCAGATCAGAACTTGTCAAAGATATGGCAAGGTAAGTGAGACTCGTGAAGGAATATGCCTTAACTCCGACAAGAACGCATTCAGGTCGAGTAGCTTTTAAATTAAAAAAACCAGTCGTCGTATGTGCCAAACTTACCTTAGACACCAAATTTTTGAGTCAGAACCATTGGGTTAGCTTACAATCCAGACTCTAACCTCTGAGCCAATTAGGTCTTGCTTGATCAGATTCGATCTGACCCAGACTTAATCCTATAAGGCTGGTCAATTTAAGCATTGTTGATCCTCCTAACCAACTCTTGATTCGGTTTGATCAACCCTTAGACCTAATTAAGCTACCCAAGTCCGAACCCAGTATTATGAATATGTCTTAGATCTAAAATTCTTAATTTTAACACTAATTAATATTTCATAAATCTAATTCTTTAATTAAGTAGGTTATAATAAAAAATATGCCATAAATAAATCCTAGGTTTTCAGGATCTAGGGTTTTTGCAGAAAGTAAGTTTTGGGATTTCTGATTAAGACGAACCACGCACCCCTACACTCATAAGAAACACCATCGAATGAAAGAGAGGCCTTATAAACCCTTCTTAATTCTTATGATCGACGGCCAAGGGAACGCCTTAATCAGAACATGAATCTACTAAAAAGTTTAGATTATATCATATATCTCATATACAAATTTAGATCTAATCAGCGCATATTTTGCATACATCTCATGTATAATCATGCATTTTTTACAATCTAAATTATCTCATAATAATCTAAAAAATTAGATTAAACATATCTAATCAAAATAAAATCTAATTCTAAATTATGTAGAACTATTCTACAACTAGTCTAGCATGCATCAATCATATCTCATATGATATTTAAAATTAAATATTATTTGTATTTTTTAGATGTTATTATAACACATTAATATAGAAAAAAGTAAATAAAATCTAAAATAGATTAATCAAATTAAATAAAAACATACAAAACTATTCTATAGAACATTCTATTCTAGAACTAATCATGCTATCTTTCTATCTTAGATCCAAATATTTAATTTTAATTTTTTTATTTAGATTGATCAAATCTCATTGACATCTAAAATCACTTTTTTTCTAATTAAAATAAAATTAAAAAATCAGATCTAAAACTTTTTAGAACCTTGGTTCTGATACAGTTGAAGGAAAATCTGATTTCGGTCCAGGTTCGTCAGATCTGATAAATCAAGAGATATATTTTAAATTTTTTTTCTTTGATCTAGATTAATTTAAATTTTTAATCTATTATTATTATTCTCTAAAATAAAAATAAAATTAGAATAAATTAAAATCAAATTTAATTTGCCTTGAAGGGGTAAATCCTATACTCCGTGATGATCTGTTGAACAGCGGAAGGTTCTGGTACTATCAGCCCAGCAAGGCCTGAGCCTCTACCGTTATCCACTTGGGCTAGATCTGAAGATCCTCTTCTTCTCTTATCACACCTCCAAAAATTAGATCTGAGATGCTTGATCTGGAGGATCCTTCCAAAACTCCTTTTGAAAGATCAGCAGTCAATTCCTTGCGCAGGCACACAGCCTTCTTAGCTTTCATCGCCTTTCTCTTGTCCTAGATTGCCCAACCAGGTCCAAAAACCCTTTTGAACGTGGAGAGGAGAGGGGAGAAAGATGCTTGGCATATGGAGGAGGAAAGGAGAAAAGGCCTGGGGCATGGAATCTCAATTAATTTAGATAACTCTTTGAGTTGACGCAGGGTCTTATTTATAGACTAACTGTGATCCAACTCCTCTTCTTCCCAACCAATCATAACCCTTTGTGAATCAAATCTAAAATCTGATTTGGTAGGAATAGGAGTCCTGAAGTTCCTCCTTAGAGGGTGTCTAAACCAGCAAAGTTGGTTTCTTAAGGAAGAACTCTAATTGAATCCAAAAAAAGAAGATGGGTTCCTAATCAAAGGGACTCCTGGGCGCCTCCCAGCTTGGGCACACGCCCAAGGGTGGCGTGGCGCCCTCCTTCCTTGCCAGGTTCTGGTAGGGGGACAAGCCCCACACTTTCCAAATAGGTGCATGATATATGAATGAAGTCAAAGTGTTCAATGGTCAACAATTTGACAGTCAAGTAGACTTTGACCAAATCAAAGAACAAAAATGCAGGTGACCAAAAAATGGTGGTAATGTCTTACAAAATAATGACCACCCTTTTTCTAACTTTGGACAACCTCAGTCCGACCAATATGAAGGCCTCTGATTGAGCAATAAAACTTTTTTGGCTCAGTCAAAGACAACTTAATTTAATAATATAAAAAGAAAGAACGTTAGGTTCGATCGAGTGCTTGAAACGATTTCCTTGAACCTAAATTGAATCTCATTCAGATCAATTGAAACTAGATCGTTCAATGATGATCACCAGATTCAATTCTTGTTTTGTGGATCCAATTAGGTTTCAGTTCTATATGTAATGGGATAATGTCATGATCTTCTATCATCGACCATCATCGACTTCTTTCGATGGAATCAGAACTCTCTGATTCGAATAGCTAGAATGATCGATATCTTAAATCATTCTAAATTGCTCTCAAAATCCACCAGTGATACCTTATTGATAACTGGGTGGCAACCCATCAGAGCTAAATCGAAAACCTCTTGGTGTAGCTACTTGTTCTGATTAAGTTCCACCATCTTGATCCCCGATCCGATTAGGTTAGGTGAACTCGTCAACCTAGTCCTCTGATTTAGTAATCATTCGATTCGATGTGAAAATCTAAAATAAAAACTCTTTCTATTATTACTCTGCCATGGCCATGGACTTTCGGACTTGATTCTCAATGATCAATCAATAGGCTGCTCCCTCTACCACCGAGGTAAGATAGGATTCCATCTTGATGAGATCCAGTTTCCTACAAATGAACAATGCTATAGCAACATACACCTCAGGGTTCTATATGGGCTAGGAGACTGAGTAATGGTGTAGTCAAACTAATAACACCCTCAAGGGAACTGCCAATGCACCTCAGACAAAGAACCAGAACACACCAACTAAGCAATTGAGTCAGTCATCAACGAGAAGGTAAGACTTCCTAATGACTACTCGATGGTGGTCACGCTCATTGGTTTTTTGGGGTTTTGTTTTGTGTCCCTCGTTCTCTAACGAGTACCTATACTCCGCTCTCGGTGTCCTCCAGCACCGTAGACTTAAAGACTCATCTACTAAAGAGAAAGAGTTGTACACCAACCTTCCGGATCAATCACCATCCTCGTGATGATCTTATGGTCAGGGCATTATGAGTTTAATAATGATTATTCAATGTCTTAAATTTTTAATTCTGAAATATGAATTAATCATTACCATTAACTAAAAAGGATGTATTATAGACACTAAAAATACATATGGATAGAAAATAATCCATTTATTGATATTAGTCAAAATTAATAATTTTGCCCCTAGAAAGTGTAAATTATTAAATGTCAAGCCATTATGGCTTCTAGGCACATATGTTAGATATATGTGCCCTAGAAGCCAGAATTGGCTTGACACTTGTAATACACTTCTAGGGGCAAAATTGTAATTTTGACTAAAATCAATAAAATGGATTAATTTTCTAATCACATATGTTATTTAGTGTCTGTGATACATCCTTTGAAGTTAATGGTAATGATAATTCATATTTTTCAAGAGTTGAAAATTAAAGACCATGAGTAAATCATTATTAACCATAAATACTTTCCACCAATTGGATCAATCACGAGGATGTGATTGATCTCGGAAGGTTGGTGTACATCACTTCCTCTTTAGTGATGAAGTCCTGAGTCTACAGTGTGGAGACATCGGAGCAGAAGTACAGATACTCGTTAGAGAATGAGGCACTGAGCGGAACCAGTCTCGAGTAGTCATTAGGGAGTCTACCTTCTTCGTTAATGAACTGACTCGATGTTGCAGTAGGTGTGTCTGGTTTTCTTTGATCTGAGGTGCTCGACAAGTTCACCTGAGGGTGTTATAGTTTGACTACACCATTGCTCGATCTCCTAGCCATATGGAACCCTAAGGTGTATGTTGGCCTGTAGCCATGTTCATTGTAGGAACTTGGATAGCATTCAAAGATGGAATCTATCTACCTTGTGGTAGAGGAGCAGCCCTATGAAATTATGAGAAAACAGTCCAGAAGTCCATGAACCATGGCAGAGTGAAATAATAAAAAAGTTTCTATTTAAGATTTTCCATCGAACTCGAATCGAATGATTACATCATAACTGACAGAAACTAGGGTTGACGAGTTCACCTAAACCTAAAATCTGATCGGGACAAGTAAGAGAACTTAATCAGCACAGTAGCTGCACCAAGAGATTCACAATTCAGCTCCTCGATGGGTTGCCACCATTACTGCTAGGTGTCACTGATGGATTTTGAGGCAATTAGAATGATTTTAGATGATTGATCATTCTAACTGTTCAAATCAGAGAGTTCTGATCCATCGAAATGGAGTTTTCGATGATGTCCAATGATAGAGAATCATGAATTCCATTACCTACAGAACTGAACCTAACTGGGTCACACAAAATTAAGTGTTTGAGTCTGTTATCATCAATTGAAGACTATCTAGTCAATTGGATCTGAATGAGATCAATTAGGTTCAAGGAAATCGTGCTAGCACTCGATTTGAATATCTAACGTCTTTCTTTTACTATCATAAATTAAGTTTATCCTGTCTGAGCAAGAGTTTGAGCTCAATTAGAAGCCTTCATAATGGTTCTGACTGGAGGTGTCCAAGTCCAGAAAAGGTTGTCTTATTTGTAAGACATTACCTGAACATTTTTGGTTCACCTGCCAATTTCTTATTCTTTGACTTTGGTCCAAAAGTCTACCTTTGACTGGTCAAAATGTTGACCTATTGATACTTTGACTTATGACAACATGTCACACATCCTATTATAGAGCTGGTGGGGGCCTGTCCTCCTACTAGACCTGGCAAAGGCGGAGGGTGCATGCCACCCTTGGCGTGTGCCCAAGTTGAGGGCTAGGAGTCCTTGTTGACAAGGAACGTCCATCTTCTTTTTGGATTCCAATTAGAGTTCTTTCTAAGAACCAACTTTGACTGGTCTAGCACCCTCTAAGAAAGAATCCAGGGGACTCTATTCCCACCAATCAAAATTTAGATCTTGATTCACAAAGGATTTGTGATGGTTGGGAAAGAAGAGAGTGGATCACAATTAGTCTATAATAAGACCCTGTCCAACTTAAAAAAAAAAAAAAGAGTTTCCATACGCCCAAAAAGGCCTTTCTCCTCTCCTCCTCCATAGCCAAAGCTTCTTCTCCCTCTCCTCTCCACATCCAAAATAGTTTTGGAAGCTTGGTTGGTGCGAATCCAAATCAAAAGAAAGGCGATCAAAAGCAAAGAAGGCTGCACTGCTGCAAGGACGAACTGCTTGATCTTTCTTTTGGATCCTCCAGTCAGATCCAGATCTAATTTTTGAAGATTGATAGGAAAGAAGAGGATCCCAGATCCAGTCGAGTGGATACTGATAGAGGCTAGGCCTTGCATGGCAGATCAGAACCTTCCGCTGCAAATAGGATCATCAGACAGGGTAAGTAGGATACCAAAATCAGTAAATTAAAAATTGATTTAATTTATTCTATTATTTTATTTATTAAATAATAAAATATTAGAATCTGAAACATCCCGAATATGATATAGATTAAAGAGAAAAATTTTTGAAATATATCTCTTGATCTGATCAGATCTGAACGAACCTGGACCAAAAAATTAGGATTTCC
Source organism: Cocos nucifera (assembly GCA_006176705.1). Lineage (NCBI taxonomy): Eukaryota > Viridiplantae > Streptophyta > Magnoliopsida > Arecales > Arecaceae > Cocos > Cocos nucifera. The sequence goes on from QRFJ01000316.1 coordinate 1,095,902, forward strand.
CTTCAACTGATATCAGAGCCAGGTTCCAAAATTATTTAGATCTAATTCTAAAAATTATTTTAATCAAAAAATTAGTGATTTCAAATGTCACATGAGATGTTGATCAAGATTTGAAATCAGAAAAATTAAAATTAAATGATTTGGATCTAAGATTAGAAAATATGCATGACTAGTTCTAAAATAGAATAGTTCTATAGAATAGTCTTGCATGTTATTGATTTAATCTGACTAAATCATATTTTAGATATATTTATTAACTATTTTTTGATATTATAATGATTATAATAATATTTAGAAAATAGCAAATAAAATTATTTAATTTTAAATATCAATATGAGATATGAAGAGCAATGTCTAGACTAAGTTGTAGAATTAGTTCTACATATTGTCTAGATAAGAATTTATTTAAAATTAATCAAATTTAAATCTTAAATTTTTAAGATTATTAGAGATAATTTAGATTTGAAATATGATGATTCCGATACAGAGATGTATGCAAAATATGCCATGATTAGATCTGTTTAATAATGAGATATAATGAATATAGATCTAAAACTATTTTGTAGTATTGCAATGTTCCCTGATTAACGTTCCCTCTTGGCTGTCTGATCATAAATGAAGAAGGGTTTAAAGGCCCTCTCTTTCCATTGATGGGGGGTGTTCTTATGAATGTATTGGGGTGCCTGCGCGTCGTCCCTTAATTAGAAACCCAAAACCTACTTTCTGCAAAACCCTAGATCCTGAAACCCAGGATTATTGTGCATATTTTATTTATGAACCCTACTTAATTAAAAAATTAAGATTATGGAATATTAAATTAGGTCTAATGAGAATTTCATATCTAAGACATATTCATAAACTGGGTTCGGTTGGGTAGCTTAAATTAGGTCTAAGCGGTTGATCAAACCGAATCAAAGAGTTGGTTAGAGGGGAATCAAGCAATGCTTAAAATTGACCGACCTAGGATAGGATTTAAGTCTGGGTCCAAGATCGATCACCGATCAAAGCAAGACCTAATTAGGCTCAGAGGTTAGAGTACTGGATTGTAGGCTAACCCAATGGGGTCTGACTCAATTAATTTGTTTGTCTAAGGTAAGTTTTTGGCACATACGACCGACTGATTTTTAAATTGAAGCTACTCGACCTGAATGCGTTCTTGTACAAGTTAATGGCATGTTCCTTCCACCGTCCTCACTAACCTGACCATATCTGTTGACACAGTTTTGATCTAAGGTGGTCAATAATCCAAGCTAACCCATGCCACTAGTTAGTCATGATTGTTATGATATGAACAAGTTCTAGTTTAAGAGTATCTGAATCAATTCTTCCGGAGAAAAGATTAATTTTTCCCCCCCCTTTTGAAGGGGGGGTTTTTCCCCCCCCCCCTCCCATTTTAGATTGCGGGCCCCCTTCCCAGGGTTGATTGTTCCCTCGATGAATATAGTGGCTCAGTTGCACCGAGGAGATGCAACCATGTCTATTAGGCATTGGATTGCTATGGGCTGGAGGATGATTGGGCTCAAATATTCCCAGATAACAGTGAGAGACTCAATTAGGAACCCCAGTCTATGCAATGATTGGGTTGCTTAACTAAGGAGTGGATCTATGATTCCAAATACGGTGAGATTTCCAATGGGAAAAAAAATTTTAGAAAAAGACTCCCAAAGGTTTTGGGTGCAGCCATGATTAAGAATCATTGAACAAGAGTTGTTCAACTCATTGGCTGACCCATCACCAATAACTGTTAGGTGAGGTGATGAAGTCAGTTGGTAAGACGCACCACCCACTAGAAATCATTAATTTCATGGAGATTTTTTGCATCTCTACAGAGGAGTGTAGGATTCCAAAAAAATAGTGGAAGTAATTTTATTTTAAAAATAAAATCTCTAAATAAATCTGAAATCAAGTCAAAATTATAGTATCTAACTAGAATCTTTGACTCTCTACAAGAAAAATGTCTGCGTCCAACCCATTGGCACGTATCCTGGACACACATGACTGAGTAGACCTAATTATAAAAGATTGGCTCATGGAACTACAAAATTATTTTGGGTTTCCGATGAAGTTAACCCAGTACTGGACTCAGGATCCTTCCACCTTAACCAGTCGTCCAATCTATTGAATAGAGAGCGTCTCTGAAAAAATGAATAAACGAAGATAATAAGGCCAGATATTACATGTTGGGCTCGATGTCTGATGAGTCGCCAATGCCAACATGAAAGATATTGGGACCTGCTCATTCAAATAATTGGCTCACCTACAAGAGGATGTTTGGTGAACCAAGAGTCCGCGCAAGCCAAATATCAAGTTCACGAATGACTTTTAAGGCTAAGATGCGTGATGGGCAGCTCAGTCCAAATCACTGTTAACAATGATCAAGGACTGGAAGAGCTTGAGAACTCGGTGTGAAGTTGGACTGGACCTGCAAAACGATATTATTCTGCAATCCTTGACTGATGCATATGGGCAATTCACATGAAATTACCACATGCATAATTCATAATTCCTTTGCCTGAATTAATGATTAATGCTGGTTACTGCTGAGCTTCCTATCAAAGATTCCCTAAAGCTCAGTTTCTTGCTATGGAACGAACTTCTTTCAAAAAGAAAGTCTTTGAAAAAAAATAAAGGTCTGTGCATAAAAGCAAAAGATGGAGGATCAATAGAAGAAGAGGCAGAGCCGAAGAAGAAGGCCGATGTCAAAGGAAAGTATTTTCATTGCAACAGCGATGGCCAATGGCAAGCGGACTGCCCTATTTACCTTGCCATCCCTGAATGAACAAGAAGGAAGGTCCTTTCTGGAGGTAGCTCGTTTTGAGTCTAACCTTATGATTTCTTCTGCCTTTCTAGCTGGGTGCTTGACTCTGGTCTAGTACTCAATCTGTGCACTCCATGCAGGGTCTTGAAGATCAGCAGGAGCTGAGGGTGAGACATGGATCCCCCCCCCGCCCCTACGTTGTCGATAATGGAGTCAAGAGGTTGCTGCAGTAGCCATGGGAACTACTCTCTTCGATTACCGTCTGTTTTTTAGACTTAGGTTTTTAAAAGATGTTATTATGTGCCTGCAAGCAAGCAGTAATTTTGATTCTGTTTTCATGCTTAGCAAAGAAAGCTATGTGATTACCTTCTTTAAGGAATCATTGTAATATTCTTTGAAAGAATAAAAATTGAAATGAATTCCTTATTAATGGTCTTTTATCAGCTACATATTGATGTACCTATTTAAACAATCGAGTAAAACTGAATGCCAAATGACCTAGGGATAGTCCTAAATGACAGATATCTTGGCACCTGAGATAGGTCATATAGCAGAAGATAGGATCAACAAATTGGAGAAAAATGGGCTATTTTGAGTCCATTGAACTTTCAAGTCAATATCCAACTTGCGAATCCTGCTCACGCAAAATGACCAAAACTCCCTTTTGTTGGACATCGGGAGAGGGGCCACAAATCTCCTTGCCCTAGTACAACTATGTGTGTGCGGCCCAATTTGATGTCCCGGCTAGAGGCAATTTTGTCTAATCTCATTACCTTTATCGATGATCTGTCTAGGTATGGGTAGTGTATCTTATGAGACACAATCTGAAGCCTTTTGAAAAGTTCAAAGAATTCAGACATGAAGTAGAAAAGCAAAACTGAAAAAACCCATCAAGGTTCTTCATCAGATCGAGGAAGTGAATACCTTGCCCGGGAATCCTAGACTATCTCTAAGGAAAATGGCATAGTCCTCCTCAATGGACTCCACCAGAAACTCAACTCAACGGGAGTTTCAGAACGAAGAAATTCGGACCCTATTGGATATGGTTCGTCCATGATGGCTTTCACAGAACCTTCCTGATTTTCTTGGGGACACCTCATTGTTAGACTTCAAATTATCTACATGAATGGATTCCCTCAAAAACCATTCCTACCACACCGTAATGAGATATGGCACGGTAAGAAACCCAAGTCGAGTCATCTCAGAATTTGGGATGGTCCAGCTCATGTCAAAAGCAACAAAGCGGACAATGTTAGAGTTTAGGTTCTTTAGAGCTTCGATTCATAGGATATCCTAAGAGTTATTAGGATACTATTTCCTACATTCCAAAAGACCACAATGTGATTGTGAGTCGAATGTCATCCTTTTCTTGTAAAATAGTTTATTCAAGATGCGGCATGGAAAGCAGATTAACTTGATGGAAGTCTCATCACAGTAACAACGAAATAAGGAACAATTGGACCAATCAGGTTGAGCAAAAAGACACTACCTCCTCCACCTCGTAGATCGGAAAGAGTTTTTCCGTCCCCCTTGAGAGATATCTTGGTTATTATTTCAAGAGGACGTAGA
>QRFJ01000317.1:0-302145 GCA_006176705.1 Cocos nucifera
TTGATAGGGACACGATGCTGTCGTTAAGACACCGTGTTTATCAATTTAAATCCGACTCTTTACTTTTTAAATTAACTAAAAATTATGAAGAAAGTGGTGAGTCGGGTCGAATCCACAGAGAGGCAATGATTTATTTCTAAAATCTTTGATTCTTTTTTTTTTTAAGAAAAGAAAGCAAGGATTTTTTTTTAAAAATTAAAGTCAAAAAATAGATCTATAAATAAAAATAGAATTTAAATTATGCAAAAATAAATTTGATACTAAGATCTACTATTTAGATCTTAGCAACTACTTATAGTAAAATTAAAAAGCAATAAAGAACAAATAATTTAAAGAGCTAGAATTGAAAAGAATAATGAAACTTTCTTTATTAAATTTAAAACTAAGATGCAGAATTTAAATACAAGAAATTAAAGAAAATTCAGAATTTTAATACAAGAAATTAAAGAAAAAAGACTAGATGGAGATCGCAGATCAGCGTAGGCATGAAGATGGCGTAGAAGACCGGCTCTTCTTCTCAGCACCGCAGCTTTGAAGCAACCTTTAATCCAGAGCTTGACTTCCACCCTATACCTTAGCTTCCCTTCCAACCCTCCTCCCTTTCTTAGAGGCTTAGGATCCTTTTTATAGAGCTAGAAGAGGTAGATATTTATTTCTAAAAGCAATATGGGACTAATTTCCTTTGTAATCATAAAAATTTGAATAAAATTTGAATAAAAACAACTCTGTTATGACTCTGGTAAATCTGGTAAAATCTGGCTATTCGATAGAAATCGAACGGTTCAAAAATCATCAAAATCGGATGCCTATCAGCCCAGATCAGCTCGAATTAAATTCTGGCCGTCCGATCGCGCTTGATCGAGGAAATCTGGCCGCAAATCGCGCTTCGGGAGTCCTGATCACCGTCCGGGAGCATTCTGGACCGTCGGATCGAAGCTGGAATCAGGCGCTGCCGTTTGATGGTGATCCGAGTGAAATTGGCAACCGAAAAAAATGCTGACCGTCCGATCTTAACCGCAATCAACCGCAGCCGTCCGATCGCGCAATTACTGTTCCCATGGACCGCGTAGACCGGCCGCACCGCACACCGCAACCAATCAACGCTTCTGTCACCGAGTGAAATGACCAGATTGCCCTGTGAGCCGCGATAAATTTCTGTAGACCCTTTAAGGGTCTAGGTCCACCACGTGGCAGGCTCTGATTCGCCGGACTTTGCTGAGCTGGCGGTCCACGCCTGGATCGTAGACCGGCTGATGGCTTCAACGACTGAGTCGGCTTTGATGGCTTGGCTTGGTGGCTTGGCTTGGCTTGGTGGCTCGGCTTGCGGAGCCGGTTGAGCCATTTTCTTTTTTTATTTAATTTTTATTTATTTTATATTTTTAAAAATTCATATCTTTTCCATTTTAGCTCCGTTTTACTTGAAATTTATTTCGTTGTGATCAAAAAAATGAGCTCTTTCTTTTGATAATAAAATTTTATTTTTTAATTTTTATTATTTTTTAATTAATTTTTTAATTAATAAAAATATGAATTTTTCAAAAATTATATATATATTGATTGATAATTCTTAAAAATTAATATAAATAAATTAATAAATTAATACTTTTATTGGTGAATTTATGATGCTTATCAATATCTTGCATTAAAATTATAAAATTAAGGATCAAAATTATGACATTCTAAAATAGAAATATTCATGAATGAAGAATTATGACATCCTGTGTCAAAATTATAATATTAAAAGTTAAAATTATGATATTCTAAAATAGAAATATTTTCAAATATAGAATTATGATATTCTATATCAAAATTATGACATTAATGATCAAAATTATGATTACCTAGAATAAAAATATTTCCAAATGTAAAATTATGATATTATGTATCAAAATTATGACATCTTGAAACAGAAACATCCTTGAATGCAATATTTATAAAAATTTATGATAATATTTTATTAAATTAACAATTCTTTCAAACATCTATTATAATCATATTTTAATAAAATTAAAATATTTAATTTATAAATTATAATAAGTAATAAAAAATTTATAATATTTCATCCTTGACAATCTCCTTTCTTGTTTCTTCTTCGCTTCTTTTCTTATCATAAATTATTATCTTTATGTGGTGCATTAAAAGAACGTGGATTCTTAAGATAACCGCCTCATGAAATCTTATCTAATTGATCATTTATAAAAATCTCTGTAGAAGATGTATAGAAGATTATTTGAAGTCAAAATATATATATAGAAAATATAAAGTATCCATTTTAAGATATCATATCTACAATATATCATAATATTAACGTATAATGTCATAATATTTGAAGTCAAAAAATGCATATAGAAAATATAAAGTACCCATTTTACCTATAGGATGCCTATTTTTGATATAAAAATGCTATAAAAATATCAAAAAATATATTTGAAAGATATTTTATCAATAAAATGTCATAATATTAATATATAATTATATAGTTATGATCTAGTATATTATAGTATTATCAAAACTATCTTCAAAAGATATTTTATATATAAGATGTCATAATTTTGACCAAAAATATTATAATTTTGACTTTCAATATCATAATTTTAATATTAGATTTCATAAAAAATAATAAAATATATATTTGAGAGATGTTTTATCTACAGAATGATATATTTTTTATATAAAAATACTATAAAAATATCAAAAAATATATTTAAAAGATATTTTACCTATAAGATGTCATAATATTAATATATAATATCATATTTATGATTTAGTATGTTATAATATTATCAAAACTATCTTCAAAAGATGTTTTACATGAAGGATGTCATAATTTTGACTTTAAATATTATAATTTTGATATTAGATGTAATAAAAATTCTAAAAGATATATTTGAGAGATATTTTACCTATAGGATGTCATATTTTTGATATAAAAATATTATAAAAATATAAAAAAATATATTTAAAAGATGTTTTATCTATAAGATATCATAATATTAACATATAATATTATTGTTATGATCTAGTATATTATAGTATTGTCAAAACTACCTTTAAAATATATTTTACATGTAGGATGTCATAATTTTAATTTCAAATATCATAATTTTGACATTAGATGTCATAAAAATACTAAAAGATATATTTGAGAGGTGTTTTACCTATAGGATGGTATATTTTGACATAAAAATACTATAAAAATATTAAAAAATATATTTAAAAGATATTTTATCTATAAGATATCATAATATTAACATATAATATCATAGTTGTGATCTAGTATGTTATAATATTATTAAAACTACCTTCAAAAGATATTTTACATGTAAGTTATGGTAATTTTAAGTTTAAATATCATAATTTTAACTTTAAATATCATAATTTTGATATTATATATTATAAAAATATTAGAAGATATATTTGAGAGGTGTTTTACCTATAGAATGTTATATTTTTGATATAGAAATACTATAAAAATATCAAAAAATATATTTGGAAGGTATTTAATCTATAAAATATCATAACATTAATATATAATGTCATAGTTGTGATTTAGTATGTTATAATATTATCAAAACTATCTTCAAAAAATATTTTATATATAGGATATCATGATTTTGACTTTAAATATTATAAGTTTGACATTAGATATAATAAAAATGCTGAAAGATATATTTAAGAGATATTTTACTTATAGGATGCCATATTTTTTATATAAAAATACTATAAAAATATAAAAAATTATATTTGAAAGATGTTTTACTTATAAGATATCATAATATTAACATATAATATCATAGTTGTAATATAGTATGTCATAATATTATCAAAACTGCATTCAAAAGATGTTTTACATGGAGGATATTATAATTTTAATTTTAAATATTATAATTTTAATTTTAAATATCATAATTTTGATATTAGATATTATAAAAATACTGGAAGATATATTTGAGAGGTATTTTATCTATAGGATGCTATATTTTTTACATAAGAATGCTATAAAAATATTTAAAAAATATTTTATCTATAAGATATCATAATATTAATATATAATATTATAATTATGATCTAATATATTATAATATTATCAAAACTATCTTTAAAAGATGTTTTACATATAGGATGCCATAATTTTGACTTTAAATATCATAATTTTGATATTAGATGTCATAAAAATACTAAAAAATATATTTGAGAGATATTTTATCTATAGGATGCTATATTTTTAATATAAAAATATTAAAAAATATATTTAAAAAATATTTTATCTATAAGATATCATAATATTAATATATAATATCATAGTTATGATCTAATATATTATAATATTATCAAAACTATCTTCAAAAGATATTTTGCATGTAGGATATCATAATTTTGACTTTGAATATCATAATTTTAACTTTAAATATTATAATTTTAACATTAGATATTATAAAAATACTGAAAGATATATTTAAAAAATATTTTTTCTATAGGATGTCATATTTTTGATATAGAAATGCTATAAAAATATTAAAAAATATATTTGAAAGATATTTTACCTATAAGATATTATAATATTAACATATAATATTATAGTTGTGATCTAGTATGTTATAATATTATCAAAATTATTTTTAAAAGATATTTTACATATAGAATATCATAATTTTGATTTTAAATATCATAATTTTGATATTAGATATTATAAAAATACTAGAAGATATATTTGAGAGATATTTTACTAACAAGATGCCATATTTTTGATATTAAAATGCTATAAAAATGATAAAAAATATATTTACAAGATATTTTACGTACAAGATGTCATAATATTAATATATAATATCGTAGTTGTGATCTATTATGTTATAATATTATCAAAACTATTTTTGAAAGATGTTTTATATGTAGGATGTCATAATTTTAATTTTAAATATTATAATTTGATATTAGGTATCATAAAAATATTGAAAGATATATTTGAGAGATGTTTTATCTACAGGATATTATATTTTTGATATAAAAATATAATAAAAATATTAAAAAATATATTTAAGAGGTATTTTATCTATAGATATCATAATGGATCTATAAATGGTATTTTACCTGATGAATGGAATATGTTGCTTGGATAGATAATATTATTTGGATGTTGGCCAATAAACTCGAATGCATCCTTCTCGCTGTAAACTAAATCTCGAACATCTAAATGCTTAAGTAGAAGCTCAACAAAATGAGAAAAAAGAGTGAGAAGAGTAGCATTTGAAATATTCAGCCTGACTGCTAAATAGTAAAAATACCCCATCTTGGAGGAAAGGGCATTTTCATCGTGTTATAGTTAAAAAATAGAATATGATGTATATTAAATATATTCAGTGATAGAACAACATCATACTTTCATTTTTTTTAGCCTTCAGATGCCTACCTGAATGGAAAATAATATATATCACGTCACGCCATGAAAGTATCAGGTGGACCAATGGGAATAGGTGGTGCGTTCCATGTTTGAATTTTTATATGATAGGTGGTGTAGAAAGTATTACCCGGGGTGTTATATATGGAGGCCGGTTGGTGGATCTTGGAGGGAGTTCGGGATCATTTTGGCATACTTGAGGCTATCAGGGGCAGAAATTGCATAGAGTCTACTGAGGTGGTTGGTGTGGTCATGGGTTCTTTGGGAGGATTTGATGAGGAGAACATGGTGCGGTCATGGGTTCTTTGGGAAGATTTGATGAGGAGAACATGGCGGTGGATGCTTTGTTGGAGTTGGGAGATTTTTGAATGTGAGGTTGTTGTTTGGTTTGTTTTTGAGACCGTTGGGGTGATGGATAAGGGAATTGAAGCTATTGAAGATTTAGCTACTTTAGGAGGGGGAGCAAAAAGAAATTTTTGTATAAATTTAGTCTACCATGGTGCATACAAAGTTAAAGAAAGAAAAAAACTATATGAGCATTTTGAATTAAAAAATTCTGGAACCATCTCAACGGCAGCATGTTGAGATGGTTAAGCAGTGGTAGTTGAGTTAGCTACAGAAATTTTTAGTTCAAAATGTTGATGAGACATGTTTCCATTGGCTTTGTGCACAGCATGTGCTATTGAGATTTTTTCAAAATTTTTAGTTCAAAATATTGATATAATATTTTCTTCATCGACTTTATATATATATATATAAAGAGATAGATGGATTGGGCTTCGCTCAATCAAATTTCAATTAATATCCGATCGGATCCCTAACCATTAGATTAGCACGCATCTATATGCATGCGCCTGAAAAAGCTCATCAAAAAAAAAAAGGTACGTGCCTGCATTTGAAATTTTTTTTTTTTAATTTTTTTAGATGCCTTCAGATTCAAAAAAATTTAAAAAAATTCAAAAAAAAACTTGAAAAAATAAAAAAAAAAGAAAAGGCACCTATAGGCTCCTAAAAGCATTTTTTTTTCTTTTTTTTCTCTGTAGCTTTTTCTCCAAGTGCAAAATTTTTTTTTCAATTTTTTTTAGCCCGAAGGTGCCTTCAGGATGAAAAAAATTGAATTTTTTTTTTTTCAGGTACAGGCATGCACTTTTTTTTTAGATGCGTGCACGCAGATGTACACTGATCCAACGGTCAGGGATCTGATTGGATATAGATTGGAATCCATTAGAGTGAAGCCCAATTTATCTCTCTCTCTATATATATATATTAAAATGAAAGCTTCAGTTTTCATTCAGTCATGTATTGTCAATGCATGTCTCTATCCGTCATGTCCCATGGATCAGGTTAATCTATGACCCAACCTAATTCGATTCATATAAATCCGATCCGAATCCGAACTATATTTTGAAAGACTCTAGATCCAGATTGGACTTTAAAATTGGACCTATTTCTTTTTTTGTATCGAATATGAATTTATTAAATTTTGATCCGATCTGACTCGTAAAAAATTTTGTATTGATTTGGATATAAATGATCCGACCCGATTCAAATTCATTATCTATATTATTATATATATTAAAATAAAAATTTCAATCTCCATCCTTCATTCGTCATCTATGTCCAGCTATCATTTAAGCTTCTCTATTCGGTCGCTTCAAACCTCTCACCTGATTGAGAATATTAAAAAAAATTAAAAAATTATATAATTAATAAAATAATATAAAAATATTATATATTTTTTAAATAAAAAATGTATTCCATATAGGTAATATGCTAGTGATAGATTAAGTCTATATATATATATATATATATATATTAAAGAAAAGCTAGTGATGATTTGGATGTCCTTATGATTCTGGAAGAGCATCCTTAGTTCTTGATTATTTGGGTTATCTCCTATGTTTACTCTAATTCTTTACCAAAAAAAAAAGGGTTATGTTTTAGTATAAAATTAGAGACCATTAATTATATTTTATATGACATGATTTTTTATGCTTTTTGTTTTGGTGTTTTTCCTTCCAAAATATAACATGGTTTAATAAACCAATGGAAAGCCAGTGGTAACAAATAAATAATCCACTTTAGAATTGCATATATCACCGGGAGGCTTGCCTCTTTTGGCACGGAGCGCGCTGTCGATCAACTATTAAGGATACTTTATTTTTTTGATAGGATGTCGATTCCGAAGATGTTAAGCGATATTTTGTTTTCTAATTTTTTTTTTTTTATGAATAACTATTATAAAAAAAAAAAAAAGCATATCCCTTTTTTGTTTCAAATGATAAAATTAACTACTTAACTTCTAGAAGTTCCTCCTTTTGCAACTCTTACATGGATACAGCTGTACATTTGCATATATACCTGAAATTGAATCGTATTACCTCTTGAATTGCAAAATATTAAAAAAAAAAAAAGGAAAAGAAAGAAAACTATTTTCCGTGCTAGAAAAAAAAGGCTCGCATTTGTTTGTTTTAGCAGTTAAAAAAAGAAATCCATGGATCCATTTTAAAGATTTTGGAAAGGTGGATGTCTGATTTTTCATCAAAAATCTAAAAGTAAAATCAGATGGAAAATGAAAATGAATGATGTTTTTTCTTTACCATTTCCTCTGTAACGAGCACTTTGAGAATAGGAAAATTTCTTTCATGAGGGAAACATAACCAAGCCTTATTTCATTGGCTGTTTTGTCCATTTTCGATGGTATCTAGGGAAATCATCTTGATTTGATCATCTTTTCATCTCTGTTCCACTATCTTGCACGAATGGATGTCAAATGATAAAAAGACTCTGAAATAATGAAGACATCGATCATCTTGTTGCAATTTTTACAGCTCTACTCCCTTGTTGTAGCTCTACGCAAATCATGTCTCGTCTAAGATTGCCGAAAAATTCAATTAGCTGTTCCGCCGGTTCTCCCGTACACTCTCCAGTTAATGGGGAAAAAATAATTAGCGTAATTCCAATCATGGTGGCTACCAGTAGTCCATGCAAGAACAGGATCCTTTCCTGAAGTGATGGAATCTATTTGCATCCCTAACAATTATATCCCTCTCATAGATCTCAGTGAGAAGCTTTATGGCAGAATGACAATCTCCACACACCCGGAGGTTCTTCACCACCCTAATGGTGGCGCCTGCTCTAGTGCTGATAAGTCCAAAGGCTATTGCAATCTTCTCACTGTGAAGAGCTAAGGAGCTTTCTTTCACTTCTTCTTCATCTATATCTAGTAACACTTGCGTGGTATCAGGCTCATATCCTGCAAGCTTGAATCGCTCCCCAATTTCATCCAGCATCTCATATATTTCCTTCTTCCTTGGATGAGAAACATCTCCAGCAATGAACTCATGAACAACCCCACCCAATTCAACGGAGCTGCACCCAGGCACCTTCCTTACTCCCCTCTCTGACATCATTTTCCTCACCTTATGAACTCCATTCCAGTTATTCGCCATGGCGAAAATGTTCGATAGCAGAACATATGCAGCATGATCATTTGGAGCTGCTTCAACAAGCCTAAATCCAGCCTTCTCACCTAACTCTAGATTCCTATGGATTCTACAAGCACCCACCACAGCCTTCCACATAACTGCATCAGGTTCCATCGGCATTCCTCGAATCATCTCCTCAGCCTTTTCGAACAACCCTGCACGACTGAAGAGATCCACCATGCATCCATAATGGCCAATGTCAGGCTCAATCCCATAGACATCATTCATCTTCCGAAAGTATTCGATGCCTTTATCGGCCAATCCTCCATGGCTACAAGCATTCAAAACGCAAGCGAAGGTTATTCTATTAGGCACCACGGCCGACGACTCCATCCTAGAGAAGAGCTCCGCAGCTCTTAAGCTCTGCCCATTTGTTGTGAAACCGGATATCATAGCATTCCAAGTATCCACACTCTTGCAATTTGTCGCCTCAAATGTGTAGACCGCACCTTCGATGCATCCACACTTGGAGTACATATTAATCAGCGCCGAGCTGAGGTTCTCATCGAGCTCGATTCCATGCCTGTGGATGTAAGCATGTGCCCATTGGCCTTGGCCCAGAGCACCCAAATGGCTGAGCGCAGAAAGAAGACTAACCAGAGTCACTCTATTTGGGCGGCATTCATGGCTCTCCTGCATCGATCGGAACGTCATGATGGCCTCCTCAAACTCCCCCATCTCGATGTGATACGCCATCATTGTATTCCAAGACACCACATCACGAGCAGGCATCCTGGAGAAGAGATCATGAAGAGACTCCCCATCTTTGTTATCAGCATATCCTTCGAGCATACTATTCCATGCGACAATATCCAGCTCGGTACTTCCGTCGAACACTTTGCAGGCGTCGCTGATGCGGCCACAGACAGCGTACAGATGGATGAGCTTGTTGCGGATGTGGGGATTGGAATGGAGACCGTGCTCGACGAGGTGAGCATGGAGCTGGTGGCCGATGGGGAGAGAGCGCAATTGGGTGCTCGCCTTGAGAGCAAACGTGAAGGTGAAGTGATCGGGCTCGGCCGAGGCGAGGAGCATTTGGTGGTAGAGGTGGATGGATTGGAGGGGATTTCGTCTGTTGAGGTTGCCTCTCATGAGGGTGTTAAAGATGAAGGTGGGTGGGTCTTGGAGGGAGCGGAGGACCTTCTCGGCGTACTGGAGGCTGCCATGGTCCGAGATGGCGTAGAATTCGGCGAGGCGGCCGGCGGAGTAGGCGTCGGTGGCTTGGGAGGATTTGATCATGAGGGCATGGATTTGGTTGGCCTCATGGAGGTGGGTGCAGAGTTGGAGGAGGGAGAGGTTTGAGTTCTGGGCTGGTAGAATTTGGGCTACTGGAATAGCTTGGGGGATGGAGAAAGGAATGGAGGCCAGTGAAGCCATGGTGGCTTTTCTCTGATGTCTAATGTTAACCTAACTTACTGGAACCGTGACGTGTGTTTTAAGTCTTTCTGCCATGAAAAAATAAATTATATATCAAATTATTATATTTGATATGAAAAAAAATAGATGAGATAGATAATAAAATAAATAAATTATATCCTATCCCTATCCCAATCACCTCATTTCATTTTTGTAGGTTTCATTTGTCATGCGTTGGAGATTTTCTGATAAAATGATTGGCATAGAGCATTGTTACATGATGTAGGGTATCATTCCTTCATGTCAACTTCTCTCGTCTATAATACCAATAGCTCCATATCATCTACCAAGCCAGCAAGGACGAGAAATTTTTTGATATTATGGCTTTGTGCTTTGTAAATTAATTTATGTTATTTCTATTAAGTAATGTTCATGATGTGCACCAAAAAGGTTGCAGTATGACATTAGTCTATATTGTCTTTTTCTCAAGCTTGTATTCTACTAGTTAATTTACCTAACATTCTTCTCATGAATCTCTGCTCTATTAAACTTATATAAACTTAACCTGAGAAAATAAATAAAGTTGAGCTTCAACTTACTATTTTCATTTAAAAATGAGATTAAAAGAAATTTAAACTATTTGTAGCTTATCATTTGTATCCCAAACACCACGGCAAAAACATTTTGTCTCAGCCGAGGTCTAAATGCATCTCTACCGGTCTCCATATATATATCACCAGCCTCTTAACATCCTTGCTGATTGATATAAAACATTTCTGCCTTTGAGAACAACCCAGTCCCACCCAAATATTGCATAAAAGCAATGTTTCAAGAATATGAAACCCAGTTCCACTTTGTGCCTCTGTACACTAAGCAAAATCAACAATGCCAATACCTTCGGAGACTTTAAGAGCCTTCCCAACCATCATTCTTCCGCTTTTGTCTGTGCTGCAAATACAATCATCCAATATGACTAAACTTCTTATGGTGATCGTATGCCACTTTGTGGTCATCCCTAGACTTGAATTTTGACCGCGTATTACCAAATCCAATCCTTCCTTTCTAACGACCCTCCTGCATCAAGCTAACAAACATAATTCAATCATCGCTACTTGATCGATCGGTGTATCCAACCGATTTAGGTCCTCTTGCACCTTCAAGATATACGATTGGTTTATTTGACATAAATCTTCTCTCATACATGCTTCTCAACTTTTCTTATAATTTTTCAAACGTACTCTCTAAGAAAACATTAAGCATGATTGGCACATTAAGTGCTAATTAAATATTGGCCATTGCTATCTTACCTTGCGAACATGCTTTTCTAACTTTTTTTTTTTTTTTTTTTTTTTTACAATTCTTAAGTAATGGTTTCTAAAGAAACAACGAACAGGATCGACTCACTAATAACACCTGTTAGGAAGAAATAGGGAGTTTGATGAGTCTAAGCACAATAAGACCTTGATATATATATAATTGAAACTTAAATTCAACTTAAAAATTTAACCTCTTAATGTTTTAGACTCCATCATCTATATGAATCTCTCCATCTCCCACTATTAATTAACCCTCCTCCCGAGCGGACCCTTTTTAATTCAATGTTATAAATATTAAAAAAAAAAAAGATAAAAGTTCTCAACCATTATTCTAAATTGGATTTCAAGGCACCAACCTTATATCAACTTGCATGAGGAAACTGAGATCCGGCCGCTCACCTTCGCCCCGGCACCCGCCCTCCTCGTCACGTGCACGGCACCTAACGTCCTCCCCACTCTGAAATAGAAACCAATGCCCTGACGCGATTTGGGCGAGCGTTTCCATAACGCTCTCTCTCTTTCTTTCTTCCTCGTGCACCTCTCGTCTTTCGCAAACCGATAATGGCGGGGGCTTCCGATTTCTTCCTTCGTCATCTCGAAGAATTCGCTACTGATGAGATCGACGAGCAAGCAGACCTCTCCGAAACCCTAGATCCGCCCCCCTCCTGGGTCCCGGCCGCCTACGGTGGCGCCCTCGTCCCTGATCTCCCCGTCTTCTCCTGCGATCCCTCCGATCCAGGCGATTCCGACCAGGATTCCGAGTCATCCCACGATCGCGCTACCCTCGCCCTGGATCTCTTTGATCGATACTCCGCCCGCCGGATCGGCGCCGCCCTCGCCCCCACCATGAATCTCTTCCCCGAACCGCTCCAATCCCCCGATTTTAGGGTTTCCGAGGGCCCGGAGGAGATGGGATCAGAATACCTCGGGTTGGAGCTAGGTTTAGGGTTGGGATCGGGGTTCGAGGTTCAGGAAGATCCCGACGGCGCGGAGCGGGAGGTCATGGTCTCGGATTGGGGAGCTGATGATTTCTTTTTGGGAAGGAGGAGCTCGCAGTCGGAATCGATCGAGTTTTCCAGGGCTCGTCCTGTTGATTCGGAGGGCCTGAGGATCGTCGGGTTCGATTCTGATTCTGATTCGGATGAGCAGATCGTCGCCTTGGGTGATGAGCAGATTATTGCCATCGGCGATGGTGGCGAATCCCAGGATCGGATCAACGACGATCTTGGCCTTCCTCTATGCTGGGACCGCCTCCAACTAGAGGAACAAAGGAGGGACCTGAACATAGAATTGGAATGGGAGGAGGTGGACGACCGGCTCGAAGAGAGGGATGTTGTTAATATCATGGTCGTTGGCAATGACGAGAGATCCAATGAAGTCAGAGAATTCAACCATGGTGAAGCAGAACAGGAGGAAGATGCAGCCAGGAATATTGAATGGGAGGTTCTTTCAGCTGTGAATAATTTGGGAAGGAACGGTTTAGAACCAGAGGATGTGGAATCCTATTTTGTTGATGATCATGAGGGCTTTGTCTACACCTCGGATTATGAGGCCTATGAGGTCTTGTTTGGGCAATTTGCGGACCATGACAACTCTCTCAAGGGTAGTCCTCCGGCAGCCAAATCAGTGGTTGAGAACCTCCCGTTGGTTGTGATGATGAAAGAAGATGTTGATAACAATAACAATGTCTGTGCGGTATGTAAAGATGGGATTTTGGTAGACGAAAAATTGAGGCGACTTCCATGCTCCCACCATTATCATGAGGAGTGCATTTTGCCATGGCTCGGTATTCGGAACACATGCCCCCTTTGTCGGTTTGAGTTGCCAACGGATGATCCGGAATACGAGAAGTGGAAGGCACGGAGGGAGGGTAATAGTGTTTCCGAGGAAGATTCTCAGGTCAGGTATGAGTTTGAAATGTTGCCTGAAGCTTAGAACTCGTAAGCAGGCGGTTCTGTTTTTATTAATGGTGGGTTGGATATGATTTTCGGATGCTGTTGTACTAGGGTTATAAAAAATTACTGTTTTTTCTTTAGAATGAGTGTAGCCGCAATCAGACTTTTTGTTGAAAGTTACCGGTGGATCATTGGTGAATCGAATATTTAAGATATTGTTGTATATCAATACCATTCTGAATAAGTGTAATTGCTATGTAAGGTTGTTACCGTTACATCATATAAAGTTATTTATTTATTATTGTCGTTATGTGACAAAGGCTTATTGGTTAGTATTAAGGTTCATTATAGCTGCAATCCAGCAAACAAAGTGTGCATGCTTGATTTTTGTATATATGTTGATAAATTGGTTATAGGAGATTCTTTAAGAGAATTTCTTTTGAAACCATTCTTGCAGCTTGGTCTTATGCTTTGCGCACATGCCATATATGGTCTCATTCTGTTTTATTTTCCATTCTTTGCACCAAGGATTATATATCTGGTAGCTCTATTCATTAAATATCAGTTTGGAGTGCTAAACAAACTTTGTTGGTAGTTTTTCGAAATGGTTAAATGTGCTGTGATGATTGATCAATTGGAAGTGGTATGGTTACATCAATTGCTTATTTTGATCTTCATTTCCTTCAGATATCAGATTTTATGCTCCATTATGTATATATGCTATTCCTTCAATTAGGAGGTGAAGCCAAAATTTGTAATTTTTGCTGTGCATGCACGTTTTATGTAGTGGAAGCTGAAGATTATGGATAACTCTTGTTGGTAATATCGCAAGAGGGCTTTATCCTTTTCTTGTGCTGTAGTTAATGAATTCTTGCATTGATGATTTTTCTTGAGCATCATATATTAGTTGGAAATTGTAAGAAAATATCATATTTTTCTCAAGCATT
This sequence comes from Cocos nucifera, assembly GCA_006176705.1. Lineage (NCBI taxonomy): Eukaryota > Viridiplantae > Streptophyta > Magnoliopsida > Arecales > Arecaceae > Cocos > Cocos nucifera. Next base: position 14,401 of record QRFJ01000317.1, read on the forward strand.
ATATATTAGTTGCCAATTGTGAGGAAAAAATCTTACTCTTTTGAATTTTCAAGTAAAATGGTTTTGACTGAGGCTGCAAAAATATAACCAAAATTTTGGCTGTGGCTTCTCTTCCTTCACCTCTCCCCCTTCCTACTACTGTTTTGGCTGATGGTCGTTGAGTTAATAGTCATCATGATCACATCATTTTCAATCTTGCTAGGATGATGGTGAATGAACTCATGCAAAGTGGGAATTCTTGAGCTATCTGTTCACATACATATGCTATTTCTTTTGGTTCATTTTTCTTTTCTCTCTTCTACAAACAGTGGGCTTCACTGCTGATATTAGCCACTATTTTGGTTTCGGAATTGACAATCTTTAAATATCTTTTCAGATCCAACAACACTTGTTGAACCATTTTTTAGGACTTTTACATCTTATCATATGACATTCAAGATTTTTTGTAAGTCTATATTGAACTGTGGCTGTTAAATGAGTCGATCTTGTGCTATGGAGATAAAATTATGCGCAACTCTCAATAGATGTAAATATTATTGTCTTCTAGAATTTTTATGGTCTCTAACTATGGATTCTGCTTTGTACTATTGCTTCCTATCAAAGTGAAGACGATAAGACGGTGAACTTCAAATATCTTACTGCATCATTCCGTTTAACCTCAACCAGAGATTCCCTCATAGGGTTCTATATATCATGTAAATCATTCTGACTGCTTCTAGCCATAATGTGCTATTCATCTTTTTTTTTTTTTGGTTAAACTAAATCTTTCTTGAATGTACTATTGTTAGCAGACATCAATGTCAACATCTTCCTTACTGCATCATGCCATCATGGCCCTCTTTATGTCATTCTTCCATTTGCAAGATCTGAAAGAAAAATCATAATCTGGCATGGTCTTCATCACTTGATATGATTTTCTTTTCTGCAGTGATTTTTGTTGGAACCATTCATTAAAAATAAATACAATCACCTAAACTTCTAACTCAACATATTTCCCAAAGTACTCAGCCAAAAAAAAAAAAAAGGTTGTTATTGATAAAGTTGAAATGTTTCTTTTCTTTCCATATATTTTTGAAAGTATCATTTATCACAAGGGAAATCCATATATGCTTATCGAATGAATTTACTTTGAATTTTAGACTTCCGATCTATGAATCTATGCTATTGTGTGGAATAGGTTTCTTCTGCAACGAGTCGTAGCAACTTTTGTATACATTATCCAACAATGTAGCATATTCCATTACCCAACGATATAGTGTTAATATCTTCAATTTTGTATCTTGTCATAAATGCATCTCCAATATAGGAAATGTCGTTATTGGATTTTCTCTTACTTGCATGGTGCTAAAATTTGATGAGTCCAAACACTTTCGCTCTCTAAATATGCCTGCCAGTGTTTGTTAGATGTTTCCTCCTCTTCTCGGGAACACATCTGGATGAGGGGCGAACTTCCCACCAGAACTGGGTGTTGGACTTCCATGGTTCATTGAAAAGTGTGGAAACCTTCATCCTCATTTGATGTGCATACAGCAAGTCTTTCTATCTAGATAAACCAACATGCTGAACCTGAAACCCTAAATCAGTTCAGGGATGATAAGATCTTGTGTGCTAGGATACATTGAGTTAATAGTCTGTAACATTAGATTTGTCAACTGGCTGGTCTGCTTAGACATTGTGGAGACACAACTTTCCGCAATGCGGGGGAAGAAGGTTTCCTCTCATCCTGATGCATGTGTTGACAGACAAGAAGCTGGGGCATGCTGCAAACTTGTATCGTAGGAATGGGGGAGGAGATGATGGTTGTGGGTTTTTTGTTGCAGGTTTGTGGTTGACTCCAGTTTTCTCCTAGCAGTACTAGCAGGATTCTGGATTCATGTCATGGTTCTTTTTTATTGCAACCCACATGCACCTGCACCCTTGCTCAGCTGGAAGTAACATACATGCATGTGGCCACTGTATTCTTTTATTAGTAAATTTTGTCTGTGTCGTTATCAGATGATGTATGGCAACCTCAAGGGACTACCAAGATTATGTAGATGAGCAGCTACCTGTTTCTATTTCCCAGAAGTGACTTTCTATTCCTGTCGTCTGAAGCTCATTCATTATCACATCAAATTTTCAGATTTTTAAAATGCCAAAATGCAACCATTGTTGGTCTACGATGGCTTTGGCTTTATAGCGTACCTTCATAATAGGAAAGATAAAAAACTAGCATTTAAATCCCCGATATTTCAGTGGCTTTGTAGCCCCAGTTAAGCTCGAGTTGGTCTTCCTTTCCTCTACGATAAGAACAAGAATCAACTAGGAAAAAAAAAAGGGAACGAAGAATCCGGCAAACCACGTGATCGGCGTAGGATGCGCTTTGTGAGTGCTCCGTCACTGATTCCATTCGTTTTTTCTATTACTTGAGAAAAAGTCCACCGAACACGTAGGGGTCATCAAATTTGTTTTCTTAATCACTTCCAAAGAAAAAAAAAATATTTTTCTTAATTATTATTTAATAATCGAGTGCAAGCATCTTGATTTACACCAATAGTTGGTAGAGGAACATGACTGGTGAGGACTTCTCTAAATACATTGGATCATTATCTTCATCCAAAAAAATTAAAAAAAAAAAGCTAAAAAATTTTATTTAGATCTGTTGACCTTCTATAAATATCTTAGATCTACCTAACCTAATATATCACCAGTGAGAGACTAAATAATACACGTCCTTCCATCTCACGAATGAAATATTGATAGCCTGGAAAGCCATGCTGGCTGGAGCATGAAATGCTCCCTTGAAGGATCCACCTTGATGCTTCATTTGACCTTTTGGTTGAGTTCTAATAGCCAAATTCGAATGTTCATCGATCGCCTACCCTTAGAGTTGAGGAATGGTGATAATTCCTTTCACCATCATGATTGCATAAATTCAAAATATCTTAAGACCATTATAATTTACTTCGGTGCGAGGTGCTCCGAACCTGCCTCTGGATGGAACGCCCTCTGAACATAATATCAAATGGCTTAATGTGTGCTAGCATCCAGCACTCGGATCGGCACGTAATGTCATATACTTCTTAGAGCAAAATTTTAATAAATATGCAAGGCCTTCTTAGAGCAAAATTCTAAGAAATATGCAAGACAATATGCAAGACCTCCTGCTCAATCCCAAACTCAATACGCTCTTTGAGATCTGCAAAAATAAATAGAAAAAAAGGAATGAACTTTATGGAATCAGTAAATTACTAATATCTTTAAAGGATTGAGCATAAATACTTTTCAAATATAATAATTTAGTAATAATATACATTAAGATAATTTTATTTCAAAATATATCATATACATCAGTAAAAATAAAAAAATTCTTGCAGTCTTCATTGATTACGACCATGATTAACCCTGTAATAAGATCTAGGAGAAACTAACCCATATATGCGGAATATCCAATTTACTGATGTGTACAAGAAAAAGACTAGCTTTAGTTCATACGACCATGATTTACCTCATAACAAGGCAAAAATTTTAGTCCTGAATAAAGAACATCCGATTCATCGACGTGGTAGCTACCAATGATCAACTCTACTGGCTAGGCCTAAAAGGATTAACTCTACTAGCGATCAGTTTCGACTGACTAGATCTATAAGAAACATGTTTCTGACGTATAGCCAACGATCGGTTTCATTGACTAGACCTAGATTATAGTCTAACTAGAGAATTTTCTCATATTTTTGTCATAACCATTTTTTCATAAATATTATTTTTATAATAATATCAACTTAATTTTTCAAGTGGCAAAATAACATCAGAGGTGAAACATAACCTACCCTTGGTCTAGTTCTAATGAAGAGATGCACAATCAAGAAAAATGCTCAGGGATGCTTGTTGAGTGCCTAAAGTTCCTCAGGGCCAACTAAACATCCATAAGTTACACTACTTCCCGCATGATGCATGGCAGGGAAACCATTTACACGCAGAACAGAGCCATGTTGGCTGCAACTTTACCTTCCCATCAATGGACCAATACCCCAAAAAATAGCAGTTTAATGAATCTGCTAGCTTTTCACCACATCCACTGGTGACCTGTGGACCTGCTGTACAGAAAGGATTGCCTTACAGAGAGAACAGCATATCACCATATTACAAACTACACAAGATGCATTTATTATTCAAAATCCAGAAACTGATAGAAAATTGGAACCATCTGTTCTAGTGTCAGTTTAGTGAGGCAATTGTCCTGCTTTGACTGTTGATATTGCTGGTTTTGATGACATTAACACTAGATCATGCAAAACATAAGTTGATGCTACGAAGTCGAAGTAAAACCAATCAAGCAGCCACTCATCATGGGGTTGAGAATTACGCTGGAACCAGTGCATTATAGCTTGTCAAAGTTTGTTACGAACTTCCTCACTGCATTGATCACGGGGAGAGGGTTCTCCAAATGCACAGCATGGCCACAGTCTGGAACTATAACCATTTCAGATAACTGTACTCTTTGAATGTGATTCTTACCTTCTGAGCATGTCCTGATTTCACTGCACATTTGCTTAGAAATGTCTCTGAACTTTATATCCTTGTCTCCAGCAATGAAGAGAAGAGGCTTCTGGCAGTGCTTCAAGTCTTCCCACAAAGACCTATCATGACAGTGATACTATGGGAATCAGTTCATCACTATCCACAGTTCCAAATAAATGGAAGATTTGAACTCATGATGCAAACAGTAGTCTGGCTCCATGGATAATTTGATAAGAAGGTCGACTTTGAAACTCACTGGAATGACAATCACTGCCTTGCAATATGTTAGACATGCCTTCTTGATTAGTTGACCAGGCAAGCAAAAGTTTCAAGTAAAAGAGTCTTTTTTGAAAAAGAAGAAATAAGATCTACATGTTACAAACTCCTTAGTTACATAGTTCCAAGCAATTTCATGACAATTTTACGAAATGCAAGGAAGGCAAATCAAACCATTGATGCTGTGGATACAGAAGGAAAAAAATTAAATAAAACTTAATTTCTTAGTCATATAGTTGCTTTCCTTGGAGTGCCCTTATATAAAACTTAATTTAGCTTTCTTTAACATAGGCATGCTATTGATATTAGCTATACAAATTGAAGTCAATGTATGGCAGAACTCTTCCACTAAATAACAGAAGAGGAATAACGTTTCGGGTAATATAGGGGATAAAATTGTATTACCAGCGTGTTAATATTTTTACTAAGTACACTTTTCAACTTCATACTTGAAATTATAGGTCCAGAAAGACAAAAGGCCTATAACCTGGTCAAAAGATGATCTCAATTTAAAGAGAATAATTTTGAAAAAATATACACATTACTAATTAAAATAATACATTTGCAGAAGTCTTCCATTAACTAAAGGAAAGAGGAATGACTATTTGGGCATCAAAAGGACTAACATTATCCTAACATTTTCTTAGTATTTTTCTGTAAGTAAACTTCTCAACTTCAGGCTCAATATTGTAGGTAAAAAATATTTATAAGATGGAGAGAATTGTCATCTACATTGAAGATGGTAATTTTGGAAAAATGGTCACATGTATCTATAGAAGATTATATTATTATATTGAAAAAAGTCCATTTCTTGTGAATGATGAACCAAGTTTGTTGATACAATTTAAGGAAGAAGATATGACAGGAGATGGTAAACTTACATTTGCTTTCCAATGCTCAAGTCTGAGAGAACTTTTGCAAGAACCTGGATGTCGCTATGCTTTGCACGATTTCTGACTATTTCGTTGAAATGTGGATGATCTCTCAAGCTGTGAATCAGAAGACTTTTATACACTTGCTAGATTACTGATACAATCAAGGGTATAAGGATATCTGTGTTTTCATTTGTGGTCCATTATAATAGGTGAACACAAAAGAAACATTATTGATTTGCACTATATGATACTAAAATTTTCTATCTTACTTGTCTTATTCATATTTAAGGTGCTTAATATAATTTCAATATGATATTATTGGGTAATCACCTTTGCCATAGGCTGCCAGCATACCATATATCCAGAAAATATTGCAGACCGTGTGCTAAAAGGAAGTGAGCCCTTGCTTCATCTTGTGCACTACGAATTCTTTTTGCTGCCTTATCCCTCAATCCTGGACTTCCTGATATTATAACAGCTCCATTGATCTGCAATTGTGTTAGTTTTCAATATAAAAAAGAAGGTTATAACAAAGACTTCCATGCAATCATAATACCTTTTCATTGTATTTTAATGCCATGTACAGTGCAATCCTAGCACCCATCGAATATCCAACAAGAATGACACCTCCAGAGGTAATATCGCAGATTAACTTCATTAATATATCTGCAACTGATTCAACTGAGATGTTCAGCTTTTGCTTAGAGCTCTTATCCATATCCCATTGCACCTGAGATTCCCCGTGGCCAGGAAGATCAATAGAAATGCATCGTGCAGTGGGTGATATAGCCTTCATTATTGGAACCCAGTCTTGACTTGTACCCAGAAAGCCATGAAGATAGACAACTACTTGCTTCTGCATCAATTCAGTCCAGTCCTGATATAGTTTAGAGTATCCTAATCAGATAGATGTTGCGACAGAATAGTCAAATTCAATAGAAGAAAGCTACAGATTAGCATTGCTGCATCCTGAAGTAACATTTGGATATCATGGCCATCAGATTGTGCATGGTAGGTGAACAAAAAGTAGCTATCCATATGTCGACCATGCTTCCGTCTGGCTGTCCCCAACAAAAACATTACACACAAGTAGGATAGGGGAAAAAAAAAGGAGCTAAAACTCCATCCAGACAAGGAAAGACTACCATAGAAATTCCCTCATTTTATCACTTTACAAGACCCACATTTCATCATCTATTAATCTGCCTGTGTGTGTATGGCTCCACTTGTTCTCATCACCTGCGAGGTGAAAGGAAATATTTTACAGAGACATTTCCATAAAAGATGCCCTCTTTCGACCTTCATGGTTTCTGTGAAGAGTATCATTCCTGATGGGTTGACAAGGGCAATTACAATCTCAAAATCACTTCATTAAGGTGACAGGAATGTTGAATACCTACTACTAGCTACATAACAATTGTACAAAGTGGGAGAGCAAGCAGACTGGTCTGGCTGGACAAGTAGGCTGTGAATGGGTTGGTTCAGGTCCATGTTGTATCCGTATCCGAACTCGATAAGAAAAAATCAAGTTTGGATCCATCAAAAAATTTGCATCCAAACTTGACTAACAATCAGATTGGAGTTCGGATCCCCTCTTTTTTTTTTTTTTTTTGGGAGTTCTATTTAGTACATGGTTTTAGTAGGCCAACTAGCCAAAGGTTAACAATTTCCAAACTAGGACTGTCATCACAATAGTCCTCTGTATATAGTGAATATGTGGCAAAATGTAGTGGGATAGGAGAAGGATATGGAGAGTGAGTGATTGATCTAAGTTTCAGCAGGGATTTTGGAACTGAATAGCAGTGGGCAAGAGTTAAGCAGCACATGTACAAGAAAAAAATATATAATCCAAACATCAAGAAAAGGAATTAATGTAAGTCATATAACCAAAGTGTATGCATAGATAGTCTGTGTATGTGTATTCAGGTTACAAGGTTTCCAGATTTGAACATAGTCACATCCAAGTTCAATCCCATAAGAAATTAGATCCTGTATATAGAATCCAAGCTTAAACCAACAAGGTTATCAAATATTTAATTTGGAATCTTACCTGATTATTGTAAAGTAACCAGGTTGGTTGTCAAGTTTTCAGATAGCATTTAACCCCTTATGCACAGCTATGGAAGCAATAAGCTTGAAAAACGAAATATTTATGAAAACAATAAGAAACGTTAGCATAAACGAGATAATTGAGGATATTTATGTATATGCATTGTAGAACATTATTTTGCAGTTTTTGTTGCTAACAGCCGTTCAATTTTTGTATGAGTTCATCTTGATTATTACTTAGTCCTTTGTAAATATGTGTAGTCATTGTTTCTAACCGATACTGGGCCTGGCACTGGTTTCTAGCCGGACCAATATTGTATTGGGCCATTCATACTAATCTCATATCACAATGACCAAAAATCAACTTTTCTTTTTTTTTTTCATTACTTTTTTGCAATTTTATGCATGATGAAGATATTTAGGGTAACTTGTTTTGTATTTTTTTAGTATTTAAAGAACTTTTCTAAAGGATATGTGATAATTGAGTGTCATTATAAATACAGACACTCTATTATCAATTAAATAACCACATCTATGAGTGAAGAACGAAAAATACAATATAATATTGAAAAAGGAAAATCATAATAATTCACTTTAATAGTCCAATCCCATGTAGAATTTTTAATGGATCTCATATACATCCACGTGTTGCTGGTAATCTGGACCTGGAATATTATACCAGCTTGGATACTTGTCCCCATCCCTGCTGGTCATAAGATGTTAGATGATGACTAGCCTGTGGCTCTTGATGCTACAGATATATGTATATCTGGTACTTATCAAAGCCCAGTCATCCTGCTCAAGGTACGATAAAGTAACAATGTACTTTGATCCCTAGCTATAATCTTATCCATAGGACAGATAATGTGCAGAGGATCTTATAGGATATGATGAGTGGTGGAAAACAAATGGATCATGCTTGGATGGAGTGTAATGTCCACTCTAACTATTTGATGCATTAGGAGATCTACCTCTGACATTATGGTGAGATCTTTTGTACATTTAGCTATCTGATGTGCTAGAAGATGTGCTACTAAAATTGACTCCCTCCAAACTATGTGATAGCTTGATAGCTTCCAAGTTTCCTGGAAATGCTCCTCATCTTCTTTTGTTTCTTGTCTAATCTTTTCCGTCATCTCAGCACAGGGTGTGCACATAAACCTCCCACTCCCCAAGACAGCTTTTTGCAATTGTCGCCAAACTCTATACATACCTACACCGTAACCCTGATCCTATGCATCCTCAGCTACAACACTCCTGGATCCTCCTCCTGTAGGACAATGTCTCCCTTCCAGATCTAGTTTGAGTCTTGGCCTCATGATTTGTATCCCACATGGTTTGGGGATAAACCCCGTTCCCACCGAAGTCCAATCGGATGCTCAGTCGACAATGCAATCGATAGTCACGGGAAAGCTTCAGCGGACGAGCCTTAGCCGAACTCTTTAGCGGCCGAGCCCCTTCCGAACCCCTTCAGCCGGCCGAGCTCCGATCGAACTCCTCAGTGGCCGAACTTCTTCAGAAGCCGGACTCCCCCAGACATCTCCTTCGGTCGGGCTTCTACGGTAGCTGGACTCCTCAGTGGCCGAGCTCCTTAGCGGCCGAGCTCCAACCGAACTCCTCAGTGGCCGAACTTCTCCAGGAGCCAGACTCCCCCAGACATCTCCTTCGGCCGAGCTTCTACGGTAGTCGGACTCCTCAGCGGCTGAGCTCCTTCGGGATCCTAGCGGACGAGCCTTAGCCAAACTCCATCAGCCTTCCTGACTCCTTGGTGGCCGAGCTCCTTCCGAACTCCTTAGCGACCGAGTTTTAGCCGCATCCCTTCAACCGATTGAACTCTAGCAGCCGGGCTTCTACAGAAGCGAACTCATTGCGGACTCCTCCAGCGGCCGGGCTTCTACGGAAGCCGAACTCCTTCCAGACTCCTCCAGCGGCCGAACTTCTACGGAAGCCGGACTCCTTGCGAGCTCCTCCAGCGGCCGGGCTTCTACGAAGGCCGAACTCCTTCCAGACTCCTCCAGCGGCCGGACTTCTACGGAAGCCGGACTCCTTGCGGACTCCTCCAATGGTCGGACTTCTACGGAAGCCAGACTCCTTGCGGACTCCTTCAGCGGCCGAACTCCTCAGTGGCCGAACTTCTTACAGACTATTGACGGATTCCTGCAGGCGATCCCACTACTAAACGATTACACGACAATAACGATCGGCATTTATCAAGTCAATAACGATCGACATTTATCAAGTCAATAACGATTGGCATTAATCAGGACAGTTACGACAATCATTAATCAAGGCAGTTACAACAAGCTCCGCCTATAAAAAGGACCCTCCAGATACGCTTACGCCAGGTTCTAAAACTCTTCTCTCCTCCTGAAAACTCTGCCGAACTCCATACTGAGCACTCCATATCTGTTGGCCAGAGCTAACTTGACCGTCGGAGGGTCCTGCCAGAGCCACCCCCCACCGGCTCCGGAAGGAACTTTGTTTTACAGGTTACCGACGACGACCTCATCCTCCTCCACTCCAGTTCAATCCGGCGTCAACCAAATTCTGCACCAACAGTGTGCATAAACTTTCACCAATGAATAAAATGAGTCTTTGAGAATAGCCACCACCACTACCTCTAGACAGCCCACCTTCCCACTCTAGCCTCCAGAACCATCACTTAATCTGTCATTATCATCTTCGGTATCAGTGCAAGATGATCTAGGAAAGGTGAGATATTAGCGTCATCATCATCTTTGTTATCATGACTCCAGAGTCTCACTATCATCTTCCTGCACTTATATGTTGCCGGTTGCCTCAACTGGATCGGTTACTGCTTTCTCCTTAGATTTGCCCTTCATACTGCATTGACCAGGAAGGCCAATGCACCACACCATGACCTGAAAATCTTGCAATCGAATCACTGATCAAAATTCTTTGACTCTTGTCGAGTCTCCTGTTAGGTCTCCTGTTCGGTCTCTCACTCATAGTGGGTGACATGCTTCTCTGCCAATCTATCTACATTGCACACCCACAACTCTTTTGTGATGGTTCTGTCCAATTATGGAGGATCCCCCAGTCCATTCAGCGCCTATCTATTGATGCTGCTGATCTGCCACCCATCCAAGCACAGGATCTTCCTCATCATGAATTAAGTCATCTGCTTAATGAGTTTTCCTGTCTCATTTCCTTGCCCTGATTCAAATACTTGTCTCAATCTCATATTGTGGTATGCAAACACCAAGTCATGCATCTGCTCCATGACATGGGTTGTGAGAGAAATTAGATGGCAATCTTCCTCATATTAGGTGCATTGGTGCTCCACTACACCCACCACACTCCTACAAGTAAACAATTGACATAAGTCTCAGGGAAAATATAACTTTATGATTTTCTATTGCAATATTTTCCTATAGTGTATATGGAGAAATCCTGCTTACTGATTATTGAGCTCCATTTTCCTAGAAATTTCCATGTTCCTTGCAGAATATTTCAACTGATCAGATATATAGGACTTGGTGCCAATTCAGTTAAATGTAAAATGTTATCTTACTAGTTGCTGCTGCAGTGTAGATCAGGGGACAACCGCTGCACCACTGCCCTGAACACTCATAGCAGCTCCTCATTTAGGCTTATGTCTTCTTGGCATTGCTACATTGAAATCAAGTAAGCGAACTGTATAATAAAGCACAAAGTTTACAATCATGAAGACAAAAGAAATATCGGTTAAATACTACATAAAAGGAACCACTTGGCTGTTATACCTGCTAGGTGCAGACTCTTGCCCATCTTTATGTCCCATCCATCCTTCTTAATGATTTGAAGGTATGGAGATGCCTTCTCACCCACTGCATCAGTAATTTGCTGCTTGGCATCCCATATTTTTGGGTAAAAAGAAAACCCATTGGCGGAACCTTCTCATGGTAAACCATTCACACCGCCACATACAAAGGCTCCACTGCATTTACCATATTTGCGCATTCCTCCCAGAATGGATTATTCAAAATGATCCCCTCGATTGTCATGCCTTCAGTTGACTCGCTATGCTTACTCGTTATCTGCTTGTTGCATGTACAAATAGTCTTGAGACTTGCTTTATTATCAAGGAGGCTCCTTGAAGCTATTAAATGCACGGCAAATTGAGTCACACTTGACTTCAATAGCATGCTATCTGAATGCTGCGCCATCAGTGCAAAGACCCATGCATGATTGTATATGTACTTTGGCCTGCCCCTGCTCAACAGCTGTCTTCACTCGTTAGAGATCCACAATATCTTTCATCATCAAATCAATGCAATGGGTAGCACATAGTGTCTAGTAAATATATCACACGTCCTCCATCAGATCCTCACTTGCTCACTTGTACTAGGGAGCATTATTTGTCGCCACTTGGAACATCCTCAATTATATCTTTATCAGACTCAGGATGTAGTTGGGAACATGGATCCCATTTTTGATCCATCAAATCAAGGTCTGAAAGAAAGTCAGCCATCACACATCAATGTCATATTGTCATGCCATATAACTAATAATATTGCCTATCCATTCATCTACTTCTTCAGGCATTCTACCTCCGCCTTTAAATATGGCTCGTGAGTCTCAAGAGGCTTAGTACTAGGACCCTACTTCTGCAATTTGGTAATCATGTTTCGAAAAAAAATGTTTGATGCAGCGTAAGTCGGGTATTTGATTGTAAAGGAACCACTTGTCTATGGCAGCCCCTACCACATGCTTCTTATCCCTTGATGTAGTTATCTATCTAGGGTTGCTTAGTTGATGGATATGGGTAGGCTGCCACATCGTCGTCATAAATAATGCAACCTAACCTGATGTCCTTTTCCTCCCTTTTATGAAATGTATCAAATAGGGATTTGATCCCTCTGCCACCATATTTGATCAACTAGGTCCTGCATAGCTTAGGTCTTTCCCTAGCTATGTGCCCTCCCTTGGATGCACTGGACCCATCATCCCTCTTGCAATGCGAAGATCAAAACTGTCTATGATGTTTTATAGCTTCCTCATACTCCTATAATCCATTGCATCTGTTTAGAGACCTGGATAGCCTCCCATCTCAGCAGCCTCCATTACATTTGGATCAGGAGCTCACTACCATTGTCTTCATCACTCTGCCATGCTGATCATTGATCTCAGCTGCCCTATGGTCCTAAGCCAGCTCGCATTTGGCCACATGCTTCACTTCCTTTAGACTCCACATGTGGTCCCTTATTGTCCTCACCTCTCTAAGCACCTTGGTACACTTTTGCACATCAACATGGCTACTCGCTAAATGCTGCTTCAACTAGGTGAACCCATCTCTTTTATTGTTCAAGACACCAATTGCATACACAGTGTTGTCTCTCTAAGCCCACCCATCCAAGGCACTACCCACTATTGAGCTTTTTGATCCTTCTTACTAAAAGTCACCTATCAGCCTACAATCTTATGCTCCCTGGATATTATCCACTCAAGCCAAGAATCATTCTTCATACATACCTCAAATTGCTAGAATTGTCATATTATTAGTGTTGGTGCAGAATCTAGTTGATGCCAGATCGAGTTAGAGTTGAGGAAGAAGAGGTCGCCGTCGGTGACCTGCAAAACAAAATCCCGTCCGGAGTCGGTGGTGGTGGCCCCGGCAGGACCCTCCGACGATCAAGTCAGCTCTTCTGGCCAACAGGAATAAAGTGCTTAGAAAAGAATTCAGCAGAGTTTTGAGAAGAAGAGAGCTTAGAGAAAACGTATCTAGAGGGTTTCTTTCATAGACGGAGTTTGTATAGCCGAAACCGTCCGGTAGTGGACCGCTCGGAGCCACGTGAAATTTATTACCGTAACCATCCGGTAGTGGGCCACTCGGGGCCACGTGGAATTTATTACGGAGAGAGGTGCCGTCTGTTCGTTGAGATTTAATAGTCGAAGTTCGAAGGAAGCAAGCATTGCTTGGTGAAGAGCTTTGACATATGTCAATTCCAGAGGAGTTCGGACTTCTAATGGGAATACGGCTAGAGAGGATCATTCGGGAGGAATACTACTTGAAATTTGGAAGTAATCCGCTGGAGGAATCCGGATGGAGTTCGACTAAAGAAAAAGTCCGAAAGGAGTTCGACTCCTGGAGGAATCCGACTGAAAGTGAAGTCCAGAAGGAGTTCGACTGCCAGAGGAATTTGACTAAAGGAGAAATCCGGAAGGAGTTTGGCTCTTGGATGAATTTGACTGAAGGTGAAGTTTGAAAGGAGTTCGGCTCCTGGAATAATCGACTGCTAGAAAAATCCGACTAAAGGAGAAGTCCGGAAAGAGTTCGGCCACTGTAGGAATCTGACCGAAGAAGAAGTCCAGAAAAAGTTCGGCCGCTGTAGGAGTTCGGAAGGGGTTCGACCGCTGGAGGAGTCTGGAAGAAGTTCGGCTCCTGGAGGAGTTAGGCCGCTGGTGGAAGAATTCTCAATTGAAGCTTTTCCGTGATTACCATTTACATTAGGCTAGGCATCAGACTGAACTTCGACGGGAGTGGGATTTATCCCCAACACTAGTCCCCCCACTTTCGAGTTTGAAATTCGAAGGAAGGGAGTACAAAAAAGATGACCGTCGAAGTTATTTTTCGGACTCTACACCTGTTGAAGTTGAAGCTCGGGGGAGATCTTATTTTCGGTTGAAGTTGAAGCTTGAAAGAGATCTTATCTCCCATGGAGGTTGAGAGAGATCTTATCTTCTTTTGAAGTTGAAGCTTAGGGAGATCTTATCTCCAGCCGAGGTTGAAGTCCGAGGAAGATCTTATCTCCGACCGAGGTTGAAGGAGATTCTATCTCCTATTGAAGTTGAAGCTCAGAGGAGATCTTATCTCCAACCGAGGTTGTAGGAGATCTTATCTCCTTTTGAGGTTGTAGTTAAAGCTCGGGGAGATCTTATCTCCAGCCAAGGTTGTAAGAGATCTTATCTCCTATTGAAGTTGAAGTTCGGGGAAGATCCTATCTCCAGCCGAAGTTGTAGGAGATCTTATCTCCTGTTAAGGTTGAAGTTGAAGCTCGGGAGAGATCTTATCTCCAGTCGAGGTTGTAGGAGATCTTATCTCCTATTGAAGCTGAAGCTCGTTAGAGATCTTATCTCCAGCCGAGGTTGTAGGAGATCTTATCTCCTGTTGAAGTTGAAGCTCGGAGGAGATCTTATCTCCAGCCGAGTCGGGGCTTCTCTTCTTACCTCGTCTAAAATGAATGAGGCCTTCAACTTTGTTCATGTTAGGACGAGGTTCTCCTCCTGTTTCTAACGGATTGTAGGGGCACATAAGGGCCATTGTTGGGGCCTCTCCCCTCATCTCGTTCAAAATGAATGAGATTTTCAACTTTGCTCACATTAGGACGAGGTTCTCCTCTTGTTCCTAATGGACTGTAGGGACACATTAGGGCCGTTGTCAGGATCTCTTCCCTCATCTCGTCTAAAATGAACGAGATCTTCGACTTTGCTCACATTAGGACGAGGTTCTCCTCCTTTTCCTAACGGACTGTAGGGGCATATTAGGGTCATTGTCAGGGCCTCTCCCCTCATCTCATCTAAAATGAACGAGATCTTCGACTTTGCTCAAATTAGGACGAGGTTCTCCTCCTGTTCCTAACGGACTGTAGGGGCATATTAGGGTCATTGTCAGGGCCTCTCCCTCATCTCGTCTAAAATGAAAGAGGCTTTCAACTTTGCTCACGTTAGGATGAGGTTCTCCTTCTGTTCCTAACGGACTGTAGGGGCACATTAGAGCCGTTGTTAAGGCCTCTTTCCTCATCTCGTCTAAAATGAACGAGGCCTTCGACTTTGCTCACGTTAGGACGAGGTTCTCCTCCTGTTCCTAACGGACTATAGGGGCACATTAGGGCCATTGTCAGGGCCTCTCCCCTCGTCTCGTCTAAAATGAATGAGGCCTTCGACTTTGCTTACATTAGGATGAGGTTCTCCTCCTATTCCTAATAGGCTGTAGGGGCACATTAGGGCCGTTGTCAGGGCCTCTTCTCTCATCTCGTCTAAAATGAACGAGGCCTTCGACTTTGCTCACATTAGGACGAGGTTCTCCTTTTGTTCCTAACGGGCTGTAGGAGCACATTAGGGCCGTTGTCAGGGCCTCTCCCCTCGTCTCGTCTAAAATGAACAAGATCTTCGACTTGCTCATGTTAGGATGAGGTTCTTCTCCTGTTTCTAACATGGCCATTTTTTATTGCTTCTTTCATATCGTCACATAATTTTTGCACCAAGAAACAATAATGTTGAGATGGAGGAGTTTTATTGAAGAAAAATTACTGATAGTACATTCTCAGATTTTCTGAATTTCAAGATCGTGGGAGCATTGTTCCTCCGAGCTCCTTTAGGTGATAAGCTCCGGGCCAGACGACCTCCTCTATTTCATACGGGCCTTCCCAATTTAGGATAAGCTTCCCCTGGCTCTGAGGTTAAGAGATGGCGACTCGCCGAAGCACTAAGTCCCCCAGAGATAGCGTTGATGATGCCGAGAGGCGGCCGATGTCCTTATTGTTCCTCCCTCCTTGGTAGTTCTGGCTGCGGCAGTGCCCTTGGCTGATCTTCTTTTGCTTCAGACCGGCGTCTGTGGAGCATTGAGGGGGGCGTAGTTGTGAAATGTTCTGGAGGGAGAACTTCATCGTACCTTTCTGTCGGAGCTTCTTTGACGATGAGCTCGAGGAGTTCGGACTCGCTTGCGCTTGGGAGGAAGTCCGTGAGCGTGATCGAACTTCATTCGGCCCTCTATCAGCTGCGGATTTATTAGACTCGCCCACCCACCGCTCTCCTGCGGCTTTCTCATCCTTCAACTTAAAGGCTTCTTCTGCTCGGGCATATCTTTCAGCCCAAGCTAGCAAATCGGCAAAGTTCTTGGGATACTTCTTCTCCAGAAAGAACAGCAAATCATTCTTCTGAAGACCGCCCTTGAGCGCGGCCATTGCAACAGACTAATCCAGATTCCGAACCTCCAATGCAGCAGCATTAAACCGAGTGACATAAGCCCGGATAGATTCTCCCTCCTTCTGCTTGATATTCATCAGAAAATTTGAACTTCGGCGAAGACGTCGGCTGCTAACGAAGTGAGCCGCAAACTGATGGCTCATCTGATCAAAGGAGAAGATCGTACCCAGCTTCAATGCCGAGTACCAGTTTCTTGCTGCTCTCTTTAAGGTAGATAGGAAAGCTCGGCATAAAATGGCGTCTGGTGCGCCATGGAGCAGCATCATAGTCCGGAAGGCCTCCAGGTGATCGACCGGATCAGAGGTTCCGTCGTAGCTTTCAAATTGAGAAAGCTTGAAGTTCGGCGAAATGGGCTCTTGCATAAATCGAGGAGAGAAAGGGGGATCGGAGTGGATGCCATCATGATGAGTCGGGGCGACGTGGCGGAGTTTCTCAATCCATCGGTCCATCTTCTGCAGTTTTTGATCGAGGACGTCATCTCGATTGCAGATCTTAGAAGGCTTTCAACTATGGGGAAGGTCTCTTTCGGAGAAGAATCAGGGTCCGAACAAGGATCCTCTGCTCTCTGTTTCCTCTTTCTAGGGGCGATGGGTATGCTAGCCCAAGTGCTCCTTGGGACCGATTTCTGACATCCCGATGACGAGTTTCCTAATGGGACCGCCATCGAAGGCTGCCGCATGGCTTGCACCATTTCGGTGAGGCCTTGAACCTGCTGCATCAGTAGGTTAAACTATCCCGGATCTACCGCAGCCACTGGTGGAGGAGGTTGAAGCGCCGACGATGGAGCAGGAACGGATGAATCTAGCTCAAATCTGACGGTAGAAGCGGTAGATCTTAGGATAGTCGTCTTCTTTGGAGACATTTCTTGGGATTGAGGGAGAGAATAGAGATGAACCTTGAAGAAGAAGATCCACAGAGTCGATTGAGCACTCCTTTAAGAACAAGAATACCTCAGGAACAGAGGGCCCTCCTTCTAACGCCAATCCTGTTGGTGCAGAATCTGATTGACGTTGGATCGAGCTAGAGTTGAGGAAGAAAAGGTCGCCGTCGGTGACCTGTAAAACAAAATTCCATCCGGAGTCGGTGGTAGTAGCTCCGGCAGGATCCTTCGACAATCAAGTTAGCTCTTCTGGCCAATAGGAATTGAGTGCTCAGGAAAGAATTCAGCAGAATTTTGAAAAGGAGAAGAGAGCTTAGAGAAAACGTATCTGGAAGATCCCTTTTATAGATGGAGCCTGTATAGCCATAACCGTCCGATAGTGGATTGCTTGGGACCACGTAGAATTTATTATCGTAACCGTCCGGTAGCGGGCCGCTTGGAGCCACGTGAAATTTATTACCGAAAGAGGTGTCGCCCGTTTGTTGAGATTTAATAGTCGAAGTTCGGAGGAAGCAGGCATTGGTTGATGAAGAGCTTTGATATATGTCAATTCCAGAGGAGTTCGGACTCCTAATGGGAATACGGCTAGAGGAGATCATCCAGAAGGAATACTATTTGAAATATGAAAGTAATCCGCTGGAGGAATCCGGATGGAGTTCGACTGAAGGAGAAGTCCGAAAGGAGTTCGGCTCCTAAAGGAATCTGACTGAAGGTGAAGTTCGGAAGAAGTTCGACTGCTGGAGAAATCCGACTGAAGGAGAAATTCGGAAGGAGTTCGGCTCCTAGATGAATCCGACTGAAGGTGAAGTCTGGAAGGAGTTCGGCTTCTGAAGGAATCCGACTGAAGGTGAAGTCCGAAAGGAGTTTGGCTCTTGAAGGAATCCGACTGCTGGAGGAATCCGACTAAAGAAGAAGTTCGGAAGGAGTTCGGCCGCTGCAGGAATTCGACTGAAGGAGAAGTCGGAAAAAGTTTGGCCGCCGCAGAAGTCCGGGAGGGGTTCGGCCGCTGGAGGAGTCCGTGAGAAGTTCGGCTCTTGGAGGAGTTAGGCCGCTGGTGGAAGAATTTTCGATCGAAGCTCTTCCGTGATTACCAGTTATATTAGGCTAGGCATCAGACTGGACTTCGGCGGGAGCGGAATTTATCCCCAACAATTAGAATCCTCAATAATTGTCAAATACATGCTCCATATTGTTAATAATTAAATCATATTTTGTTTTTTCTTAATTTTTCTTCAAAAAAAAGCTTGAAAGATAGAACTTACATGTTAATTAATAAATTACAAGATGGCAATTTTATAATTCATCTTGTTAAATATCAATACATGTTCCACGTTTATTACATTTAACGAACATTTTTCAAATTTTTATTTATTTTTCCATTAAAAATAATCTAAAATAAGAAAACTCCATTAATCACTGAATTGCATGATAGCAAAATTCAAGATATTTATATTTTATGACATATACTGGTATTTTTTTATATTTTTAAGGAAATTGAGAATTTCTTTAATCACTTTCTTGATTTAAAAATTAGTTAAATGACTATGCAAGATACTCTAGCCATGAAATTGCGGCATGTGCAATTGTAAATCCAAGCAAATCTACAATTTTTCAGCCTAAATTTCGATATATTTATTCCTTATTATTGTTTTAGTACAGAAACATATATACTTACTAAAATAAAATATTGGTTGAAAAACAAAAATACCATGTTGTGGCTTCTATCAATCCTACAACATATTCATAATTCAAAGAAGACAAAAAAGTTTGACATGAGTTCCCTCTTTTCTGATTTTTGCCAACTTTGAGGCAAAAAATGGAGATTGGAAGGCCTCACTTGAATGGAGTGCCCTCTGCCACAGATTTGTTGGCAACCCCTCCTAGGCAAGAGGAAAAAAGCCTTTTCCTTCTCCCATTTTTCCTTTCCTCTCTCTCTGTGTGTGTGTGTGTGTGTGTGTGTGTGTGTGTGTGTGTGTGTGTGTGTGTGATAGTTTAGGATCAAACGGACCTCACTAGATGCCTAAAGGCATCTTGAACCCACCTAGCACACCCTTTTGAAAAAGGATAAATGAGGTGTCCTAGTCAAAATGCCTTCATACAACAATATCAGGCTTTGGTACAGATCAATATAACCCGCTACCACCGGCATGATCGATATAGGTGTCATGCTGGTCGAACCGAGGTATGTACCAACAAGTGTTGACCCATCTTGTCTGGAATGCCTCGCCTGGGGCTGGTTATGGTGGCCCGTGTCTTGTCCTGGTGTCGGAACCCTAGTAGACAATATGGCACTAATGGTACCATCTCATTCCGCTGGTATTTCAAACCATGTGTAAATTCCTATGAACTAAGTAGAAATGCATTTGCTACTTTATTGGCACGATATAGTAAGCCTGAACGACCATACTGACACAAGATTGGGAGACTCTTTGCTCATGCCTAGCCATGGTACCTCCAAAATCATGTGGCATATGGGTTAGTACTTAGTACCACATGAAACCGGGTGGTTTCAATCATTTAAGTATCATCAATGCAGTAATCTCCTTGAAAGTTCAATGACCAGCCGTGTGACAGTTGATCACCTATAGCTAGTCCTTATCAAGGTTCACTGTACCAGCAGCAAGTACTATACCGCTACTTTATTGGTACAATACAATAAGCTGATACAGCATGGTACGACTGCCATACTGACACAAGGTTGGGAGACTCTTTGCTCAAACCTTGCAATAACCAGGATCTTACCTAAACTTACAATTTACATAACATCTGATAAATAATGAACCTTATCTGCACTCTGCAGCATTTTAATTCAAAATTTCAAATGCACAAATGCTTACCTTTGTGTCAGCATCTGCCTCTTGCAATTTGAATGAACAGGAAAAGTTATCACCATTTACTTCTATTCTGTAAGATTTAAGTTGTTCACCATTGTAGATCCTCTGAACTGTCTTATCTTTGATCTGAAAATAACGAAGGAAAGTATCTGCATTTTTTACAGAGGCTTCAATTTTGTCACCATTTGGAGATGCATGAAACTCTAGATGGTTAGTGGATACATCTTCCTTAAGCCATTGATATGTTCCAAGGCCATGAGCTACGGCTGCACTCAACTTTCTCTTTCTCAATCTGGATATTGTTACATTCTGCTGCTCAAGGTAGTATGCAAATTGTACGTATGCTGACAAACTAAGACTACTCTCAAAAGAAGCACTGACAACAGCCATCTTGTCATGAAGCTGAGCCCATTTGGCAATAAGTGCTGCATTTTCAAATCCACCAACTACACTTGGTTTAATTACCTGACAGATCAGCAAAAAAACAAGGTCATATGCCTAAAAACAATATGATGAATACTCCATCAGAGGATACTTCAGATTTTACTTACAATAGCTACTATTCCAGGATGTACAAAGTTTTGGAGTTTATTGAGGAAATCTCCTTTAAGATTGTCAATAGTCTCATCTAAAGCTACAGGTAAACAACATTTTTGACAAAACTTTATAATATCGTCCTCAAGACATACAGGTTCCTGAAACATTTGAAACAAATAACCATTAAAAAAGCAGAAAAGAAATAGAGTGAGAGGGAGAGAGATATGCGCCAAAGAATAACAAAGAAATTTAGTTAAACAAGAGTTGCACAAATTCCCAATTTAAATGGCTTTAATCAGAAATAGATATTTCTGTATAATAAAGATGGGACGGGTTAAGTCATGATAAGAGGCAGCGCATAAATGTTGCTACATCCATATGGCTAAAGATCAACTGCCCTGGCACCACAATGCATTAGTATTATATATATTTTACACAAATTGCAGGGGTTTTTCTTGTTTGCTATGGATCAACATATGCCTTTTGAATCTTCTGAGGACATAATAAATTTGGTTAACTGATCTCAGCAGCAGTTACCTGTCCAATGTTTTTCTCCCAGACTATGTAATGGCATTTATGAGAAATACAAATACATGGGCATGTTCATGTCATGACTAAAGAGAGAATTCAAAAGTGGCACCATCATACTCCTGGTCATGCACTTAGCAGGAGGTTTAGTTAGCAGCCAATGGGAGGACGAAGTCTTCAAAATTATAGAAGCAATATACCTCATGATCAAATGTCAGATATATGAAACTCTACACTTACTCAATCTTCACTTTCTTTCCCATCAAGAGATAGGCATTCCAGAAAAACTTGTTTCATAGAAGACAAGTTCTCGTGGCTGGGTCTACTGATCGTGCGGGTGTGCCATCGGCCTCAAATACCCAGAAAGGACATAAAGGAAAGGAGATAGTGAGAGAATGGGTCTAGGTGCCTTGAACTTGAAGAACTTCCTTTACCATTAGATGGCCTAATAAAAGGATAAGAAAGTGGGGTGCAGCTAGGGCTACGAGTTACTCTACTGCTACTGGTAAATTGGAATTCTACTTGTAAATTAAAAGCAAGGAAATTGAAAGGAATTTAAAAGGATTTTAAAGAATAAAAGCAACAATAAATTAAGGATGAAGATAAAGTCTGATTGAGCGGCAAAAGATACCATGCTCATATAACATTCTATTATTTATACAAGAAGACAAACAACAAGTAACTGCCTACTTTCAGCAATAGTAGTCAACATTTGGACTCCACCTCTCTTGATAGTTTTAACCATCAGGATTACCATTTCCCAATCGTCATGCTCCTTTCTAACCACCAAGTCCAATTACTATTTGCTCGGTCTTGTACTTGTTATAATCCTTCTGTTCAAGTAATGACCTCATAGTTAGGATGAGTGGTCGGACCGGTTCGACTTCACTCTGGCCTTCCTAATAGCTAGCTGCTCAGCCTGATGGCTGCCTCACTCAGCCTATTAGGTGCTATGTCTTTCTTTCTGGTGAGACCAAATGATATCAAAGTTAGCCTTGGCCTAAGATTGACCTATTGACCCTGAGGTGCCCCTTTGAATACCATCCCAGAGCTGCCATATGTATAATGACTCCCTGATGCTAGGATGTGGTGTAAACAATGGCCCCCACATCCTATCAACCATTGATCAGAAGTTTCCAAGGAACCAGTACCAGCATTTAGGAATTTGAAAGACTTATGCATTTCAGAATTCTTATACTTTTGGATGTTCTTCAACCATAACTCCTACCAATACACCTTTGCTTCCATCAAGGATTGTCCACATGTTATGATGAGATAGTTCACCCTTCTGATTAAGTCACTTCCCGAAGTACCGTGATTGATTAGAATCCTTTTAGGGCAGAAAGGTTTTTTCGAAAACCCAAAAGGGTCGAATTCTACTATCACCCCAAGCAACTCCTCTTTTAAGCCTCCTTATCTTCTTTGACCTCTAGGTCTAACACACCTGCTCTTACTCTGCAACAAGATAAGCTGGGATCCCACTTCCCTTCATGCTCTTGCTCGTGAGAGGTATGAATGACTTGATCATTTCGAGTTCTATGATTTGTGGATCCTCAAGTACTGATCTGAGAGCTCTCTAGTCGTTACATATTAGGTCATTTTTTCAAATCCAAAGTGCATGAACCCAAGGTTTTGTGTCTCGACGGGACGGGGGGCGTCCTAGTTCTGTCCCATTTCTATGAGAAAATGAGACTGGGACGGGTTTGAAACTTCGAAACCTATCCACAAAGTGAGAGAAGAAGAAAGAGGAGAGAAGGAAAGGAAGGAAAGATGAAGAAAAGAAAAAAATGAAAGGAAAGAAGATGAAAAATAAAAAAGAGAGTAAGAGAGAAGAAAAAGAAAAGAAAGAAAGGAAGGTAGAGGAAAAAAAGAAAGGAAGGAAGAAAGAAAAAAGAAAGAAAGAAAGGAAAGAAGGGAAGAAAGATGGGATGCATGACCGGGACCGCTGTTGGGATGAGACGGGAAAGCCAGGTGTCCCGTTCCACGAAGAAACTGGGACACCTTTGTCCCACGGGATTTAAAACCTTGCATGAACCATTTTCTTCTATCTTTCCTCATCAACCCAAAAAAACTTTATGAGGGACTAGGTTTAAAACCTTGATCTGGAAACCCCTACCTATCACTGACCATTTCCCACCTGATGTGACCTCTAGAACCACTAGTTCAACCATGTTTCCCAGCAAAAGTCATTCATATAGGAAAAGAATGGACTCTTAGATATCTTGGACTTTTCTAAGTCCCCTCCTAAGGCCACACGACCTTTAATTCTTACCATCTTGTGCGTTTGGTCTAACCAACACTTTCACCTAAATAATAGGATGATCAGCCCGAGCCTACTAGACTTGAGTATTCTCTTCAACCTTGGGCCAAACATCCTTACAAATGATTTCGGCCTGAAACTGAATAAATCAACCAACTACAATGCCAATGTGCAAACCTTTACCACCAGACGGGATTGATCATGCACTAAGAATACATTGCCTTTTTCCTAGTTTGGGTCTATAAATACCTATTAGGCTCCCAACCGGTAAAGTGGTCAAATACATCTCGGGTTGGTTGTATCCCAATCCGAAGACCTACCGACAGCACTGACTCCTCTCATACTAGCTTATTTTTCCCAAGGCTTTAGGGAGATAACTTCAGGAAGTTGGGGATGCAGAGGTCCTCTCTAGATGCTACAAATTAGCTATACACAATTACACATACTTTTCAAAGATTCATCTGCCTATAATTGATATGTCTAAAACCATTCTCATAGGTTATTGGTATGCTCACTTGGAGGGCCCATTCTTGCTTTCATGCAGTATTTCAAGAGGCTTTATGAATGCCCCTCTTGTAGAAACATAAGCCTTCAATTCCTTTTCCTGCATTCTCCAAAGCCTGCCTGGCTAGTATTCCTATGGGCTGACATGTCCCTAGAAGAGGCCGAAACTATGAGACTTCTCCAGAAGGATTTCCTGGTTCCCAGAGATCTTCTCGTCAGATCAATAATAAAAGGATCGATTAACAATAAATGCTCGGTTGAGCATTATTCTCCCAATTTCTTCATTGGCCAATTCAGTCTAGCCTAAGGCATTCCTTGTCTACCCCCCTATTCTCTGAACATTTCATTCTTTGATCAACTACCTATTTTTGCACGTATCTAATTACATTGGCCGTCTTCGTTTATGACCAACTATGCTTGGACTATCATTTTATCCCTCTTAACTTTTGGTCCACCATGATCAAAGAGTTTATGGATTGGTGAGAATGAGATGCTTATGTTATCAGACTTCTTTCTATGAGTGCCACCACTATTTTGGATCATATCAACATCGGCTCACCTCTTGACTCCATGATCGATGTTCATTTTGGTTCATGCCAACCAATAATATATCCCCTTCACCATCCATAGGCAAGATTCCAATTGCAACCAAAAACATAGGTATATGTATATTTTTGATTGAACTGAACGGATTTGCTTAGATGGAAAATCCATATATGACTGATCCTTAATTTTGCAGCTCCATTGAAGGCTCCCTCGCTTCGGCCCATATCAATAAAAGTTGAATTTGCTGACCCAAAAAGGATGAAGGTACTTGTTCACAAACACAAGCATGCTCCTTTTCCTTCACTACGATGGAGTGGTAAAGCAAGGCATCTAGCAAAGATAGGCAAGGTCATATCTTTCAAGTCCACCATAATATTTGACATTAGTGAGGCTTCGGAAGATGAATTGCTTGATACCACCAACACTACAAACTCGACATAGGTTGAGTTTTCAGATGATCAAACTCACCCAACCGAGGAGTTAACTCACCCTTCTCAGTCATTTCCTTAGTCTCCCTACCTTCAACACCCTCAAGAGCCTCAAACATCAGAACATCATTCAGTCCCTGCTGCTGATACAATGGTTGAGATGCTCCACTCTCCCTAGAAACTTGGACCTCTAGTCCATCCAACCCCAATGCCTTCTCCAAGAGCATCCCTCTTCAGTTCTTCAACCTCCAATCATGAAGTATTGACCGTTGTTTCTTAAATAACCACACTTTGTCTCCTAACTTCACCTGCTTTTGTAGGCCATCGACAATCAGTCAATATTCCAGTCCTTAGCCAGTGCCAAAGCTTGGTTATTGGCTCGTTTGGCCAAAACCCCTTCTGATCCATCATCCATCTCTCCAAGTTTCAGCCAAAGTGTGCCAGACTAAGAGATTGCTCCAAGATATTGCCGACATTCTGATCTACGAACTTGTCTCTCCTAGCAGGATGACCGAATTCTTGGATGCAGTTTCAGCTTTACAGCATTCAGCCTACCGCTTCGCAAACCAAGTTTCTGACATCCATGGAAGGCTGACCAACATCTCATTCATCCACCATCCATTAGTGACCTTCGCTGAGGAAGTTGATACTCCACATCCTAGACAGATAGATTAGAGGCTGAAGTTGCCTCCTTGGAGAAAGAAAGCAAACCAGCTTCGGATGCCTACCAAACGATCCAAGACAAAATCCATGCTCAACCGGGTCTGGTTGCATCCTTCGAAGCATGGTTAGGCCAAGCCTGCAAACAACTGCAACATTTGGAGGATGAGTGGGTCGCACCAAGATTAACTACTAGGAGAAATTCCAAGCTTTGTATGAAGCTCATCATCAGCTGGAAGAATGCAAATCCAAATTTCCAAATCTTTTTGCCAGAGTGGATGAGTCCAAGTAACTTTATGATCAACTGCAAAGCAAAGGGAGAAAATAAAGAACATCATAACAGATCTTTATATTGGAATCTATACCTATGTAATGTAGGGAATTCGTACCTAGGTAATGTGGTGGGCATTAGATATTTGTCACTTGTATCGGCCTCTTTTCTAAAACCAGTCATAGAAAATCTTGTTAGCAATCAATTTAATAATATCATACTTTATTCTCACTTTTAAACTTAGCACTTTTCCTTGATCTTTTAGCGGATATTTACAAAGTACTGCGATCCACATTATTTGTAATCAGCATAAGGATCCTTGACAATCCAAATGATCAAACTCCAAACTGCATCAAAATTTTCCACAAAAAATGCTAGCATACCATCTCCTACCAGCATAAGGCCTCGATGTGCACATCATCCAAGCAAAGGACACAGAGGCTTCCATTAAAGTGGTTGCCCCTAGCTCTCCTAAAGGAGATTGTTGCTACCATAGAATAATAGGATTGCCCCACATCTGCTACCGCTAGGGGATGACTGACTTTAATAGTATAGACTCGTATCAGTGTGATTCTACCAATCTTTCTTCTAACAGCCATGTCTAAATCAAGATGGACAATGCCTCCCTTGAATTTGATTGTTGGCCTTGGATCAACCGAGCCATTGATGACTACTTGTTCAATTTGACTTGATCCTACATTCACTTGTAGGATCCCTTCCTTACCTCAGTCTATAAATCCCAAGGACTCCATAATATACTTTTCGGCCTTGTCCTTCTAGTAGGCTGAAATGCCAAAGTCAGGCTTCTTGAGGATCCTGATATTTCTGTTCAAAAATTGAGAGGCTGATTTACCTTCTCTAGGAGCAGATCGGCCAAATTTACTACAGCATATGTTGGTGCAAAAATCCATGAGGACACTGGAGATGGCTGGAGTGGAGAAGGTGAGGCCGCTGATGGGACAAAATCCAAACCGGAGGTGGGTGGTTCCGGTAGGATCCTCCGACGCTCAAGTTAGTTTTCTGACCAACTGGAATGGAGTGCTCAGGATAAAAAGAAGTAGAGTAATGGGAGGAAGAAAAGAGCTTCGGGAGGAGACGTATCTGGAGGGTCCTTTATATAGACAAAGCCTGTAACAAACTGATGGCGACAGCCGCAACCTCCTGGTAGTGGGCCGTTCGAGGCCATGTGAAGTTTGTTACGGAGGATAGTATTCATTATCGTGAGGTGCCGACCGAGAGTGGTGTTCGTTGTCGCGACTTGCCAGTTCGTCGAGTATCAATAATCGAAGTTCGGATGGAGTGGGTGCGGGCGGTGAAGAGCTTCAAGTCACAACAGTTCCAGAGAAGTTCGGACTCCTTTAAGGTCGCTCGCATGTGGGTTGTCTGTATTGAGTTGGTAGTTGGATTTATGTGGACGACGAGGTCTTTCCAGGCAACTGGAAGGAGATCGACTGGAAGGAGGTCGACCGAAGGAAGCTCACCTGGTGACTGAGAGAAGTTCGTTCATAATGAACTCAACCGGATGAGATCACCCGGAAGGAGATCGTTTGGAGTAAGTGTGACTGGAGGAGGTCGTCCGTGGGGCATGCAACTAGACCCTAATTCTGTTATTCACTTTTAGCCAAAGGACAAGATCAGAATAACAGTAACTCTCCTTCACCGTTCAAGATCGTATCGCCGAACTTCTGTGCACCTTCGGGAGGTTTTGCAGCATGAACTCGTCACTGAGAAGATCGGAGAATCCCAATAGGGAGGAGGTCGGCGACCAAGGACTTTGGGCAAAAACTTCGGTGGGGGTAGTTTTACCCCCAGCACTTGTTCTCCTACTTCTGAATTCGAATATCGAACGAAGGGAGTATGAAAAAATTGCCACCGCCAAAATTCTTTGACAGTTTCCCACTCTGGAGAACAAAATTTTGTCTTTTTTCAAATTAGTGCTGCAATTTGATGTCAAATGACTTGAACAGACGTATTCCCCTGAGAACTCGCCTGGCGTGGAGCTCCATGTATGGCATAGTTATCGCTTCGTCAGGTGGTAGGTGCGAGTAGGACATGCGGCGGGTTAGGATTGACTGAAGAAGTCCCACAATCATAACTTCCTCTAGGGCTTTGATTTTCTATTTAAACTTCTCCTCTTTCATCTGTAGTTTCTTGCTTTTGCCTGGGCTTCTACTTCTTCCTCCTCCGTTTCCCATCGTCTCCGTGCATCCTTGTTCTTGTTGCCTCTGTTCTTTCTGCGATTCTTCCGACCGCCGGCATCTTCTTCGATCCTCTTTCATCTTTTCGGTTTTCTTTCCATGTTTTCCTAGGTCAGCCTCTCATCCCTGTCCTCTTGACTTTTAGCTTTCTTGCATTCTTCGGGTTTCTTCAAGTTTTTTTAGGTAGATATTGCCGTTCTTCATTTTCGGACTTCCACCCTCCCTTTTTTTTCTTTTTTGGGGATTTTATTTGATTTAACCTGATCTAGATATCGTCCGAGGTTTCCTAGTCTAGCGGTTCTAGGAGTTCAGCTGACCCAAACCCCAATAACCCCGAGGTTAGTATTGAAACTAGGCCTAGGGTAGTACCTCGGCCAGACTTTATACCGGGGTCCATTCCCTATTCTTTGACCACTGAAGACCTGTCATTAGTTAGGATTCAATACGGGGTGCCTGCCGAATGCGAGCTGGAACTTCCTGGTTCAAGTGGTCGGGTTTGTGCTCCTCCTTCAGGTCGGTTCTGCTTATACCTGAAAGCTTTCCGTGCTGGATTAAGGCTTCCCCTTTCTAACTTTGTTGTAGTCCTTTTTCATTTTTTAAACATCTTCCTGGCCTCGATAGTTCCAAACTAGTTCCAAACTCCTTCAGATTTTTTATAGGATTTCTTGCTCTCTGTATATCTGTCGAGATCCAGCCCACTATTTCTCTTTTCCAAATCTTCTTCACCTTTAAGCGTCATCCTACTGCTAAGGACTGATGGTATGTTCCCCCCAGTCCGACAAGAAAGGGTTGCTTAAGGGTGCCCTCTTTTCCATTCATAATTGGAAAGAAAAATTTATTTTCATTTCCTGTCTAACCTTGCACTTAGGACTCTCACCCTGGGGATATCTGAGGGATTCAGTCCGCTGAGCTCCGGGATTAGAGAAAGCGGACCAAGAGTCGGTTATCATAATCAAAGGTTACTGAACTCCCCTGATATCCGAACTAATAAAAGAACAAACCTTGTTCAACCTCAATCTTAGCCCTCTGAATCCAGCAGGTATGCAGCCGAAGTTGGTGGGCTATCCCCTTTTTCTTCTTTTTTTTTTACTTTTCTAACTGTGCTTTTTCTTTATAGCAGAGATGGGCGCTAAGGCCGTCGAAATGCTTTCAAATGGGCTCCAGGCCCGTAAAAGAAAAGGTACTGTATCTGATGAGCCTGCTGCCAAGAAAGCCAAGCCAGGGTGAACACCCTCAGCTCTGCAGCACCTGCTGATGCCACCGTCGCCACTGAGGTCGTTGCCGTCACCGAGGTCGCCCCCACTACCAGGGTCGGCATTGTTGTTGAGGGCTTCGTGCCTCCATCGTCCACGAGTCCTCCAACTGAAGACCCAACCTCGCGGCCTCCTGCTGGGAGGGAAGAAGGGGAGAAGAAGAAGGAAAAAAGGGTCGTCGTAAAGGTGCATCGCAAGGCACGCCTTGGAGGGTCCAGCGATGACGGCGACAATCCGAGAGAAGACCCCTTCGGCAATTCAGAGCTCGTTCGAGATCTAACCGACAGATTTGCCATATCTGAGGTGGTAGACCAGATGGCCGACCTCGACCATACGTAGCTCATCTGAAATTCCCTTGGGACCTTCCTCAAGGTAGTTGTCTTGTCGATTTTTTTTTTTATGCATAACATAATTCATTTACTGCAGTCAGGTCACCAAATACTCGCATATATCAAAACGGTGAACTGCTTAAAGTCGGAGGCGTTGAAGGCTCGGGAAGACCTTCAAGCCGAGGTCGACCGCCTTCAGGAGAAGATCACTGAGGCTGACCGTCTTTTGAAGGAGAAGACGGTCGAGGTCGAAGGTCTGCAGGAGATGCTCAGAAAAGAGGAACTCACCTTAGCGGGGCTGAAGGCTGCTTTGGCCTTGGAAGAGGAGAGGGGGAAGAAAGCCGAGGTTAAGGTCGGTGAGCTAAAGGATCAAACTTCGAAGCGGATCTCGAAGGCGAAGATCCAGGCAGTGGAGGAGTTCAAGGTCTCCTCTGAAATGAGGGACCTAAACGTTGCATTTGGCTAGGAGGCCTTTCAAAAGGGATACGAACTTTGCGAGGATCGAGTGGCTGCCAAGTTTCTCGAACTCGACCTCAGCTTCTTATACGGGAAGGTCCCTGATGAAGAGGCAAGGTCGTCCACTGCCGCGGCCGACCCTTCTCCTGCCAAAGCCATCCTCGAGCCCTTCGAACCTGCCACTGAGGCGCCCGGGCCGGTACTGGAGCCGGAGGTGGTAGAGAACGCTCCGACCTCGTTCGCCGCCGCTCCTCCCGAGGTCTAGAATTTTAAATAGTTGTACTTTCTTTTTTTTTCTTTTTTTCTCGATATATGTTCGAATATTTTGAGAAATAAAACGAGTTTCTTTTTTCTTATACTTGTGCTATAATGAATGTCATTCAGAATCCTTCTAGTGACCAAAGCCAAGGATGATCATCCCCAACCGATGCTGAACCGCTATCCGAAGATATCCCTCAGAGACCTATAGTTAAAAGTTTAAAGAGGAAAATCCATCATCTGAAGAAGAAGTTGAAGAAGACGAAAGATGAGCTTTAGCGATCCAGAAAAAATGCTTCAGAAGCGACAATTGAAGTCACTCACCTTCGCAAGTTGCACATGAAAGATTTCGTGAGCTTCAACAATAAGAAAGGTAACTTCGAGAGAGAGTTGGCCAAACTTAAGAAAAGTGCCAGTGACAAGTCCTGAGCGTTAACTATGAGGTCAGCTCCATCGAAGTTGAGCTCAAGGCGGCGAAAGAGAAAATTCATCTATTGGAGGGGAGTTCGTCATGGTCTTCCGACAAGGCTCGGTATGAGTGGGATTAGTCGCAAAGATTTTCTATCCTGCAGAAGCAATTGCACGATGCCGAGCTCGCCTATGAGACCTATCGGTTGGGCTGGTGTGGGAGGATATCCTCGCTGGAGCAGAAACTTCGTGCTGCTAACAGCAAGATAGCCCAACTTCAATAGTAGCTCGTCGATAGTTATCATCCAGCATCAGTAGGAAGTTGGAGGAGATCGCCTCCCTGAAGGGGATCGCGGGCGAACTCTCGAAATCAATCGAGATGAAGAAGGATGAAGTTCAGCGACTGAAGCTTCAGTTGATTTGCGAACAGCAAGCCGTCAAGAATGCTGAAGCTGAATCGGAAGTTCTGAAAAAGAGACTGGGCATCAGAAGAAAACTACCGAAGGGCTGACAAGATGTTCCACAACAACTTGATAAGGAGAAAAGAGCTCAAGGAGGAGATTGTCAGCCTAAAGGAATCCTTGGTGATGGCTAGCAGTTCGAAGTCCGAGAAACCTGATCCTTCTTAGAACTTCGATTCTTCTCTCTCTTTTTTTTTGTAACCAATCTTGCAGACCCTTGTTTTATAATCAACCTCATCTTTAATGAAGCTATGCTTTCTTCAATCGTCTTTTTGTTCTGCTTGGGTTCAATGTTTGTTAACCTCTTCATTTTCTTCATTTTTTCTTTTGTCTCACATAACCGGAGGTCCTCTTATGTATCAGGACGAGGTTCTCCTCCTGTTCTTGATGGGATTGGCCTTTTTTTGTTAGGACGAGGTCCTCCTCCTATCTCTAACAAAGGTATAGGAGCACAAAAGGGCTGTTGAAAGGATCTCTTCCCTCCTCTTGTCTTAAATAACTGGAAGTCTTCATCATCCATGCCAGGACGAGGTTCTTCTCCTATTTATGACATAGTTGGCCTTTTTGTTCTCCTGTCAGGACGAGGTTCTTCTCTTGTTCCTGACGGGGTTGGTCTTTTTTTATTAGAACGAGGTCCTCCTTCTGTCCCTAACAAAGGCATAGGGGTACAAAAAGGCCGTTGAAAGAGTCTCTCCTCGTATCTTAAATAACCAAAGATCTTCATTATCCGTGTCAGGACGAGGTCTCCTCATATTCTTGACAGGTTGGCCTTTTTGTCCCCCTGTCAGGATGAGGTTCTCTTCCTATTCCTGATGGGGTTGGCCTTTCTTTGTTAGGATGAGGTCCTCCTCCTATACATGACAAAGGCATAGGAGCACAAAAGGACCGTTGAAAGGATCTCTTCCCTCCTATCTTAAATAACCGGAGGTCTTCATCATTCGTGTCAAGGTGAGGTTCTCCTGTTGTTCTTGATATGGTTGGCTTTCCTGTCCCCTTGTCTGGACGAGGTTCTCCACCTGTTCCTGACGAGATTGGCCTTTCTTTGTTAGGACGAGTCCTTCTCCTATTCCTAATAAAGGCATAGAAGCACAAAAGGGCCATTGAAAGGACCTCTCCCCTCCTCCTATCTTAAATAATCGGAGGTCTTCATCATCCATGCCAAGATGAGGTTCTCCTCTTGTTCTTGATACGGTTGATTTTCCTGTCCTCCTGTCAGGACGAGGTTCTCCTATTCTTGACGAGGTTGGCCTTTCTTTGTTAGGACGAGGTCTTCCTTCTATCTCTGACAAAGGCATAGGAGCACAAAAGAATCGTTGAAAGAGCCTCTTCCCTCCTATCTTACATAACCGGACATCTTCATCATCCATATCAGGACGAGGTTCTTCTCCTATTTCTGACACGATTGGTCTTTCTGTCCTCTTGTCAGGATGAGGTTCTCCTTCTATTCCTGACGAAATTGGCCTTTCTTTGTTAGGACGAGATCCTCCTATCCCTAACCTTTCTTTGTTAGGACGAGGTCCTCCTTCTGTCCCTGACAAAGGCACAAGGACACAAAAGGACCATTGAAAGGGCCTCTTCCCTTCTCCTATCTTAAATAATCGAAGGTCTTCATCATCCATGTCAGGACGAGATTCTCCTCCTGTTCCTGACACGGTTGGCCTTCCTATCCTCCTGTCAAGACGAGGTTCTTCTTCTGTTTCTGACGAAGTTGGCCTTTCTTTGTTAGGACGAGATCCTCCTTCTGTCCCTAATAAAGGCATAGGAGCACAAAAAGACCGTTGAAAGGGCCTCTCCCCTACTCCTGTCTTAAATAACCAGAGGTCTTCATCATTCGTGCCAAGACGAGATTTTCCTCCTATTTCTGACATGGTTGACCTTTTTGTCCCCCCGTCAGGACGAGGTTCTCCTTCTATTCCTGATGGAGTTGGCTTTTTTTGTTAGGACGAGGTCCTTCTCCTATCCCTGACAAAGGCATAGAGGCACAAAAGGACCGTTGAAAAGGCCTCTCTTCTCCTTCTGTCTTAAATAATCGGAGGTCTTCATCATCCGTGTCAGGACGAGGTTCTCCTCCTGTTCCTAACACGGTTGGCCTTCTTGTCCCTCCGTCAGGACGAGGTTCTCCTATTCCTGACGAGGTTGGCCTTCCTTTGTTAGGACGAGATCCTCCTCCTATCCCTAACCTTTCTTTATTAGGACGAGATCCTCCTGTCCCTGACAAAAGTATAGAGGCACAAAAGGGCCATTGAAAGTGCCTCTCTTCTCTTATCTTAAATAATCGAAGGTCTTCATCATCCGTGTTAGGATGAGGTTCTCCTCCTGTTCCTGACATGATTGGCCTTCCTGTCCCTCTGTCAGGACGAGGTTCTTCTCCTATTCTTGACGAGGTTGGCCTTTCTTTGTTAGGGCGAGGTCCTCCTGTCTTTAACAAAGGCATAGGGACACAAAAGGACCATTGAAAGGGCCTCTCCCCTCCTATCTTAAATAATCAGAGGTCTTCATCATCCATGTCAGGACGAGGTTCTCCTCCTGTTCCTAACACGATTGGCCTTTCTATCCTCCCGTCAGGATGAGATTCCCCTCCTGCTCCTGACGGGATTGGCCTTTCTTTGTTAGGGCGAGGTCCTCCTCCTATCCCTGACAAAGACATAGGAGCACAAAAGAGCCGTTGAAAGGGCCTCTCCCCTCCTGTCTTAAATAACCGGAGATCTTCTGCTTTGTTTATTGGTGAAGTTTGGTTGGGTCATTTCCTGTCATCACATGATTTTATGCCAAGAAATAAAAGTATTGAAATAAAAAAAATTTATTAGGATTCGATAACTGGTAGTACATTCGCAGATTTTTTTAATTTCAAGACCATGGGAGCGTAGATCCTCCGAGTTTCTTTAGATAATATGTTCTCAATCAGACGATTTCCACCACCTCGTAAGGATCTTTCCAATTCGGTGCGAGCTTTCCTTGATTTTGAGGCTAGGAGACATCCGCTTGTCGAAGTACAAGATCCCTTGTTCTAAAGGTTTTGCTTCTGACCCTTGAATTGTAGTAGCAGGCTACCCTTTGCTTGTATGCTGCCATTCGGATCTGGGCCTTCTCTCTCTTTTCTTCCAGCAAATCAAGGTTAGCTCTGAGGTCCTGCGAGTTGCCTTATTCATTGAAGGCCTCTACTCATGCTAAGGGAAGTTCAAGTTCGACTGGGATAATCGCTTGTCCCGAAGGCCAGCGCAAAGGGTATTTCTCCAGTGGATAATCTTTGAGTAGTTCAGTAAGCCCAGAGCATATGATAGAGTTCATCCATCCAGATCTCTTTTGCTCTTTCAAGCCTGGCCTTTATCCCTTGAAGCAAAGTTCTATGTCACTTCTGCCTTACCATTCGCGTGCGGATGAGCCACTGACGCGAAATGGTGAGATATATTCAGACCTTCGTAGAACTCAGCGAACTTCATACCAACGAATTGACACCCATTATCAGTGATCGGCATCCGAGGTAAACCAAACCTGCAAACAATCGACTTCCAGATGAAGTCCTGCACTTTAGCTTCAGTGATTTTTCCTAGGGGTTCGGCTTCGACCCACTTAGTGAAATAATCCACTACCACTAGCAGGAACTTTCGCTGCTTAGATGCCATAGGGAAAGGTCCGAGTATGTCCATCCTCCACTGTGCGAACGGTCAGGGGGCACTTAACGGTGTGAGCAGCGAAGCTGGCTGTCTCTAAATGTTCGCATTTCTTTGCACTTGTCGCACATTCTCACATAATCCATCGTATCTTAATGCATTGTCGGCTAATAGTATTCCTGACGGAGCAACTTGTATGATAAAAATCTCGCTCCTAGATGATTTCCACAAATCCCCTCATGGACTTCTCTCAAGGCATAGCTAGCTTTTGAAGGTTGGAGACACTTGAGGAGGGGTAAGGAGTACGACCTCTTATATAACTTGCTTTCATACAAAATGTAGCGGGAAGGTTGATTTCTTAACTTCCGAGCTTTTTCATGATCTTTGGGAAGAGTTCCTTCCTTGAGATATGCTATCAATGGGTCGATCCAGCTGGGCTTATGATCAACTTGCATTACCGCCTGGGGCTCTTCCAAACTCGAGCGTTGCAGGACCTCAAAAAGTACTTCTTTTGGTAGTTCGTTTGGGGCTAAGGTGGCCAGCTTAGAAAGGAGGTTGGCTCTAGTGTTCTTCGCCCTAAGGATCTGTTAAATGTCGAAATTATCAAAGACCGAACTTAAGCTCTTCACTTTTCCTAATTACTTTTTCATACTTTCCTCCTGGGCTTCAAAAAAGTTATTAACTTGCTCCACCACCAGCTGAGAGTCACTGTAGACCTTCAAATGTTACACTCCCAGCTCCTTGGCTATCCTCAGTCCTGCAAGTAGAGCTTCATACTCCGCTCCATTGTTAGTGGCAGGGAAGTCAAAACGTAATGCATACTCCGCCACAACTCCTGGATTAATGAGAATCAAACCCGCTCCTATACCGGATACATTGGATGAACCATCCACATACAGTGCCTAGAAGTTTTCAGGGAGATTGGCCTTCTCTTCTGAGTCGGAGATAAAAGCTTCTTGATGCTCTGGCTCAGTCTCCTCTGGTATAGTGCACTCCACTATAAAATCGGCCAGTATTTGAGCTTTGATGGACGATTGAGGTTGGAAATAGATGTTGAATTCGATCAGCTCAATCGCCCACTTTGCCACTCTGCCAGAGGTATCGGGTTGATGAAGAACCGCCTTGATGGGTTGATCAGTGAGGAGAGTAATAGTGTGCCCCTGGAAGTAAGATTGGAGTTTCCTGGCTGTAATCAACAGGGCATAGATTAGTTTTTCTAATTTGGTATACCTTGTTTCTGCATCCCTCAAGATTCTACTTATATAATAGATCGGCTTCTGAATTTTTGCTTCTTCTCTGATCAGTATGGCTCCAACAACTATAGGAGATATGGCAAGGTACAGGAATAATTCTTCTCCGGGTTCAGGTTTGGTAAGTAGTGGGGGTGAGTTGAGATAGCTCTTTAATTCTTCAAGGGCCCATTGACAGTTGGGAGTCCAGTTGAAGTTCTTGGGCTGCTTGAGTACTTGGAAGAAGGGCATGCAGTGCTCCACTGATCTTAACACAAAGCGATTCAGAGCTGCCACCTTGCCTGTAAGACGTTGAACCTTCTTTATTGTTTTTGGGGCAGTCATTTCCTGGATGGCTTTGATCTTCTCTGGGTTGGCCTTGATGTCGCAGCTTGACACCATGAATCCCAAGAACTTCTCCGAGGTTACTCCGAAAGCGCATTTCATAGGGTTCAGCTTCATCTTGTACTTCCGGAGGGTATTGATGGTCTCCTCAAGGTCGGCGATGTGATTTGAAGAAGATCGGCTTTTAACTAGCATATCATCTATATAGACCTTCATATTGCGACCGATCTGCTTCTTAAAAATTTTATTTACCATGCGCTGGTATGTTGCACATGCATTTTTAAGCCCAAATGGCATGATCCTGTAACAATAAAGATCAGGATAAGTAATAAAAGCACTCTTCTCCTCATTCTCTGATGCCATCCAGATTTGATTATAATTGGAAAAGGCATCCATGAAAGTGAGGAGCTCATGGTTCGAAGTCGCGTCTACCAGTTGGTCAATCCTGAACAGAGGGTAGTTGTCTTTTGGGCAGGCCATGTTTAAATCTGTGAAGTCTATGCACATCCTTCACTTGCCATTTGTCTTTTTAACTAGGACAGCATTCGCGATCTAGTCCGGGTAAAACACTTCTCGAATGAATGCCGCCTGAAGGAGTTTGTCGACTTCGTCCATTATCGCCTTCTGCCTTTCCGGTGCAAAACTGTGCTTTTTCTGTTTTACTGGTCGTCGCTTAGGATCCACGTCCAGGCGGTGCTTCATGACTTCCGCATCGATCCCGGGCATGTCTGCAGGTGCCAAGGTGAAGACATCAGCATTCCTTTGCAAGAATGTGACGAGCTGTTTTCTAACCTCCTTTTAGGTTTGAGTCGATCTTCATAGTATGTTCTTTATTCCCATCATTCAGAGGGATCTCCTCAAGGTCATTAATGGGTTCTCTTTCTTTAGATAGATCATCGCGAGCATCCAACTCGTCCACCGGACAAAGATCTGCTTGTCTTCCCTCCTGTAAGGCAATACTGTAGTAGTGCTAAGCTAGTGCTTGATCTCCTCTGACCTCCCCGACTCCATGCCTGGTTGGGAACTTCATTTTCAGATAGTAAGTAGACACTATATCCCGAAATGCATTCAAACCAGATCGGCCAAGGATCGCATTGTAGGCAAAAGAGGCTTTGACTACCAAAAAGTTAACTTGTGCCGTAGATTGCTTTGGATATCGGCCAACTACCACAAGCAGTGTTATTATTCCTTCCACTGGCATTGCATCACCTGTGAATCCTACCAATAGAAAATTCATCGGACCCATTCTATCATCAAATATGGATATTTTGGAAAAAGCATCATAAAACAAAACATCAGCAGAGCTTTCATTATCAATTAAAATGCGACGTACATCATAATCAACAATATTTAAAGTAACTACAACTGCGTCATTATGCGGAAGCTGAACTCCCCGGGCATCTTCAGTAAAAGTGATAGATTCTTCAGTCTGCTGCCCCTTTGCCAGCTCTGCTGACCCGCTGGCTTCCCCTCGCTGATGTCCCCCAGTGATGATGTTGATGACTCTAAGAGGGGGCCGATCTCTCTAGGGTTCGTCTCACTGAGATGGTTCAAGTTGTGGCGAGACTCTCGGACGATCTTCTCTCCTTTCCAGATGGCGCCTGATGAATCCATCCAGCCGACCTCTCCTGATCAACGCTTCAATCTCGTCCTGAAGCTAGATGCATTCTTCAGTATCATGACCATGGTCACGATGGTAGAGGCAGTACTTGTTGAGGTTGCGCTTGGCCGGATGAGTCCGCATCTTTTCTGGTTCCACCAGTTGCTCCCTTATCTCTATCAGCACCTACGTCTTTGAGGCATTCGAGCGAGCATAGTTATTGAATCTTTTGGAGGGAGAGTTTCATTGAGTCCTTCGATCTGGGCTTCCTTGTCGACGAGCTCGAGGAGTTTGGGCTCGTCTACGCTCAGGAGGAGTTCGGGAGCGCGGCTGAGCTTCACTCAGCTTTCTTTTGGGCGCGGGCTTGCTGGGTTCGCCCGCTTGCCGCTCTCTTGCGACCTCGTCGTCCTTCGACTTAAAGGCCTCCTTTGTCCAGGCATAACCTTCAGCCCGAGCCAACATATCAGCAAAATCTTTAGGATACTTCCTTTCCAGAAAAGATAGAAGATCATTCTTCTGAAGGCCGCCCTTCAGTGCGGCCATGGCTATAGATTGGTCTAAGTTCCGAACCTTCAACGCAGCAGCGTTAAAGCGACTGACGTAAGCTTAGATGGACTCCTTTTCTGCTTTATGTTGATGAGGAAATCCGAACCTCGTCTTGGATGTTGGCTGCTTATGAAATGAACTGCAAACTGATGGCTCATCTGGTCAAAAGATAAGATTATACCCAGCTTGAGGCTCGAATACTAGTTTCTTACTGCTCCATTCAAAGTGGATAGGAAAGCTCGGCATAGGATGGCATCTGAGATGCTATGAAGTAGCATCATTGTCCAGAAGGCCTCCAGGTGGTCGACCGGATTAGAGATCCCATCGTAGGTCTTGAATTGGGGGAGCTTGAAGTTTGGCGAGATAGGTTCTTGCATGATTTTGGCAGAGAAGGAAGGATCGATGCAGATATCGTCATGATGAGTTGGGGCGGCATGGCGGAGCTCCTCAATCCGCCGGTCCATGTTCTAAAGCTTTTGGTCGAGGATATCATCTCAACCATGGATCCCAGAGGGCCGCCGACTGTAGATGAGGAAAGTCTTCTTCGAAGAAGAATCATGATCGAAACAAGGACTTCCTGCTCTCTGCTTCCCCTTCCCAAAGGCGACAGGCCTGCTGACC
Source organism: Cocos nucifera (assembly GCA_006176705.1). NCBI lineage: Eukaryota > Viridiplantae > Streptophyta > Magnoliopsida > Arecales > Arecaceae > Cocos > Cocos nucifera. Next base: position 53,792 of record QRFJ01000317.1, read on the forward strand.
CAGGTCGCCCTTCTTGGTGCCGGTTCTTGAGACTCTGGCTAGGGGTTTTCCGACTGGGCCGCCGTCGGAGGCTGCTGTATGGCCTGCACCATTTCGGTGAGGCCCCGAACCTGCTGCATCAGTAGGTTGAACTGCTCCGGATCCATCGTGATCGCTGACAGAGGAGACGGGGGAGCGGATGACGGAGCTAGAATGAGCGGATCCGATTCGAATCTGGTGACGGAGGCAATAGACCGCTGGGTGGTTGTCTTCTTCAAAGGCATTTCTGGAGCAAAAGAAATCAAACAGAGATGGATTCTGAAGGATCAAAGGGAGAAGGTAAACAAGATCAACTGAACACTCCTTTTAGAACAAGGGCTCAGAGATCCCTCCCTCTAGCGCCAATCCTATTGGTACGGAAATCCATGAGGACGCCGGAGATGGCTGGAGTGGAGAAGGTAAGGCCATCGATGGGACCTACAAATCAAAGTCCAAACCGAAGGTGGATGGCTTCAGTAGGATCCTCCGATGCTCAAGTTAGTTTTTCGGCCAACTGGAATGGAGTGCTCAAGATAAAAAGAGGCAAAGTAATGGGAGGAAGAAGAGAGCTTAAGAAGGAGACGTATCTAGGGATGCTTTATATAGACGAAGCCTGTAACAAACTGATGACGACAGCTGCAACCTCCTGGTAGTGGGCCATTCGGGACCATGTGAAGTTTGTTACGGAGGATAGTGTCCATTATCATGACGTGCCAGTCGAGAGTGGTGTTCGTTGTCGCAACTTGCCAGTTCGTCGAGTATCAATAATTGAAGTTTGGATGGAGTGGGTGCGAGTGGTGAAGAGCATCAAATCATAACAGTTCTAGAGAAGTTCGGACTCCTTTAAGATCGCTCGCATGTAGATCGGTCTGTATTGAGTTGGTAGTCGGATTCATGTGGACGACGAGATCCTTCCAGGCAACTGGAAGGAGATCGATTGGAAGGAGGTCGACCGAAGGGAGCTTGCCTAGCGACCGAGAGAAATTCGTTCATAATGAGCTCAACCAGATGAGATCACTCGGAAAGAGATCGTCCGGAGTAAGTGCGATCGGAGGAGGTCGTCCGGGGGGTGTGCGACTGGATCCTAATCTTGTTATTCACTTTTATTCATAAGACAAGGTAAGAATAACAATAACTCTCCTTCACCATTCAAGATCGCATTGCCGAACTTCTGTGCCTTTGGAAGGTTCTCAGCATGAACTCATCACTGAGGAGATCGGCGAATCCCAACAGGGAGGAGGTCGACAACCAAGGACTTTGGGCAAGAACTTTGGCAGGAGCCATTTTACCCCCAACAGCATGCATGAAAACATGCTTCTGCTGATAATTCTGACCCTCCATAATAGGAAGTTTGATCTCACCATCTCCAAAGTTGTCATTTTTTACTCTTCAAGTTGCCTTAGCACGGCAGCTACTTGGCATAAGAACACCTCCAATAGGCCATGCCCACTCTCTTCCAAGGAGGACTAGATCCACATGGCCACGTCCTATAGAAGATCAGTTGGCGAACAGGTCACCATCATTTAGAGATTATCCATCTTCTTTCTTGGTGAGATGACGATAGCTATACAATAGAGTCCCACTAAGCATGCCAAAAAGAATTTGATTGCTCTCTTTCCCGTCGAGATGGGCATGCCAGAAAATCTTTTTTGGCAAAAGACAAGTTCTCATGGCCTGGTTTGGTAATCGTGCAGGTGTGCCACTAGCATCAGATAGCCGAAAAAGACATAAAGGAAATGAAAAAGTAAGAGTAGCTGAGTCCAGTGCCTCGAACTTCAAGAACTCTCTTTATTGTCACACCACTAGATTGGAAGATGAGAAAGTGGGGTGTAGCTGGGCTATGAGTTACTTTATTGCTACTGGTAAACTAGAATTCTACCAGAAAATTGTAAGCAAGGAAATCAAGAGGAATTTAAAAGGATTTTAGAAGGATAAAAGCAACAAAAAATTAAGGATAAGATAAAGTCTAACTGAGTGGCGAAAGACCCCTGTTTGGATTACATTCTATTATTTATACAAGAAGACACACAACATGGTAACCATCCGCTCCCAGTAGTAGCTGTCCACATTTGGACTCCACTTCTGATAGTTTCAGCCATCAGGATTACCAATCCACACTCATCATTCCCCTTGTTAACCGCCAAGTCCGACAACTATTCGCTTGGTCTTACACTTGTTATCATCCTCCTGGTTAGGTAATCATCTTGATTCTTATATTTAGGATGGCGATAGGGTTTATTTGACTTGGCCTACCAGGTGTCATGTCATCCATTTTGGTGAGGCTGAATGATAATAAAGTTAGTCTTGGCCTAAGACTGACCTTGGGTTCCCCTTTGGATCCTATCCTAGAGCCACCATTTGTACGGTGGTTCCCAGGTGCCAGGATATGGTGTAAACTGTAAACACTCATTATGCATAAAAAATTTTGCTTCCATTGCATAAGCATAAAACCCCAATCTTCTAACATGAAGGAGACTAGAGAGAAATTCAAACAAGGGAAAACATCTATTGCTGTATGCTTATACTCAAATTCAGCATGTGTAACTTTATTCTTAAAAAAAACAGCCTTCCTGCCAGATATACCTCAATGTATTGTAGATCAAAATATTTCACACCAAATCCAAATTCAACTGCCTCTTCATATGTCCACTTCCGATTTGCATCAACACGGATGTTGATCTTATATCCAACCATTTCTCTAATTTCTTGGATGACTGCCACATCTTCAATAAGATTTTCTCGACGCGCAACCTGCAGGGGGAGGGGTCATGCAAGAAACTTTGCTTTTAAATTTTCAAACATCTACATTTACCAAGTTTTTAAACAAGGAAAAAAAGTCTAAAAATTTGCTTTTCATGCAAATTAAATTATTAACAACAGAAGAACTCAAAAGAGAAGGATTTGGTTAAGGTGCATTCTATTTAAATTTCAAACCATAAGAACAAGCTGATAAGATATACTCAAGCAACCAGCAAACATTTTGTAGCCATATTGATGAAAGCTAAAAGTTGCTAACTAGGCAGGTTAAATCATCAGCAACAACCAATTCACAGCATTCAACTGTATTAGGAGCTTATGAGATAACCCTAATTACCTTTGATACACAAGCTAAGTAATGATTATTACCTTCAGTTTGATTGTAGTGAAACCTTCATCAACTAACCGAGACACTACATGAGCTACCTGCGTAGGAGTGCCATTACAATCTACAAGGGCACTAATCTGTATCCTTGCTGAACCCTTCATAATATCTGTCAATGACTGAGAATCTTGTGTGGAACTTCTACATCCAGTAACTAATTCCAATAAACTAGATCCTGCTCTTGCTGCTAGTGCATTTAGTATAGCCATCTCCATGCCATTCCTAACACTTGGAAATATAGAAGATGGCTGAAAACAAGAGATAACTTCTGTTACAAACTTCATTAGATTTAGCAATGAAAAGAATCATTTGAATATGTAATGTTTTACAGGTGTACCCACTGGAACTCCTAAGCTTCTCCATATCCAACGAGAGAAGGAGCCCCTGAGCAATGGAAGAAAATAACTTATCTCAGAACCTTCTATTCTATGAACCAGAAATCTCAGCTGCTCTTCAACATCTAACAGATCCTCCTTGTGAATTTCGATGGGGGCAACCTGTTTGAAAACTCACAAGGGAATAAGATAGTAAAAGAATAGAACATCAGCAAGATATCATTAACTGTTACCCACTGAGACAACTTTTAACATTAACATTTTTGACATTAATGTCACATCCATAATTTTTAAAAAGTTGTATGTAATGATTTTAAAATCTATAATTTCTTTTTAAAAAAAAACTAAAAAGGGTCCACTGAAACATCAAGTACTTCAATTTACATTACAATCATCATTAACAAGGTTTGTCATACTAACCTGTACCGCCCTGCACAAATCATATCATAGCAGCAAGGTACCAGTATAGTACCCGACTTAGACATATAAGCCAAACTGGTCCATTAGTCCATACCAGCCTGAAACGAGTGAAACCATCCCATATTTCTTGGTTCCAGCTGCTGCCTAGCTGGGAAAAAGTGTTGGAAGCATATCTTTGGTACAGGTTGTGTTAGCAAGGAAATGTCTCAGCATAAGACATAGCTTTTCTAGGTTTAGGTACATGTTTTCTGCTAGAAATTTGACCTTGAGCTAGCAACATCCCCACAGATAAATAGAAGATGGCTAAACAGAAAGAATAGTTAGTACCCTAAAACTAACTACTTTTGATATGCAAAGCAATTTTAAGTTTCAAGCATCTCAGTCAAATAAGTTACAATTAGCGAATAAGATCATGGATCGTTGTACTGCCCTGAGCTGCCTAGTTCAGGCTGTATTGTATGTACCAGGTTGGAACCAGTCGAAACTCATATTCAGATTAGTACAGGCCCTGTACCAACCCATACCGAGATGTACTGAGGTGAATCGGGGCATATACTAACCCTATCAAAGCATACGGACATAAAATCTAGAAAAATGGCTCGAGAGCTGTTTTGGTATGCGGTGCATGCCATATAATACCAACCTGTACCATACAAAATCAGTAATGTATGGGTACACTATCCTTTACTGAGACTGCAGACCTTGAATATGATTCTTCATTGTAACAAAAAAAAAAGCATCATTTTACTTTTTGTTATACAGAGGAGTTATATAGATAAGCAAAATGTGAGTGTGGACAAACCTCTCCAAATCCCGAACTATCATCATCCAGAGTTATATTTAGGATAAAACCTTCACGGTAGAACTTGTTCCTATCATTTCTGAGTTGACTTGAAGAAAGTGGAGCACAAAGTTGGATTCTGTAACAAAATAAGAGGGAAAAAGATGAACTTGAACTAAATAACAATATGTTCAAAATGATTTTACTCAGAGTAAGGACAATAAACTTGCCTATATAATGAGAACTCCATTTTATGGATCTTGCTAACAAACAAGCCATACTTTACATATTCAGAATCTGGAAACCTTGTTAGGAAATTCAGCGCTTGGTTTGCAGCTTGATAAGCAGACTTACTTATCATGCTGTAGGAAAGGAAATAAATGTGTCACAGCTTATAGGGTAAAAGAAACTACTTAGCTTATAGCTTTAGCAAGAAAAACCTGTGAAAGTTGGCATTATCTGCAATGTTGCTCTCAACTTCTATTACACAGTCTGTCTGCTCATTTTGAGATCTCCATAAAGCAGTATGCAGTTCCATTTTTGTCCGTGCTAGTAAATGTTTCACACTGCAAATTCAATTTGAAAACTGATAAGCTGAAACTGAAACTCCATCATCATGCACAATGCAAAGACAAAAAACCTGACACAGACAATTCTTATTTTCACAGTCAACCATAACATCTGTTAGGATCTAACACCACCCTGGTACCACCTAGCTCTGATACCGGTTGTTAGGATTGACTGATACAAGTGTTACGGAACGATGCACAGCGGATACAGTAGTCATAGGAAAAAGAAGAAAATTAAAAAAAAATATGAAACACACAAGTACAAAATATAGAGAATTTATGTAGTTCAGAGTTCCTTGCTCCTATGTCCACGGCTGCACAAAATAATATTTTCACTAAGAACAAGAAGTTACAGGAAGTTTACAAGAGATGAGAATAAGAAGAACCTCTCTTTTTCCTTCTCTTCTGGACGTAAGAACAGCCCCAAATAGGAAGAAACCCCTCCTAGAGATACCTCACTCACCTGGTGACATCCTAGGATTGTTCACAGGAAAAGGACCCAAGCCTTCTCTCTCTTTCTCTCTTCCTCACTTTTTTCTCCCTTGGAAAAAGTATGCTGTCTGTGCCACAAGATGTCTGCTGCTAATGGTCATGGCTGCTTCTGCCCACAGGCCTATTTAAAGGCCCAAATCTGCTTCAATCCGAGCCTAGATCAGAGTTATCTCTCAGATTAAAACTCAAACAAGTTTCTAGCCATTGGATCAAGTCCCTGATGAAGCCTCGCCCGTCCGATCGCACTCCTGGCTGCCCAATCTCATGTAAAGCACCTCTAGATCGCTCCTCAACCATCTGATCAAGCCCTTGGATCACCTCCACCGTCAAATCATGCAAAAGACCGTGATTCTTGCCATAGACACCCCTTAGCAGTCTGGAATTTTCATAGACCGCGAGAAATGCAAGGGAAATGGCGTGGACCGCATCCAGTCCATGCGATTGCTGTGGACTGCACCATTGGCACTAGCACGATAGATCGTGCATTTTGGGTTGCCGCATGCGCTGGCCTGGGCGCCTGCCGGGGCCACGTGCCCTCGCCCGGGCTGCGTGCCCTTGCCAGCCTGTTGGGCCATGCATTGCAGGCCCTTGGGCTGCTGGCGCCTGGGCTGCACTAGTTCTAGCAGGCCGAGCCCGCCTGCAGGCTTGCTGCATCTCCGGGCTCTTTGTTTTAGGCTTCTTGGGTCTTGATTTTGTCCAGTTATTGGATGGATTAGGCTCCACCATGGGAGACTAAGTGGTGTAAACCTACCAATAAAAATAAAGAACAAAATAAAATAAAATAAAGAAGAAAAGAAAAGTTTGAAAAGGGAACAAAGCCTAGAATTCAGGATATCAATTCAAATCAATTGTTCAGATCTAATGACTAGCAGATCTAGTTTAAAGTCTCTCGGAAGGTTGTTTAGGTATTTTTGACAAATTCAAGTTCTTTTTCCATGGCAGTACATGCATCTTTCAGATTACCAATACTCATGATAATAAAAAAGATTTAATATTAATTAAATATTATATGTACTTAAAATTTTAGGTATGATGCTCATAATAAAATTGTAGGGTTAACATAATGTTTATATTTCTGGTGTGTGCAATGGCTAAAATATATGGATGTTTGGTGCGTACAATAGCAAATATGTGAAAAAAAATATGGGCCTAAAAAATAATATGAATTATCCAAAAATTTTAAAAAAATTCAAAATTTAATGAAGGGATTGTTACGATTGTACCTTTCACCAGATGAAATTAAATACCACCTTATGAAAGTTGCAGGTTGAAGACAAGGAAGACCTCCCAAGGTGTTTTTCATTTATTTTTGGTTTGTGGACTTGGTCTATGGACCAGGCAATCTATAGACTGCTGTTTACACGTGATCTGTGGACCGCGTGAAATTTCTTAGCAGGTGGTGTCCTTTTTATTTCCAAGACCTTCCAGAGGCTCCAGCGAGTGGTTTTAACAAGGGAGATGGCCGGTGGCCTTTGACTGATCGACGGCGCAACAGAAGATGGCGGCAAACCTGCCGGTCGACGGTGAAGGTGACGGGAAGGGCCACGTGCTGCCGTGAAATCTCTCATTTTTTTAATCCAGCGAACTCCAACTCCGACAAGAACCTCGCGATCGATTGACGGCGGCTTGCATCGTTGGGGGTGGAACAAGCGGCGATGACTATCGGCGGTGGAGGCGGTGACAACTACTGGTGGTGGGGCAGTGGGAAGCCAAGAGGTGATCGATCAAAACCTCTCACCTGCCTGCGACTCTTGTTGCGTTCGCTTAGGAACGACAAGCGGTGGTCGGCGGCGGCAACGACGTTGATCAGCGGAATGGCAGGAAGATAGGGATTTCCGGCATGAGGCTTGGATGGTGAGGGAGGAGATGGCAAAGGTGCTCGGGCTCGAGCGCGGGTGCGGGTGCGGGCATCTCGACGATCGGGCGGTGGGAAGGGGCTGATTGGGAGGCGACAAAAAAGAGAAAGAGATGGAGAGCGGAAGGGGTGCGATTCAGGAATAGAGAGCACCATGAAATCGAGAAGAAAAATGGAGATTGGAGACCATGAAGCTCTGATACCAAATTAGTATAAAAGCAAAAAAAAAATTAAAGAAAAAAAATTGAAAAGAAAATCAAAGATTCAAAGCCTAAAATTTCAAGGATTCAATTAATCAATCATTCAAGTCTGTTTTTCTTCACACAGGTGGAGCCTTTAAATAGAGAAACTAATAACAACCTAATAGAACTCTATTTGCTGAATTACATCCTAATAAAACTTCACTTACAGAGTCCCAACAAAATTAAAAGTCCCAATAAAATAACATAACCTAAAAAAACCCACAAAATTAAACCCATAAAAGATAAATTAGGGTTAGGGTTTTTCAATGGCGCTTTCTTCTAGAATATGTGGGTAAATCCTGATTTCCATCACTAAGACATCCAAACATGCATCCATTTGAAATAGAAAAACAAACTTCCAAATTATAAGTTAGTATTCTGTATGACACCTCTACTTAACTAGCTTTAGAAGCCAATTGAGGCCATATACAACCCCAATTTCTCAACAATGACCACTAAATCTCTGATATTACTGGTCATGTAGAGGGTACCAAGATTGTTTCTTCGTGCTATCACCATAGCACCTTTGATGATCTTCCAAAAGCCGCCAACAAAAGTTGTAGCATACCCCTCAGCATCCAACTGCCCAATTGAAATCAAATTCTTCTTTAAACCTGGGACATGTCTTACATTCTTAAGCTTCCATACCGACTGGTTTGGCATCTTTATGTGTACATCACCTTTCTCCACAATATCCAATGGTTCATTATCAGTAAGATAAACCTTTTCGAAATCTCCAGCGGGATAATTCATCATACACTTTCGATGAGGTAGAGTGAAACGAAGCTCCAGAGTCTAAGATCCATGAGTCCATCGGACTGTCCATGCTGAGGACTAGGACATCAGATATTGCCACTATTGCTGCATTAACAGATTCCTCGTTCTGCCCTTTGTTCTTTCTTGCCTAGCAGTTCTTTCTAGTGTGCCCTTTCTTGCTGCAATGTCTACAGCCATCACCATTCGGTCTTGATTGGCTCTTCTGTTTAGACTTGGATTTCCCATGGCCTTGGTTGCGCTATGTAGTCCTTCCTCTACCTTCTTGAGTGACCAAGGCAGAACTAGAGTTTTCTTTGGATTCTCTCCTCCTGATATCTTCACTAAGAATAAGATTTCAGACCTCTTTGAATCTCAACTTGCTTGAGCCATAAGAACTACTCACAGCAGTTACAGTAGCACCCTAACTATCGGGCAAAGAAGACAATAAAATTAAAGCATAAATTTCATCTTCAAAGCTAATTTCAACAAAGCTTAATTGACTAGTAATCAGATTAAATTCATTGATGTGATCAGTAATAAACGCACCTTCGAGCATCTTCAAATTGAATAGACGATGCATAAAATATACCTTGTTGGAGGCCGAAGGCTTCTTGTGATACCCCTGCGGGAGTCTTCTTCTCCTCCCGACCGAGTCCCAATCGGAGTTAAAATTCACCTTGGGGAGGAGTGAAACTCCTCCCCACTGGTTCTATTTAAAGGGAAGAAGCCTTCCCTCTTTCCCCACCCAAAAATCAAAGCCCAAAATGACGAGGATTGCCAGATCTTCTTGATGGAAGCCTTCATTGTGCTCGCTGGAAAATCGGGTTGAAGAGGCCGCCAGAGACCAAGGTAAGTCCAGCCCTCCTCTCTTTTTCCTTCCTATTGTGCTAGATGCCACCACCAACCGTCGGCTTCGCTGAAGAAATCAATTTTAAAAATCGCCTGTTCCACCTTTTTTTTGATTTTTCTGATGTCGATGGTCACCGCCGACCGCCGGTATGGGTATGCCAGACTACGCCGTCGCAGCCCTGACTGCCGCCGGCCATTGGCTAGCAGCCATGGCCTTCGGTCCAAGAGATAGAAAGGGAGACCTCACAGTACCCCGTTCCTCCAAAGCGAACAGCAAGAAGAAGAAGAAAAAGAAAAGAAAAAAAAGAGAAAAGAAAAAAAGGAAAAAAGAAAAGAAAAAGGAGAAAAAGTAAAAGAAAAAAAAGAAGAGAGAGATTTTCTCTCTTCCCTCTCTCCCTCCTCTGAGTCTGAATCCCACTTACTCTCCCTAGAAGATTTGTTCTCTCTTTACTTCATCTCTCCTATTTTCTCTCTCTAATATGATTATTGGATTTAAAAAAAAGAAAGAGAAAGCAAGAAAAGGAAAAGAAAAGAAAGAAGAAGATTTTCCCTCTCCTCTCTCTTTCTCTCTCAACTTTCTCTCTCTAAAATTTTCTTTTTCTAAAATTCTCTCTAGACTGCTTGTTTTTTTGTAATTTCTCTCTCCTAGGATTTTCTAGATCTTTGAAAAGATTGATGATGATTTTGAATGACCCTAATGAAGGAGATCCTGATCTATGATCGCCCGATAGAGCACCGACACCTTCCTTGTTCAGACCTGATACCAGTAGATTTTATTATCTATGATTTTATTGAATTATCTATGAGATAATTTCATCATCATTTGATTTAAATTATCTTGATCTAATCGATCGAAATTGTCGAACCATATCACCTGATTAGTTTTGATTCATCTTCATAGTTTCTCTCTCCTCTAACTTTATCTCTCCACTTGATTTGTGAACTTAATGAAAGATTCTCGATCCTACCACTTTGAATCTGATTTGATCCAGATAAATAGACTCTGAATCATTTGTCTCCTAGTCTAATCTTGATCGATGAGGTTGGGATGGTCAGACTAACCCGGACCATTAGACGTGACTGTCGTCAATCTGTCTTTTCATATTAGTCGTACCCTTTCTAATTATTGAAACTGATCATATATAGGATTGTAGATGTCTGATAGTGGGGTACTGCAACCTGATCTATAAATAGAAGATTTTGAGAAGAAATTGCAAGAATGATATGGATTTATTGGAATGCATACCAGGTAAGTAATGTTTCACCTTTTCTAGATTTATCAGCAATTTATAATATATTTTCTTGACTTGATCTATGAAATAATGCACAAATTTGATGAATGATGTTTTGTTATTGGAAGTATCTTATTTTTGAAATGTTATGATAAAGCATGATTGAAAGTATTGATCTTATTATGTATTATACTTGATTGATTTTGATACCACGTGTTTATGTGCATCTTTATCGAATTAGAACAATAAACAAGAAACATAAAAAGAATTATGAATTAAGATGATTTGAACTCCCAGCCTGACTATATGAAGGATCCCGCTAATAGGGGCTAATACGTTGGCAAAGATTTAGTCCTAAGGATTTATGTCGCCGGCAGACCAGCGACTAACCGCCAGCAGACCAGTGGTTCCAAAGGACATTGCTGCCAGATGATTCACAGCTCACCGCAAGATGATACATGGTGTTATCATCCTGCCACAGGGATAATGTGGTCATAGCTCATGACTGGCGAGAATGATCGATAAGAATGACTAATAAGAATTTGATAAATTGAAAGAAAACTAAATTTTTGAAAGAAACTCAAAAAGATTGAATTTGACATGATAAATAATTTAAAAATATTGCATAATAGAAATTAATTTCGAACTGATGAACTTTATATGTTTATTTTCTATAAGTGATGATTTATTTTATTTGCTTGATGAAATCTAATTAAAGTGATCATTGCTTACTGGGCTATCTAGCTCATTATCCTATTTTATTATTTTTACAGATCTTGAGAAATAAGATGATACAGGAGTACGTACAGGAGAGTGATTAGAGACAGATAAGATGATTAGAAGCAGAACATCGATACTCTTGTTTTAGATAGAAATTTTGTTGAAGCTGATATAAGATCTTTTGAGTATTATTGAACTTTATAGAATATTGTAATTAGATTTTAATTAGTTGAATTTTGGATTTAATTTATTGATTAATTATTCTGTTGTTGCTTTATGATAATATAATAAAATGCCTTGCATGCTTGTGGGAAGAGTTTCCTATGAGTGTGCGGCGGTTGCCATGATCCCTAGCTCATGATCTTGGGTTGGGAGTGTGACACTTCTCATACATATTGGACAGAGCCTTCATCAAATCAACAGTCGTCTTTTCCTCCAGGATGTTGAATGCGATGTTCCTGGCCAACGTCAATCAGATAACTCTCAAAGCCTGGTAGTCTAATAATTCCCAATCTACTTGTGACATCTTGGCATGCTTCTTTCCTGATAGCGATAGGTAAAGCTTCTTCTGGTATAGATAGTCCTCGATCTATATCTTCCAAAATCTTAAGTCTTTCCCATCAAACCTGTCAATCTTAATCTTTCCTTCATCTCCTGCCATCACTCCCATTTTTTCCGTCAAACCTGGGGCTCTAATACCGCCTAGCTCTGATACCAGTTGTTAGGATCTAACACCACCAGCGATCTAACACCACCCTGGTACCACCTAGCTCTGATACCAGCTGTTAGGATCGAGTGATACGAATGTTACAAAATGATGCACGGCGAATACAGTAATCGCAGGAGAAAGAAGAAAATAAAAAAATGAAACGCACAAGCACAGAACACAAGAAATTTATGTGGTTCGGAGTCCGTTGCTCCTACGTCCACAACCGTATAGAATAATATTTACACTAAGAACAGGAAGTTATAGGAAGTTTATAAGAGATGAGAATAAGAACCTCTCTTTTTTCCTCTCTTCTGGATACAAGAACAGCCCCAAACAGGAAGAAAAAACTCCTCCTAGAGATACCTCACTCACCTGGTGACACCTTAGGATTGTTCGTAGAAAAAGGACCTAAGCCTTCTCTCTCTCTCTTCCTCACTTTTTTCTCTCTTGGAAAAAGTCTGCTATCTGCACCATAGGATGTTTGCTGCTGATGCTCATGGCTGCTGTTGCCCACAGGCATATTTAAAGGCCCAAATCCGCTTCAATCCGAGCCTAGGTTGGAGTTATCTCTCCGATTAAAACTCAAACAAGTTTCCAGCTGTTGGATCAAGTCCCTGATGAAGCCTCGCCCGTCCAACTCCACTCCTAGCCGCCTAATCTAATGTAAAGCACCTCTAGATTGCTCCTCAACCATCCGATCAAGCCCTTGGATCACCTCCACCATTGGGTCGCACAAAAGACCACGATTCTTGCAGTAGACCCCTTAGCAGTCTACATAATTTTCATAGACCGTGAGAAACGCAAGGAAAACGGCGTGGACCGTGACTGTGGACCGCGTCCGGTCCACGCGGTCGCTATGGATTGCGCCATCAACACTGGCATGGAAGACCGCACGTACACCATGCATTTTAGGCTGTCGCGCATGCTGGCTTGTGCGTGCTCGTGCTGGGCTGTGCTCGCACAAGGCCATGCACCCACCTAGGCCACGTGCCCTTGCATGCCTGCAAGGCCACGCGCTGCAGGCCCCTGGGCTGTGCCAGTTCTAGCGAGCCAAGCCCACCTGCGTGCTTGCTGCAGGCTGCATCTCCGGGCTCTTTGCTTTGGACTTCTTTCTGACCTTCTTGGGTCTTGATTTTGTCCAGTTATTGGATTGATTAGGCTCCACCACCAAACAAACATCATGCATAAACTAACATAGTGATATGAAGCACAGAAGGAGAAGAAGAAGAAGAGGGGAGAGGAGAAGGAGGCGAAGAAATAGGAGAAGAGGAGAGGGGAAGGCAGAGGGAGAGAGAAAGAGGATATCTCAATATTCTGTAATCTTAATAATCCAAGCTGTAAGCAATGGGTTTACATAGACAACACAAAAACTAATAAGAGTCAGCATAAAAATAAAATACTAGAGTCCGCATACATTCTAATTCTAGAGTCCACAAAATTCTAGTTCTAGATTCCACATTCCCTAGCTTCTATATTTACACCTAACAAAAGTGTGCCTCGATTCCTTATTAATGGATATCCTCCATTATATCAACAATAAAAATACATTTACCAGCAACAATGAATTTGGATCACACCAGTGAGAAGGAAATGTCAGCCGATTATATACCTTTTAACAAAGGAGCATTCTGCATAGCTAAGCACATGGGATGAGATCTAATGCTCTGTATCAGGGACTGCATGGTTATAGACAAAGTATGTTAATAAACTTTGGACTCTACCAAAGACATCAAGGTCTGTATATTTACCATAACTCAAATTGAGACAAGGCCAGGACTTCTGATTAAGGTTTGAAATGATCATCATAGACAGAAATAAGCCAAAAATTAGGATACAATTTTGGGAAAGTTAACATCCATGCAAGAGAAGCAAACGAACTGCTTTGATACAATTTCTTGTACAATTGAAAATGAAACTAGTTCATTATATAACAATTACATACGGGAGAGATGATTTTCAAAGCAAACAAAAGTGAGCTTGATCAGACGAAAATAAATTTGCACTTAAGCAGATAAAGTCAACCTGTTGATTTATTAGATGTTGTTCACAATAAAATGATGAAAATGTCAAGAATTCAGTTTTCTGCTTGCTGAGTCATAGGCTGTACACAGCTGCCAAAAAACTCTGACACCATTCCTAAAGCAATGAAATGGTGAATAAAGAGAATAAAAGAACTGCTTTGAACCTTTAGATTCGTCAGTATGGTGGAACTGGCATGAATTTTTATGGCTGCCACCACTTAATATGGAGTGGCTTGCTGGATAACCAATGTTAGCATAATTACCTATGCTAGTTCTATCCCCGAACACTGGCATCCAATGTCAGCATAATTACCTATGCTGGTTCTAGTCCTGAACACTGGCATGGGCTGGTATTCAAATCCATGGTGGTTTCTGGTTGGGAGGGCTAGGAACTGTGCTTCTCCATTCTACTACTCATACCGCACAAGCATGTTCAGGAACAAGGATAAACCTTTTTACTGAAATTTAGGCCTCACTTTAGACATGAGTAATTATAGGGCTTGGTTCATGTGAATTGAGATTTCTTAAGGCAAAAGCCCCAGAATTCAATTGGTACCAAGCTAATTCTTTCACACTTTCACTGCCACAAAGGCCATATAACCAAGCAGAGAGTTACATTTTTTGGTATTGGTTATGCATTCTCAAAAATAACTGTATTAATTATGCGACTAGGAGCACTGTGCTTGTGCTACAGCCAGGGGAAACATTGTTACCTCATTGAAGATTTCTTGAATGTACATCAGAAGTTATTTAATAGCATTTGACGATGTCTTTTTGACTGGTTTTGTCAAACATAAATGTGCAATTCACATAAGCTCTTATTTAGAAGCAATCAAGCCAAAAAGGAAAAAAGGAACATTGACATGTCAGGAGAACAAAATATCTTATGACACCTGTCACAAATGAAAGAATTATTTTTACCTGTGTGCAGCACAAAGTTTACTAATTGAGACATCATGGGCTGTGTAGAAGTACTGATTTAACATGTTGGGCAGTGCCGTATCTGCAATTGGTAGAAGACTGAAAATTGCACCACCATGGTTATTGATTACAAGAATAGTCATAGGTTTCCTCCTTACCCTTCACACAAAAAAAAAGGAAAAGAAGAAATACATAACAAAGTGAATGGATATTTAATTACCAAAAATATTAACATGGTGAACTTGAATAAAAAAAAAAAATCTATCAGACATTTAATTTCCATGTATCCTTCAACCTCAATTATTGCAGAGAAATATGTTAAATTATACAACAACAAATATCATAAATCATGGATGACAAAATCAAGTATTGATTGTTTCATCATGAAACCACCATGTTGATACACTGGCAATTCTTTAATAAAAAAAATAGTCTACTTTAGGGTCATCTATCATTTTATTTTTTTCTTTTGATTTGCTATATCTTCGACACCTAAGACTAAAGTTTTTGGTCAAGATCAATTAACACTCGAGCCAAAATTGGTAAAACAATGGTCTACCGTACCACCCCAGACTGCCCGGTACAGGGTGTACCATATCATACTAGTACATTTACATATGGTGTCTCGTACCATACCAAACCGCATACCAATATTGTAACAGAATAGTACTAGTACAAGGTCTGATACTGAGACGGTGAATCTTGGTTGAAACCATTAACTACCAAAAGGTCCAAAATAAGAGACCAGATGGCATAATATCAATCTTTACTCAGCATTCACTTAATATACACCAAAATACATAATGGTTTGTCTAAAAGGATAGAAGCAAGGCAAGCAAATAGGGATGCAGGAAAACAAGATTGTGTGCATCATAGTTATTTATCAAAAAAAAAGGTCTGATACCTTTGATTAAGAATTGCCAATCCATTTGTATCATGAAGAAAAGATATATCACCAATCACACAAATAACCTGAATATAGTCACCCATATAATTAATGTAAGTCAGTAAGCTTATGTTTAATCCATCCAAAGCGACAAATAAAAGAATATGAATAACAAACAAACTTCTTGAATACAGCTGGCCATTATATTGGTGTAAAATACAAAAACAATCTTTAGAAGATTGGGATGCTTGTCCTTGTCGCCTGGATATTAGTCAGGATGTTAATCCAGATACTAGTACAAACTAGTAGATACTCCAAGTTACAAAAGAATAGGTATGTAGGTTTGGCTCATCCTTATTATTCAGGCCTTAATAACCCATTACCTAGACTGAAAGTCAAAGGATGGATATCTTTTTGGTTTTTGCCTTGGCCCATGCCCAGTTCTTGACATCCAATGGCATGATGAGATTGTAAAGCTCCTACTCTTTTCTTGCAAAAGTTTGAATTGAGGGCACTAATGAAGTCTCTCGATGTTGAAAGAAGCTTCGCTATCACCTTGTTAGTAGTTTCACTTAATCATTATAGTGGGAAACAACATATTTAAAAGAAAAGTAAATGTATTAATATTCTTTCTGCTTTATGTGCAGTTCATAAGGCCCCAAGGTCTTATCAAGAACAACATGGTGCCACAAAAAGGCATTGGCTGAATACCGTCTGGCAAGATGTACCAAGCAATAAATATTTATTTGTTATGGTCTTGATTGATCATTAACGACAAAGCACCCAAAAGGCCAAAATCTTCCAAATCAGTGTCGTGTTTCATGACAAAAATATTTGCATTCATCTTTGACAAAATCAGTTATGCCTTAACCTGTATGGCTATGTTACACAACCAAAAATATATGTTAGGCACCCAACTGCATAAAGTCCACACATGCACATGTACATGAATGAACATTTATGTATGCATGTGTCAGTTTGTGTCTGTGCCTGTGAGCATTCACAAAAAGCATCTTAGCATTTAAGACGTGCCATTCATCAACAACCATGATAAAAGCAGGTAAATATAATTTTTTCATTTGATTTGATGCAAACAAATTTTAGCTTCTTACTCGTTTGTTGCATCCTACAGCCAAACCAATAGCTGTGCTTAGCAAACCATCAATACCACTTGCACCCCTGTTCCCAGCCACTTGTATACCATGGAATTGCAGATCCCAATCTGACATCAGGTGAGTATTTTTTGTGACAGATTTCACCCAGCCCCTTCCATACATGTCCACATCTCTAATGACCATGCTGTTCCCAACAAATAAGACAACATCACCTTGAAGTACTTCTCCAACTATATGCGCAACATGTGGTTCGGTTAGCGAGCATTCAGAATGAATTTGAAATGCTAATTCCCACGCAACCTAGAACAATTCATATTCTTTAGCTTTCAAAGAAGAAATCTGCTTCAGATTATGTAAAGTAAATATTCTGCAAGAGAACATATAAATATAACCAACTATTTAAAAGGCAAAGGAAGAAATCTTCCATCATGCACACCCAGCTCCAGCCCCACTCCATGCTGGAGGCACATGTGCACACCTGAAATAAGGTTCCCTCCCAGGAGGAGGCTAACCCTCTCTGGGAAATGGTATATGGCAGACAAATCCCAGATCAACATGTTTTATTCATATTTAACTGAAAAGTCAAAGTAGTTTTGCAAGAATTTTAGCACAGCATTTCCTGCTGATTACCATAACCTGACACTAGAAAAGTCCTAGTTTAATAATCACAAAATGAAGTGAACTCGAGAAAAATAAAATTGGCTATTATAAGCAAGTGAACAAGATGAGGCCACAACAAGGCTAAAAACAACACGAGCACATAAACATGTATTGCTGGGTCAAATAACTTAATGAATTTACTTCTTAAATGGGCATGGTTAGGTAAGAACTATTAGTAATTTTGTACATAAGGATTTCAACAAATTGAGCTACAATCGTTAATCAGGGACCAGTAAAAAGTTAGGAAAATTGGATTAATGAATTTTCTGACCATGATGAATATATTGAATTTCTTGTGATGATTATAAGGAGCTAAAGCTCATGGGATAAGCAAGTGGTTCCACAAATTTTAAGTGTCGCAGAAAACTTGTAAGAAAAAAGGTCTCAAAGGTTTCACTGAACTGTACCATTCATGACTCTCAACTGACAAGAAAAAAAATACCACATATACAAAATGTTAAATAAATCGTAAATCTGTTTTCGGTAAGAAGTTGGTACCACCATATCCAGTGTCTTCAGGAAACTACTCCATTTTCTAGGCTTCTTCATGAAATCAATTTTAAGTAAAATATCAGCAAATTCAGATATGGTACTCTGGATTCTGTGAGTAACAATATGAGAAGGATCATGACGATATGGATGCTTGTCAACCAAGATATATGCAGATGGAGAACAGAACTCCAAGAACTGGACAATGCGTTTGCTTGTAATCCTGCTACCGATCTGTTATTGTTGAGATCCAAAAAATCAGAAGCATATTAACAAACCTTCAATATATTATGACTTGACTGACCAAAAGCAGGCACATTTGCACAAAATCATTTCGTTTATTTATCAATTATGTAGTCATTAAAATGACTTTTTGAATTTGTCTTTAATCAAAATTGCTCAAGCACACATAAGATATAAGCAAGCATCCAAGAAAGGTACAGGCTAGAAAAGAAAGGCAATGAACACCATTAGTAAGGCGTAGCTAGAAACGAAACCAGGGTGATACATCATTGATGCCATAAGTAAGACTCATCTTTTAGATTTTTTTTATTTAAAAAAAATGGCAAAAACTTGTAGTCAATGACTTAAGTACCCATGGAAAATCCAATTTGACAAATTGAAATGCAAAGCTCGATCCAAAAGAGTGAAAAATGTAAACAATATATCTATCATCTTGATTATTAAATACTTCCAGTTCATGATAACTAGAAGGAAATTATCTACTGATGACAAAAGAAAGAATGCAAAGTAAAGCTAAATAGGAGGCACAATATTGCCACTAAATGAACATTTTCAGTGCTCCACATATAGCAAAAGCATAGGTTATGCTAACCGACCACCGAAGCATGTGAATGATCTGATTATCTTTTGTAAAGGCCAAATTTGCCCCCTCATTGAAAATGCAAATTCTAAAAAGTGATTCTAACTACTTAAAGATAAAATCTTAAATGATAAATGATGAAAAGAAACATTCGCCATCTTGGTTCTGGGCCCATACCAATGCCAACTTGTTACTATGTCGATACAAGGCCAATTCGGTTACAAAGTGTCGATACACCCTCACACCATGTACCAGCATCGAACCAACATGCTATGATACATTCCATACTGTCCGGTTTGGTACGGTATGGCAAACCTTAATGAAAAGGTTTCAAACGGACCTTCCACACATTTGAAGTATACTGTTAGAGGCCCACAGAGCCAGAGGAGAGCCTTAGTTATGCGTGCCAATAGCTTTTCTTCTTTCTGAATTGGGCAGGGGTGGGAGGCATTTATTAGCATCTTATCTGTCTCTGGAAAATTGTTGGCTGATTTCTTCCCACAAAAACCATAGTGCTGGATATAAATTTAAGTTTACATATGAAGACTTTTGTTCTGGTATAAAATCATTGCACACTTAGGTGTACTACTTGGGTGGGTTAGCCTGCTTGTTATAGTAATATTCATCAGATTTCATGTTATGCTAAACAAAAATATGGGCTAGTTAAAGCACCAAAAATTACTTTTAAGTTGTGCGGTGCAGACTCTTATGCTTAGTATGATGCCTCTGCAAGTATTCTAAAGCAAGTCATCTACATCAAATGCTTTCTTACCAACAACATGCCATCAATTGATATCAATGGTTGTTCATCCCACAAGTTCTTCCCCAACTCATTAATATTTCCTGAAACTCTTAGGTGGGTCCAATCAGTTGGATATTTGGTCCATCAAGGGTAAGGAAGTCATCTCATCCAACTTCAAAAACAATATCCAACATTTCTGAATTTGCCGTCAGTGATAATCCTCAATGTGAATTAATGAAAGTAAATCCCTTTGATGTTGTTCCAGAACAAGTTAATCATGTTCCTTTCATATTTGTTCTCCAGGTGCAAAACCATGGAAGAAGAAGTGGATAGTTTACTAGCAAACTTACTGATCATGAAGAATTTTAAGACTGATAGTTTCAACCATTGATTGCCAAACTGCTCCAAACTGCCCGGTTTGGGGCATAATGAACTGTAGTACTGTACAGCCCCAGAATTGGGATAATATGGCCTATCGGTTTGGGTTAGGGCCCAAATCAGGCAGACCGGTTCAGGGTGGTTTTGCCCTTATCCTCCCTTAAATGATTGAGGGGGAGGCAGAGAAGGCCTCTCACACCTTCAACTCACTCTCTATTGTTTTCCACCAGCAAAAAATCATGAAAGGGGGTGGTGATTTGCATAGCATAGATCCAACCCCAAATCAGGTAAATGGTCCTCTCCCCTTCCCTTTCCTCTTTTATCTTTTTTCCTCATGCCAAAAATCAGAAAAAAATAGAGAAATTTGGAGGAAATCATGCCAGGTTTCTAATGAGCAGTTGGCCACAATTTTTGGACGCCATGAGCTGCATACTGCATAGATCTGATGTTGATGGACATCAAGAAGATTCATAAGGTGAAGCAGGTTATCCAGATAGCTCAAGCCATTACCAAATTCATATATAACCACACATGCATGCTATCTTTGATGAGGAAGCACACAGCGGGTGAGATATTGAGGCCAGCAGTTATTTGTTTTGCCACCACATTGCACTTGATAGCCTCATCGAAAATAAACTAGGCCTGCATTAGATGTTCGAGAGTGTCAAATGGAAGAACAGCATATATGCTCGGGCAAGCACAGGAGTCATGTCGACCACTTGGTCATGAGCCAGTAGTTTTGACAATGGGCTGAGAGAATGGTTGAGGCTATCACACCATTGTATCAAGTGCCAAGGGCCATGGATAGGGATAGATAACCCTAGATAGGCTTCTTTTATCACATGATGGTTGCTTGGGCACATGTTAGGCAGGCAGACACAAAGGGTGCCAAGGAATACATTAACATCATTGAGCAAAGGTGGGATTATTAGATAGGTAGAGAATTACAAGTAGCATGTAATATTTTGTTCATTCATAATTTCATATACTTGTTCATTAATTATTAATTTATTACATCTAGCAATCATTTGTTTATTAACTAATTAAATTGCATAATCTATTGACAACCTCCTACCCCTGCCTAAAATTCCAGCACAGCATCCCAAGAATAGATATGGACAAAGAATTTCTGAACACCCTATGCAATGTAATATATAAGATGGAGCCAGATCCAATAGTTGCTGCCTGATATCTGGAAGATGTAAGGTATTTTGAGTGTCGTACAGGATCACAATGTTGTCAATTGATGTAAAACATTGACAGCATATAATAAGTGTCTGTTTCATAGACCAAAACATTTAAGAAGGCTCCCATAAGCTAGCTATGTCAAGCAAAGAAAACATGAATCCAAGTATTTTCAAACACTGACAATAGCAGATCTAATATTTTATGATTAATAGTATCCCATGTGCAATTTTCTTGATTGCATTTGCATATGAATGGTGGTTCCACTTTAGATAGACATCCTGAGGAGATTGGCGATTGAATACTCTCATAAACAGTCTCTTCCAGTGGCTATGAGTGTAATTGTTCTACCTTTGCCCTTTTCCATAGCAAATAAAGAAACCATCTCATACAAAAGCATCTAAACAATTATATGTCTTAGACCGAAGTGTATTGAAGAGGAAGTGGAATTGAAGTACGATGATCCACTTTACAATGACTTCATATATGATGAAAATGATCTGATGATTGGTTGGCTTGAAGGCCAGCAGCAGCCAGAGCTAGATGAGCAAGGATCACATCCTTGATCAGTTTGTAGCATCAAGTTGGGATAGATGCAGAACAATGGGCAGAATGACACATGCTATACTCACATCCAACCAAGAAGCCCCAGAGATCGAGAGGGAGCTGACCATTACAAGGCTTTACAAGGTTCACCGTCTTGGTACCGGACCCATACAAATACATCCTATTATAGTGTTAGTACATGGTACTGTACAATAAGATGCGACATACCAGGTATTGGTATCATACAATATAGCATACAATTTCGTGTTAGTACATTACAATATGCCCATCATGGTGTCGAATTGATCGACACGGCAAACCTTGGGGCTCCATATTCAAGATATCCTACCAAAGATTTGATGGAGAGATGCTAAGAAAGGCTAGCATAGTACCTAGTCTACCCAATATGATGGGCGCAGTCAAACCACCTAGTAGAGCTAGACAGACAGGCATTTAGGAAAAGAAGGCAATTCCTTATGCCAACAAGAAAAGAAAAGGAAAAAGAACTATAGTTCCATTGAAGAGAGTTGATGATGAGTTTGTTCACACTAATTCTAAGACAGTGAACCCTTGGATAACCGATTGACTAGATCGTCTTATAATACTAGCAATTATGACAGTGATAATTTGAGCAACAATGCATTTTGCACAAGGTTTTTAGTTCTGGTACTAGTGCCTGTTATGGCCGGTCGACGGCACGGTCCGGTACGGTTCCATACCGAATCAGACCGACATGAACTAAAACAAGGAAAGGAAGGAAACCGGGAGGAGGAAAAGAGAGAAAGAGAGAGAAATAAAGAGAGAGAGAGGTAGGAAGAAAGAAAAGGAAGGAGGGGGAGTCGGAGGGCCTGTCAGACGGCCTCTAGCTGGCCGCGTGGCCGTCGGACAGTGCAGTCCAAGCGCATGACACCGCGGGCGTGAAACAGGAGAAAAGAGAGAAAGAGAAATAGAGGGAGGGAGGAAGAAAGAAAAAAGGGAGGGGAAGGAGTCGGAGGGCCCGTCGGACAGCCTTCGGTTGGCTATCGTAGCCACCGGACGGCGCAGTCCATGTGCGCGGCGCCGTGGGCATGAAACAGGGGCAATGCCTTTGTTTCATGGGTGTTTTTAAAAAACAAAAACTTAAGTGAAGCCGGCAAATGGTTTGCTGGCTTCATTGTTTAATAGTTTTTTTAAAAAAAATTAAAAAATGAAACTGGCAGTTTGATTGCCGACTTCACTGATTTTATTTTTTTAAAAAAAAATCTTTTAAATAGTGAAGTCGGCAAACCATTTGCCAACTTCACTGTTAATCTCCGTTTTTAAAAAAAGAGTAACAGCTCCTGTTCTCCGACAGCGATGCCGCTCGTGCCGCTTCCGCGGCTTGATGGCCACGGCGGCCACCCAAAGTCCTTCGACGGCCTCTTTGCCGTCTCGTCCTCCCATCTCCAGTGGTCTCTCCCCCCTCTCTCTCTTTCTCGCTTGTTGTGGCGAACTGAGCTTCGACGGCTTCCACCATCCTCCGACAATCGTAGAGGGCCACCGTCGGCTTCCAACAGCATCCTCCTCTCTCTTCCTCTCCTCCTCTCTCTCTTTGCCTCTGTTTCCCTCTCTTTCTTCCTCGGCACCAGCATGTGCCATTTTCCACACTGGAACTATCCCAGTTCCTCATCGGTCTGGTTCCCAATCTACCTGATTCGGCACGTCCCAATCCATCCGGTTCGGGACAGTTCTGAGAATGCTGATTTTGCAGCTCGAGAGGTAGCACTGGGCATGGTATGATTGCATATATCTTAGTCTTAAGATCTTCGATTCATAGGTGGATCCCAACACACCCCATATAGAATAAGGACCATGGTGCATGACTTGTTAGAGCCCAAGAGGATATTATTACATATAGGAGATCAGTCTCTTGAGGTCACTGCTACTATAGATGACATTGAACATGGAGTGGGGTCGCTAGATGTATCTAAATCAAGTCATACACCAAATAGTATTCTAAACAACTAGGCTATGATCCGCATGAATATCCTTCATCCGGGACATCATATTCAAGCAGGCACTATCCTTCACAATCCAAGTAGCTCACAAGTCAGATTTTGCTACCACGATCTTCGAATGGCCAGTCTGGTACCAAGCAAAGGATCAGTAATTTGGTATCAAGATGGCTATCCAATAGGCACATGTTATGGGGTGTAGGAATGTAGGGTAGATTATCTAAAAACTTGGTGTAACATTCTGGCCCGGACTATGATCACGATCCTGACATCAACAAGGGACATAGACACAACATAGTTTTATATGTTTGTATATTTTGTGTTCTAAATGCATTGATGGACTTCATTTGTTATATTGTGTATATTCACTTATAAGTACTTAAATTGTATTTCAAGTCCATTTAATGACCTAAAAGACATCAAAACAACATCAAAATCGTAAACTTGAAAAATGATTAAAATATGACATAAATACAAAATTTGAAAAATAAAAATTTAAAGAAAATGGCATACTAGTCAAATGATCAGTATGCTACCTCGTACTGTGTGCCGATATGATACCAAACCATAATGATGGCCGACCGGTATGGCAATAGATACTGGTTTGGTGAACCTTACTTTCAATAGTCAAAGACCTAATTCTACATTCAAAAGTTCCATGCATTGACCATTGGTAACTATGATTGTTCATGTGCTCATTAACCTGATTTTTTTATCAAGGCTTAAGGAAAGTTGTAAAATAAGAGATGGATGTTCTTCAATGATAATAACACAAGCTAGCTCCCTTAATTCCTCTTCCATGGGAAACATATAGCAGGGTGTAGGTGAACCAATTCTCAAACATTAGCCTAATTCTAGAGAGGTCAAAAAAAAAAGAGAGTTTGTCCACAGGGTATGTTTAGATCTTTAGAGTAGTTCTCTAACTTCTAATCATCCATCACAGAGATCAACTATATCCAAACAATTATATCAATATAGCTATTTTAATTATTGGTCTATATAAAGAGGGAATTTCTACACTGACCCTTACTGGAAGAGTTTATATAAGAACTCTTATTTTTTTATTGATCAAAGGGGAAATGAATAATTTATAAGATAAAGAAGTCAATTTCTAAAGCATTTAAGAAATTTCCTCAAGTGGTCAAAACATGCAGCCTTCAGTACATCAATATACAAGCAAGGGACCATCTAAAATAACTTGTTCTTTCCATATTAAGCAACCTAGGTCTAGGGTCTTCCCCAACTAATGAATGCCAAAACATTCATGTCTTAGTCAACTCTCTCTCTCTCTCTCTCTCTCAAGAAACCAGATTCCCATTAGTAGGAAAAAGTACATATTTAGGGCTTGTTTGGATACATAGAATTTATAACATAAAGATAACATTAATGATAGGATTTAGGTTTTGATCCTGCAAGATTATACAGGAAATGCTATTGGGAGAAAAATCCCATTCATAATTGATTCTGTTCTATGTTTGGATCCCTTCTCTCCCCCATCTTTAATCCTGCAGGGAACAATTTGTGCCCATCATCTATTGCACTACAGAATAGCCTAAAATCCTCCAGGAGGGAATTAAATGTGGTACCATCTGGCAAAACGCCTTCTTTCATCATCTGGCGGACCATTTCCTTGGCAAACTTGAGATAGCCAGCATGGATGGATGAGGAGGAGGTTGTGGCCATGGACGTCTCTAGGACATCCCTTCAAGCACATCTTGGGCCTCATGGAGCTTATTGATGATACACCAAGCATCGAGGAAAGCAAAGGTTTGCAATCAAGGGGCATGATCCCATAGCCATGTGATGGAGGAGGGTGTAAGCACCGGGGAAGTTGCTAGGGTGACAAAGGGCGGAGAGGAGGGTGTTGTAGACATGGGTGGTCTAGGCGCAAGAGAAGTGAGGGAAGTGATTGAAGACCTCGATGGTGAGGTCTAGGAGGGTGGTGCGACCATAGGCATCAATGACAGCTATGGAGTCGAGGGAAAGAGGAAGGGAGAGGGTGTGCATGTCGGCGGTGGTGGAGAGGGGGCGAAGCAAGAGGGAGGAAGGATGGGCATCCATGGTGGAAGAGGATCAGAATAAAGAGTGAGCGGAGCATTTGGTTGGGGAATGAAGAGCAAAAGAAGCTACAAAACTGGGCATGTCATCCCAAATCTATCACAAGAGGGGGGATAAGAAGAGAAGCCTCATAGTTATAGGATTGAAATAATGTCCTCTTAAGGACTTTATTTTTATCCTATGGGATAAGTATATTCCCATAAGGTAGCTATCCACAAGATTAATCATCCAAACACTCATTCCTCGTATGTACTGAATTTTTATCCTTGGGATTGTTAAATCCTATAGGATTGGCCTAAATCCTAATCCAAACAGGGCCTTAGTAACACAAAAAGATAACCTTCCATGCCTCTAAGATTCTCGATATATATGCTTGCATATGCATAGCATGTGCCAGAAACTATTTACTATTATGAAAATTCTCAGGACTTATGAATAAGATTTTATAATAAACTAACAAAATACTTCAACAAAAATTGAATAGGGATAGGATGATTAAGTCACTTAATCAATAGAATTGCAATATTATTGTAGAAAACATAGTACTAAAAAATTAATACATAAAAAAATGTAAAAGAAATAATTAGAGGCCAAAATGGTTTGAACAAGGGTGCATTGGCCATCTATAAGTGCATTATCAAAAACACTTTCTCAATATGGCATGCAATACGGGGTGTACCAAGGTCTGCAATCTCTGTACTGGGTATCATTGAAAGGAATATGCCCTCAAGCCAATCGAAATTTGTATTTTGATGGGCTATTCTTTTGTCTTCTAAACTCATGTAATGACATTTTCAAATAAATAAAGGCATTTTATTTCATCGTATGCTGCATATTAATTATTTATTTAAGATTATGATGAACCCCATAAATTAGGGCTATGGTTTTAGGATTATGATGAGATCATACTTGTGAGACCTAAAACCTCAAAACCCTAATCTAAAATATTCCTGATCGATGGAATATTGAGTTGGGGATCAATATTTCTAGCAAGACTAGCACATCCTATGTATTGATCTCACTATCACTTGTGTATGACACTAATATAAGGATGTGGGTGCTCATTAGAGAATGAGTTCACTGAATTGATCCAATTTGAGAACATCTAATGGAGTCTTATCTACATGTCAATAGATGATTCTCATAGTGGGAGTTGTGCATATAATCCTTTGACCTGAGATTACCATAGAACCTTGTATGCATGAATCCATGTTTTGGTTCATACTCATTCATGACTTAGTCATGTACGGGATGATCTGGATATGGTAAATTATATATGAAGGTTATGAGTAGGTCAACAAGAAATCGATCACTCCTACTAAGAAGAGATTGCATTCTACTTGCTTCAATCGAATGATGGTTTAGGAAGACTTTGATCAAAGCATGATGAAAATTAGAAATGGTTTCTAATGTTTCATTAATCGAATTATCATCATATGATTAGAAGCAAAATGAATATGAAAATGGTTTTGACATGCTTCCATATTCCTAGTCATATTCGGGATGCGGGGTGATTGAAGGATCCTGTTGCACGGTAACTTTCCACTGAAGGATATTTTTGGTTTTTCCATCAAAATTCCATATCTTTCGGGTAGACATGATATGTTGCTAGACATCAATCTTGTCTTGTGGGTTCAATCGAATTAAAGAATTTAATTTGATTGTTAATTAGAAAGAGTTCTAATTGATCAAATCGGATTAGCAAGTTTTGATCTAAATCGGTTAGATCAATTTCTAACCAAATTAGGTCAAATTGCATCCGGATCCACTGCTAGCTAGATGTGGAATCCAATAGATCACACATAAAGAAAATTGATCAAGGGTCTAATTAGATTAGATCATGTTTGCAGGTTGAATATGCTAGCACATATTGCAAACCCTAGCACCTAGATTCGAATCGGATTCGAAACGGGTTCTAATTTGGACTAATTAGATCCAATTTAGGTCAAATCAGATTTGACCCTCAATTGGGTTGACCCCTGGCTTGATGACCAGGGTCTTGGTGCCATCTAACAAAAATCCACGCGCCAGAGACTCTCTCTCTTGGCACGTGGGGTTTAATTTATGTGCAAGAGTTTTTTGTGCGCATGGGATTGTTTGGCGCCAACCTCTTTTGCCTTATCCATTTTTTTTTTTTTTTTTTTGCGTAACATTTGTTACGTGATTTCATATCTGAATAGAAGGGCGACTAAGAGTCCTTTTGAGTTTTAAACACTTCGGTGTTTTATCTGAAAGATGGATAAGGGAGACTCCTTGCCGCCCCAACCACCTTAGCACCCCTTGGACCAAGTCAAAGCTTTTGAAACTTTGACTCTTTCACGCCAATTTTCTCCATACTAAAATTTAGGTGAGGCATCCCTTTTCTTGGCCATTGGATGGCCATCTCATATGATCTCATCCCTTAATTTATGGCACCACATATTAAAGTCTTGCGACTCTTTGGAAGAAACTTATATAGAAATTTTACGAAGAGTCCTTCTGCTTTAAGGCACCTCTTCGTATTAATTCTATGTATTATGTATGGCGATTTCTTCTGAAGGGGCATAAGATAGGCTGATGGACGTGAGATTTTAAATGGGAATAGGCGTGAGAAAATTGAGGAGGCGCCCCTACGTACATTATAAATAGGGGTGCACTCTATAGTGTCAAGGAGATTTTGAGAACTCTTCTTTCTTTCTTACCACTCTCCATAGTTGTCCAATTTCTTTCTTCCTTCCCTTGTTAAGACAAGTCCTAATTAAGGACAAAAGGTCTACTTTAGGACAAGGGCTTAGGAAGATTGCAAAGGAAGACAAGAAGAAAAAGAAAGATAAGAAAGGATAGGAAAGAAGGGTGACAGCAAAGGCTAGGAAAGGTCCTGTCCAAATAATTAAAGTTCTTATCGTAAGAATTTTAATTAAAATAAATAAAGGTGCTGGTGTCTTAATCAAGTCCCCGTGTTGATCAACGTTGGAGGGTGAACACGTGGGCACCTAGTGGAACCCCTGACGAACTGTTACTGGTGATCAAGGTCAAGTTGGTGTTTAGCAATCAAAGGTATGTTCCAATACCTTAATTTATGTTATAAATACATATTATATGATTTAAATTCTAATAAGATGGTCCTAGGTTTTGGGTTTGGTTATATGATTTCATTATTTTTTTTTTGAAATCCATGCTTCCGCTCTGCACACCAAACTCAACAGTGGTATCAGAGCAAACCTTATTAGACTAAATCATATGTTGTTATGTTTATGATTTAATGGCAAAATTGTCTATATGATATGATCATATTTGAAATTTTAGCATGTTTTTAATGTGATGTGATCATGTTTAATTATTCATAATTAGATTATGATGTATATCATTCTGTAAGGTTGCCCTGGCATAGTGACAAATGTTCACTATGTGATGATGGTTGTCTTAGAGTGATGATACATGCTGATATGATTGATATGTTTAATTCATGTATGTTATATGAATTAGAATGTGCATAGAGACTAATTAAAGCCCTCTATAAAATTATATTAAGTTGTAGTGCAATCAACCGATAGCAGAATCAATCTAGATGTAAAATTGATCAATCGGTATCTAGAAAAATGGTTCATGATTGGTAAAAAGAATATAATTTTTAATTGATTCTATTCTCTGACCTGGCCAAGTCATTGGTGTCTAAGGAAAGCAACGAGAGGACCCCCACCTCTCTCCCACTTGCCTGACTGATTCGATTGATTTAATTCTAGATTAGGTGCTTAGACATTGCTGTTGAAATTTAGATCCGATACGCAATCGAGCCGGCTCGGATACGCAGCCGAACCGGCTCAGGGTGAGATTGAGCCGACTCAAGGCAGATTCGAGCCAGCTCTCTCAGGCGGATAGAAAGCGGTGCTCGGGCCAGACGCTGTCGAGCTGGCTTGACTGTGGATCGAGCCAGCTCGACGGACGGATTCTTTTGATTCACTACATTAAAGGCCTTCCTTCATGCTAGTTCATTATTATGTTATAAACTATATTAGGTTTGTTGTGCAACCACAAGACCGATTATGAAACTGATGTAATATTGATCTAGTGCATAATGATGCTTACAATATTTTGGATATACTGCTTTGTTGTGTAACCACAAGGACAGTTATATTTTATTATGACTGTATAGAAATGAAGGATCTTGCTTAACTAAAATATTATAGTTTGTGGTGCTAACATAAGGCTATTAATGTTTTAAAGGCCACGAACATATTGAGAAATGAAGGGTCTTGCTTAACTAAAATATTATAGTTTGTTGTGCTAACACAAGGCTATTAATGTTTTAAAGGCCAAGAACATATTGAGAATTATATGAGGTACAATTGGAAAGAGTTTCCTACCTTTGAACTTATAAAAAGATTTGTTGTGCAACCACAAGACTTTTTTTATAAGAAATTAGGATCTCAATCCCATTAAGAAAAATAATTAGGTTTTCTCGATTATCATATTTGAGGGTTATGATATTCGATAAAATAGTGGAAGACATAATTAAATTAAAGTCCTAATTTAATTGTGTACGTCATTATGAGTTATTTGCTTATGTAATATTTTTTATTATGTAGAATAAATGCCTTCTTCACTTTGACTACATTCAATTTTGGATTTAAATAAGTTGACCGATCCTAACTATATGGATTGGCTGAGAAACCTAAAAATAGTATTCAGTTAAGAAAAACTCTTCTATATTCTTGATGCCCCTGATCTTGAGCCATTAGGAGAAGATGCTGCAGAGGAAGAAAAGTCCACATACAAGATGTGGCAAAATGATTCTCTTACTATCAAGTGCATCACACTTGCCTCCATGAGTAACGAGTTACAGAGGCAACATGATGGCATGGATACTCAATCCATATTACTCAATCTAAAAAAATTTTATGGAGAGCAAAGTAGGACTGCTAGATATGAGATATCTAAGCAGTTATTCCATGCCAGGATGGTAGAGGGTTCATCCGTGCAAAACCATATTCTGATGATAATTGACCTAATCACTCGATTAAGTTAATTAGGTTTTGTCATGGATGGGAAGTTGAGTCAGGATCTAATTCTGCAATCACTCCTGAAATTATTTTCTCAATTTGTCATGAACTATCACATAAACAAACTAAATACTTCCTTGCTTGAGCTGTTAAATATACTTAAAACAGAAGAGAGCCATATCAAGAAGGATAAAGCTCATCTTCTTCTTGTAGATGGGATCTCCAAGAAGAAGGCAGGCAGAAAGGGTTCTAAGAGGAGGCTGAACCCTAAAGGTGGCATAAATAAGAAGAAGAAGGGGAAGAAAGCCTTCGAACATACGACATGTTTTCACTGCAGCAAAGCAGATCATTGGAAGAGGAATTGCAAGGCATACCTTGCAACCATGAAGACTAGTGCAAATGTTGCACCAAAAGGTATGTATGAGATACATAAAATTTTGTTATTAAATTCTTTCATTTCAAACTCTTGGGTATTGGATACCGGCTGTGGTTTTCATGTATGCAAATCATTGCAGGGGCTGCAGAAAATTAGGAGTTTGAATAAAGGTGACTTCGAGCTCTACGGTGCTGGAGGAGAGTCCATCCAAGCGAAAGCTGTAGGGACAAATATATTGAAGTTACCTTCTAAGAAGATCTTAAAGCTGACAAATTATTATTATATACCTAAGATCATTAGAAATATTGTATCTATACTGTTGTTATTAAAACAAGATTATAGTCTTGATGTAACGAGCAATGGTTGCTCAATCAAATATTCTAATGAAATAATATGTTATGGCATTTTTAACAATGGCTTGTTGACTCTATGTTTGGATGACAATATTTTTCATGTTGATGAAAATAGAAAACGTAAGAAAGAAGACATAAATAATACTTTACTTTGGCATTGTCGACTTGGTCATATTAGTGAGACCAGGATTAACAAGCCATACAAAGAAAAGTTCTTTGATTCTTATGATTATGAATCATTAGGAACTTGTAAATCATGTCTCATGGGTAAAATGACCAAGACTCTATTTAGTGGATATGGAGAAAGGACAAGTGAGTTATTAGGACTTGTACATATAAATGTATGTGGTCCTATGACAACTCAGGCCAGAGGCGGATACTCTTATTTTATAACGTTCACTGATGATTTATCTAGGTTTGGATATGTATATCTTATGAAACATAAATCCGAAGCCTTTGATAAATTTAAAGAGTATCAAAGTATGGTCGAGAAATAAACTGGAAAGAGTATAAAAATCCTTCGATCTGATCGGGAAGGAGAATACTTGTCCAGTGAATTTCTAGACTATCTTAAAGTAAAGGGCATTCTCTCTGAATGGACACCTCCTTATATACCGCAATTAAATGATGTAGCCGAAAGGAGAAATCGTGCCTTATTAGATATGGTACGGACTACGATGTGCTTCACAAAATTATCTATTTTCTTCTGGGGTCATGCCTTGGAGACCGCAGTATATATCTTGAATAGAGTACCTTCTAAGTCTATATCTAGCACTTCATATGACATATGGAGAAGAAAGAAACCTAATCTTAAGTATCTTAAGATATAGGGTTGTCCAGCATATGTAAAAAAAAATTTTGGACATAAGCTAGATGTTAGAGTAGACAGATGTCTATTTGTAGGATATCCTAGAGATAGTATAGGATATCTATTCTACCACTCTACTCAACAAAAGATGTT
Source organism: Cocos nucifera (assembly GCA_006176705.1). Taxonomy (NCBI): domain Eukaryota; kingdom Viridiplantae; phylum Streptophyta; class Magnoliopsida; order Arecales; family Arecaceae; genus Cocos; species Cocos nucifera. The sequence goes on from QRFJ01000317.1 coordinate 86,378, forward strand.
TGTAAGTAGACATACCACTTTCATGGAGAAAGAATTCATTCTAGAAAGAGGCAATTAAAGAAATATTGAACTTAGTGAAGTTCAAGAAAAACAAATAGATATTTCTCAAGCAAATAAACACATAAATAAGGAAGAACCAGAACATACAACTCTAATCCGTAGGTTTGATAGAGTGCGACATGCACCTAGAAGGTATGGGTTTATTATTGAGAATAATGAAGCCCAAGTCATTAAGAATAATGAACCTCTAACCTAACGGAAGCTGTCATGAGTAAGGACTCAGACAAATGGCTGGCTGTCATGCAATCTAAAATGGACTCCATGTACACCAATAAAGTATGGACTTTGGTGGATGCACCAAAGGGTGTGAACCCTATTGAGTGCAAATGGGTCTATAAGAAAAAGATTGGAACAGATGGTCAAGTTGAAATTTATAAGGCCAGATTAGTGGCTAAGGGTTTCAGGCAAAAACAGGATATTGATTATGATGAAACATTTTCACCTATTGCCATGCTCAAATCTATTCGAATTATGCTTGCAATAGCAGCATACCATGATTATGAAATATGACAAATGGACGTAAAGACCGCCTTCCTTAATGATTTTCTTGAGAAGGAGGTCTACATGTCACAGTCAGAGGGATTTGCCTCAAATGAGAGACCAAATCAGGTATGCAAGCTTAAAAGATCCATTTATGAATTGAAGCAAGCTTCAAGGAGTTGGAATATCCACTTTGATGTTACAGTCAAAGAGTTTGGCTTCATCAAGAATGTGGATGAACTATGTGTGTACAAGAAGACTAGTGGGAGTACCATAGTTTTCTTGGTTCTGTATGTAGATGTCATACTCCTCATTGGGAATGATATCCCAATGTTGCAATCGATCAAGTTATGGCTATCAAATAAGTTTTCTATGAAAGACTTGGGAGAAGCATCCTATATACTAGGTATAAAGATCTATAGAGATAGATCTAAGAGGATGCTAGGCTTATCCCAGTCTAGGTACATTGACTTAATACTAAAAAGGTTCAGTATGGATGGGAGTAAAAGAGGTTACTTACCTATGAGTCAAGGCATCATCTCTCTAAGAAAATGTCTCCTAAGACACCTGAAGAGAAAAATAGAATGAGTTCTATTCCTTATGCTTTGGCTGTAGAATCAATAATGTATGCCATGTTATGTACCAGGCCTGATGTACTTATGCTTTAAGCATAGCCAGTAAATTTTTGGCTGATCTAGGAGAGGATCATTGGAAAGCTATGAAAAATATTCTTAAGTACTTGAGAAGGACTAAGGATATTTTTCTGATATATGGTGGATCTGATCTCAAACTAGAAGGATATTCTGACTCTAGTTTTCAATCAGATCTAGATGATAGCAAATCCATTTTAGGGTATATCTTTATTCTGAACGGTGGAGCAGTGAGTTAGAAGAATACCAAGCAGCCAACTGTAGCTGATTCAACCACTGAGGCAGAGTACAAAGCTGCAAGTGAAGCCATCAAGGAAGCTGTTTGGATGAAGAAGTTCATCACTGAATTGGGTGTTGTTCCTGAAATTGAGAACTCAGTACCACTTTACTGTGATAATACTGGAGCAGTTGCTCAAGCAAAGAAACCAAGATCTCATCATAAATCCAAACACATTTTGAGATGCTTCCACCTCGTTCATGAAATAATCAAGAGACAAGATGTTGTCATTGAACGAGTAAACACAAAGAACAACATAGCAGACCCGTTCACTAAGACTTTACCACAACAGCAGCTCGATCGCCACCTTGATTGTATGGGATTAAAATATAAAGGCAATTGGCTTTAGTGCAAGTGGGAGATTGAAAGGAATATGCCCTCAAGCCAATCAAAATTTGTATTTTGATAGACTATTCTTTTGTCTTCCAAATTCATGTAATGACATTTTCAAATAAATAACGACATTTTATTTCATTGTAAGCTGCATCTTAATTATTTATTTAAGATTATGATGAACCCCATAAATTAGCACTATGGTTTTAGGGTTATGATGAGATTATACTTGTGAGACCTAAAACCTCAAAACCCTAATCTAAAATATTCTTGATCGATGGAACATTGAGTTGGGGATTAATATTTCTACAAAGACTAGCACATCCTATGTATGCTTGATGTAAGGATGATTGATCTCACTATCACTTGTGTATGATACTAATATAAGGATGTGGGTGCTCATTAGAGAATGAGTTCACTGAATTGATCCAATTCGAGAACATCTAATGGAGTCTTATCTACATGTCAATAGATGATTCTCATAGTGGAAGTTGTGCATATAATCCTTTGATCTAAGACTACCATGAAACCTTGTATGCGTGAATCTATGTTTTGGTTCATACTCATTCATGACTTAGTCATGTACAGGATGATCTGGATATGGTGGATTATATATGGAGGTTATGAGTAGGTCAACAAGGAATCGATCACTCCTACTAAGAGAAGATTGCATTCTACTTGCTTCAATCGAATGATGGTTCAGGAAGACTTTGATCAAAGCATGATGAAAATTAGAAATGGTTTCTAATGTTTCATTAATCGAATCACCATCATATGATTAGAAGCAAAATGAATATGAAAATGGTTTTGACATGATTCCATATCCATAGTCATATTCAGGATGCAGAGTGATTGAAGGATCCTGTTGCACGGTAACTTTCCACTGAAGGGTATTTTTTATTTTTTCATCAAAATTCTATATCTTTCGGGTAGACATGATACGTTGCTAGATGTCAATCTTGTCTTGTGGGTTCAATCGAATTAAAGAGTTTAATTTGATTGTTAATTAGAAAGAGTTCTAATTGAACAAATCGGGTTAGCAAGTTTTGATCTAAATCGGTTTGGTTAAATTCTAACCAAATTAGGTCAAATTGCACTCGGATCCACTGCTGGCTAGATGTGAAACCCAATGGATCGCACACAAAGAAAATTGATCAAGGATCTAATTGGATTAGATCATGTTTGTAGGTTAAATATGCTAGCACATATTGCAAACCCTAACACCTAGATTCGAATCGAATTTGAAATGGGTTCCAATTTGGGCTAATTAGATCCAATTTAGGTCAAATCAGATTTGATCCTCAATTGGGTTGACCCCTGGCTTGATGACCAGGATCTTGGTGCCATCTAACAGCAATCCACGTGCCAGAGACTCTCTCTCTCTTGGGGTGTGGGGTTTAATTTATGCGCAAGAGTTTTTTTGTGCACATAGGATTGTTTGGCGTCAACCTCTTTTGCCTTATCCATTTTTTTTTTTTTTACATAACATTTGTTACATGGTTTCAGATCTGAATAGAAGGGCGACTAAGAGTCAAGGAGGTGCCCCTACATACATTATAAATAGGGGCGCACTCCGTAGCGTCAAGGAGATTTTGAGAACTCTTCTTTCTTTCTTACCACTCTCCATAGTTGTCAATTTCTTTCTTCCTTCTCTTGTTAAGACAAGTCCTAATTAAGGACAAAAGGTCTGCTTTAGGGCAAGGGCTTAGGAAGATTGCAAAGGAAGACAAGAAAAAAAAGAAAGATAAGAAAGGGTAGGAAAGAAGGATGACAGCAAAGGCTAGGAAAGGTTCTGCCCAAATAATTAAAGTTCTTATCGTAAGAATTTTAATTAAAATAAACAAAAATGCTGGTGTCTTGATCAAGTCCCTGTGTGGATCAACGTTGGAGGGTGAACACGTGGGCACCTGGTGGAACCCCTGACGAGCTGTTATTGGTGATCAAGGTCAAGTTGGAGTTTAGCGATCTGAGGTATGTTCCAATACCTTCATTTATGTTATAAATACATATTATATAATTTAAATTCTAATAAGATGGTCCTAGGTTTTGGGTTTGGTTATATGATTTCATTATTTTTTTTTTTTGAAATCCATGCTTCTGCTCTGCACACCAAACCCAACAATCATATCAATACCTTACTAGTTCAATATGATACTATTGGTACAGTATGGTATGCACCTTGTACCGAAAATAGCTTTCTAATAATTTTTCTCAATTTTTATCTCAGTATGCCTCAATACAAGTCGGTAAACTTCGGTAAACATCAATATGTACCTTGGTATGCCTCGGCATTGGTTGGTATGCCACGATATGTGGCATACAAGGTGGTACGGAGCTTGTATCGACATGAAATTGAGTTTTATACCGGTTTCCTCTCGGTAGGATATGGTACATACCATACCAAGTGGCATAGGGTGGCACGGCAAACCATGTCACTATATCAGTGTATTGTACTATCATTTGTTGATATGATACCAATACCTAGGATCTGAATTCTTGCTGCCATCCAAGTTGGGAAATTAAACAGCATTCTCATGTAAATGTTTTCCAAGAGAGATTTAAAAATGGGGGTTATAAAGGGAAGCCTAATAGTGCAGGTTCAAAAATCTGTCTGCCACTTCCTCTCTCCATTTTGTCTGTATCACTTCCCACTTGGCTGTTTGTGTTATGTATCCTCCTTTATTATACTTACAATCTCACATTGGTTGCTTAAGATTTTGCTCGCAAGTCCACCCCAGTCCCTCTTTATTTCCCCAGCGAGCGTTCATTCTTGAGACAATTCTTATAGTAAACAAATGCAATTTCAGCCTTTGATGCATCCAATCCATCAAATGGAAGCGTATTTAAGAATCTTGATCGTATTGCTCCCATCAGTCATTGAATTCTCCTTCTTAGATAAATAACATTCATGCACATGCAGAGATATGATAGAAACTCTAGCTCAAGGGAGTCTTGAAGCAAAATTTGTATATTTGCTGTTTATAATTATATTAAGGCTTCTGTGTGTAGCTAGACTTTGAGCTAATGGCCCCACATCTCAAAGCAATAACTATAAATATGAACATACAAACACGGATTAAGTAGTGACATCTACATTCCTCTGCTTCTCTCTTTCTCTTGAGGGTGAGCCTTGGTGCAGTAGCAAGTTGCTCCATTATGACTTGGACGTCACAGGTTTGAAACACAAAATAGACTCTCTGTATGCAGAGCTAAGGCTGCATAATCAGACCATCCTTAGACCCCACAATAGCAGGAGCCTCATGCACTAGGCTGCCATTTTTTTCTCTCTTACTTTACTCTCTCGTTCCTTCTCCTTACTCTAATTAGTCTTTCTTTGCTCTTCATAATCTATTACAAGATTTCCCTGCATCGTTTTGGTTACCTTGTTCTAACAGGTCAGGTTTGCTAAATACATCTAAGGATATAGAATCTTGATCTGTTGATCAAGTGTTCTATCTCAAAATCTTGAAATACAGAAATCATATAGAGGATGGTCACTGAGGGAAAGATAAATTTGTAAGCTAAGTGTAGGATTACATCCACATTCTCAACTTGAATTTAAAGCTCATTCTATCTTATATAAAGAATTTAGGGATTCTTTCCTACCTTACCATAGGCCATATGAACATCCACCTTGCACACAATCCCTTTCCTCATTTCTATTTTTGACATCTCAGTTTATGCATATTCAAACATCCCTTCAAGAATTTCTCTTCCCTCACCACAATGTGAACCCAAATAGTTCTCTCTGACTAACTCGGTGCCTTTGTGAAAAGCTGTGCCTGTAAATATGTGCTAAGATGTGTATATATCATGATCAGTACATGTTCAAAGGCTAGTTTATGCAGTAGATTAATATGATGGAATAGCAAAAGCAGAAAAAAGGTTGAGATGAAGAAAGCATACCTGAACGATCACATCTGGTTGTGCCCAGCCCTTGACAGCATTCGAGAGTAGAGCGTTATCCAAATGATCAATAAAATAAAACCTGTCTTCAGTCTCTGTAAAGGAAGTAAATAATCTGCGCAACCGTAGTCCTGACAAAATGTCTGTAACAACTGGCCAGAAAAGATGTTTAGCTAAAAGAAGAGCTGCCCATATTTCATCTTCAGTGTGGATAACACCAATTAATAAGAGACCCTGTTTTGCTCTCTGCATTACTTCCAGAACCTCAGCAACTTGTCCATTACAATCATTGCATGAGCAGCAATGTTGCATTTTGATGTATCTAGTATAAGGTCCAGCATTTGACAACCACAAATCTAATCCTCTTAAACAGTTTATATTCCATTCTTTTGGACAGTCTTCCAATGGCTCTCTGAAGGGACAGTTAATATGCACAGGGCCATATGGTGCTTGTGTTGCACTATATGCAGCTGAATCAACAGTTGTTAGGACCATTCTTGCAGGTATTTGATCAGTGGGCGGAGGAAAACTGAAGAAAAACCTCACAAATTTGCCAAAATGGTTGACCTAAACCAAAAAGTAAATAAACTATAATTGTGATAATTCCATGACATGTTAGAGCATTTACACAAGTAAATGGTTGATAAAAGATCTGGATGTGGAAAACAACAAGAGTTTGAACAAATTTGGTACTAAGACATTACCATTGGCCTGGTCATTATGAGATATTTTGCGAACAGAGAGCTATGAATTAATGCAAGTGTCAGAATGTCTAATACACACATGCAATGGTAGTCCTAATATCTTCTTTGTTTGGCACTTCTTATATGAAGTTTAAACATTTAGTTAATCAATATAAAATACCATGAAGAAGATCTGTTCTATTCCTGTATGTTAGACAGCCACCGCCTTGGCAAAACCATGTTTCACATACAAGAAGATCATTTTACATTTTCTAATCCAGTTAGGTGAACAAAATTCCGAAAAACAATCTAGAACATGCATCACACAGTATACAACATAAACCAAGCATGTAAGCTACAGACACTACAATATATTAATAAATTATTGTTAAAAAACCAAAACAATTATTCTGAAATATTCCACATAAAACTGGCTTAAACTATACAAATTCAAAAACAACATCAATGAAAGGAGAAGATATCCTTTCTGGTAGATGAATTGTGCAGGCCAATGTTGTGATCTGTATATTAATATTTACGTGTAGCTTACCATCCTATTGTGTGCAAGTACCAATTCTAACTTTTCTAGGTTAGGCAATAAGGGAAATATCATTATATACTACAACTTAAGCAAGTATTCATGATATGTATTTAGAAACAGCAATAGTAAAAGTGTTATTGAAATACTGCTATAAATACTAGTAGGAGCGTCTGAGCCACAACCACTTTGAAATTTCAGCCAAATTGTTTTCAAAATTATTACTCAGACAATTTGAACAACATATCCAGAATACCATATGCAAGTTACAGATGAATTTTGAACTGAAACCTAAATGCTATGAGCCTATGACCAGTCAGGATGATGCTATAGCAGCAATTAAAGTCATAGATAAAAATTGCAAAGGTTTGTCATGTTAAATAAAGCTGCTTATAATATGTGTATGGATTGGGTAATACTTAAACAGTTAAACCATTTACCTGTTTTAAGTTTAAACACCTCAGATGCTTGGATGATCTTCATGAAACAAAAACAAATCTGACTTTTTTAGAAAGAAAAAAAACTTAAAACTTAATAAAACAGGTGTAACAGAGCATTTGATTTAACAGTTTCATTTGGAACAACCTGGCGATACCAAGTTCTCAACATTCAGAATCTAACCTCAACCTCTGCTATTTTCACTGAGGGACCACATGTCTTAATAACATGTGATATGATATTCAAATTTCTATTTCCACAAATGATGTTTATTTTGTACTTATTTATATGTCTTATCATATCAGAAGCTTCAAGCATCTTTATAATCAAAAATTATTTTTAAAACTGCTCTAGATATATTTTTCTTACTCAATTATGGGCAATTTTTTATTTGTGTTTTTGTTCTATTTTTGAATCAGAAATTACATTCGAAAACTAACCAACTCAATAAGTTGGTGAGTCATGTGCAAAATTAAGATGACTCTGTCAAAATAACACATGCTTAAAACAGTTGAGCTGCGACTCTTATAGAAAGGAAGAATAGTTTATAGTTCAATCTACAAGATCCCCAGGTTGTACACTTGGACAACCTTACATTTGGAGAGGGCATCATGATCTATTCTACAATGCTTTCATTAAAGATTGTTGTAGTCCTACACCCATACCATACACTGATATCATGTGCACAAGCAAAGAACATTAAACTAATTTAGTTTTTCTATATGAGATTATTGATGAGAGTAGAGCTCCATTTCTTAAAGCAAAAGAACTGAGGTTGTCCTTTATCAGTGTCTCCCACTACATAGAAATATTAGGATATAAACTTCAAACCAAGGTTTTACGTCCCAACGGGACGGGGGGCATCCCGACCGTCACATCTCGTTCTTGTGAGAAACAGGACCGAGATGGGATTGGGACTCTAAAACCCATCCATGCAGGGAGAGAAAAGGAAAGAAGGAAGGAAAGATGAAGAAAAGAAAAAAAAATGAAAGGAAAGAAGAAGAAAAATGAAAAGAAATAAAGAAAGAAGAAAAGGAACGAAAAAGGAAAGGAAAGAAAGGTATAGGAAAAGAAAGAAAAAGAGGTAGAAAGAAAAAAAGAAAAAAGGAAAAAAAGAAAGGAAAGAAGAAGGGGGAAAGATGGAGGATATCCACCAAAATCCATGACCGGAACTACTGTCGGGATGGAACGGGATAGCGGGACATCCTGTTCCATGGAGAAACAGGGACATCTTTGTCCCATGGGATTTAAAACCTTGCTTCAAACAAAGCATATGTTCGAGAGAGTACTTTGGAAGTCAATATGAAAGACCATCTGCCACAAACTAATATGGAAATAGACAAAAGAAGCAGAGTTTCCATATACAAAGAAGACCTGGAACATGAGTCTTTGTGAATAAAGTTTCCTCCATCTAAATTCCTAGTGACTCAATAAGAATACGTGGCCCCCTTGGTCAAAGGGCTTAATATTCAAAAGGGAGAGCCGGTAATCACTTGGCTATGAAGAGTTTTGAATGACTCTAAACAATCTAAAATTTCTGGCAAAATATGATGCGGTGTCCAAAACAAGCATTTACATCAATGCTAAAGCAGCATAGATTAAAGAAGAGAGAATTGAAAAACATATGAAGAACCAACATTAGTTTGCTCCAGCTCATTAGATCAGCAATAAGAGGAAGAAAATATATCTCAAACCTGATCAATTGCTTGGTTTGCTCCTGCATCCTGCAGCTCTGGAGGGCGATCAGCTGTGAGTAACATAAGAGGTACACAATCATGACTAGCCTCCACAACCTGCATACTATGCTTGATGAGCAGGTGCAAAAAAAGTTGATAAAATATGCAATGTTTTGGAAGAAAAATTAAAATTAAAAAGACAAATTTACTGTCTAAGCAACTACCAGAGTTCTGCTAGAGTGCATACTATGTTGGATGAATAGTTGCAAAAGATTCTGATAAAATATCAAATGCATTGGAAGAAAACTTGAAATTTAAGAGGTCAATTTGGTATCTAGGCAGCTATCATAGTTTCCTATATGAACCAAAACAAGTGAAGCTGAAGAGGTTTGAATGGACAAAATGAATAGCAAGCAGCACCAGTAATCTCACATCAATTCAAAATTTAGCAATTTAAAAATCTATAAAAGCACAGAGATTGGAAACTGAGAAGCATAATAATCATGAGAACTATAAAACTTCAGATAGCCAGAGCTCAAAATTCTCACCGCAGGAAGAAGATTTGACACAGCAGTTCCTGATGATGTTATGACCACTGCAGGTTTATGAGATCCCCTCGCATAGCCAACAGCATGAAATGCCAGGGAGCGCTCATCAAAACATGATATGCAAGTTGTCGAGGAATGGCCACATGCACAAATTGCAAGTGGAGATGACCGTGATCCTGGAGCTATACAGAAGTACTAAAATAAAGAAGTAATTATAAGTACACCTAAATCATAGCAAGTCTCCCATTTACTGGTGGAACTCACCGTCAAACCAAGTCGAACACATTCTTCAATTATAAGTGATGCCCATAGATAATTGACATTGGCACACTCTTTTATCAAGCAACTGGTTCCATGAGAATCCATAAGCTGACAGTCAAATAAGGCATCAAAACTAGTTTTCCACTGGAAAAATTCCACTTGAAAACAGTCTACCTTTTTTGTACACTACTAATTCAAGAATTCATTCTACAAATTCAATCATATATCTAGATATCTTTGAACATGATTACCATTAATAATCATGAAAAGTGGATAGTTGTAACATGCAGTAATTGCTCTATAACTAGCCAATTATTATAAGGGCATTCCTGTTTGACCTATAGCATGATTTTCCAGCCCCTAAATGAAGCCCCATGAAATTTGACTCATGGCACACAGGAATTAGATACAATAGCTATGCTAAAAGTAAAATTATCAGAGTGTATTCATAAAAAAGTTATGAACAGAATCATAATAAAGAAAAATTATCAGAGTGTGTTCATACAATAATTAAGAACAGAATCATACCATGTTACTTCCAAAAGAAACAGCTGATGAATGCCTAAAATAATAACGGCAACAACTTGGAGAGTTTTCCTGCAAAAATAATAATGATTCAAAGCAATATTTGCAGAACATGGGAACTGCAGCCTGCTAAAAGTATTATCCAAAAAGTAAGGGATTTATGTATCAAAAAAGTTATCCAGAAAAGATAGAGAACTTCCACAAACAGTTCCCAAGATAAAAGAAAAATAATAAGATAAGACAAAATAGCATTCTTGAATCTTGAGTAATTAGAAACTAACATATATACTAAAACAAGACAACTTTTGCATAACTGACTGTGAAAAATATTTAGAAAAATAAAGAATATACCTGAAGCAAATTATTGGCTCCAGCATCCATTTTACCAAGAATTTCAGCATCCAGGTATACCTAGAATGAAGATATAGGCCAACAAAAGGATTTTAGTCAGGGAAAAAGTATATATATTTTGCGGCTGACAACTCAAAATAATAATACCAGTTCTTGACAAGTTGACATACAACATATCATAAAATTATGCACAAGTGCATATATATGGCCACAGAAAGCTTTTATTTTTTGTGCATTCATTTTATGATGATACAGTAATGACTTTGATAACTCCATGAAGTTTGGCCTACTAAATTGCAACCAAGGTCTGCAGAACCTTACTGTACTGGTGTGCAATCGGGATGGGTACTAGGTTTGGCTCAGTATAAGCCAACCAATCCGAACCAGTATGAATAGAGTGGAGCAGCCCCATGGCCCATACCACATACCATCTGGTTTCAGGTGGTACCATGGCTGAGAATGAGAAAAAATGTCACAAGCCTGTGTCAGTATGGGACCATGGGTTGCATACCATACTGCTGATTGCACTGCATCGAACAAGTAAGATACCAGTACGATACCTGGTACCAATCATGTGGACATTGATTCCAACAATATACACATATCAATTTAGTTAAATTGCATATTAGTTGCATCTAATGCCATTCATTAACTGGTTGATAATATAATCAGTTGTTATTTGTTAAACTATTGTAAGTAATAAAGCACTAAATTTAAAGCTATCACAACTTGTAAGTCAGGCTTAACCATTTAACCATATAAGCAATACAGCATATATAACCATCCATGATATGCTATGTGCACACAAATAAAACAATGCTTGCTGCCCTTGATTATGAGAGGAAGTAAAAAGAGTATATCAAACCTCATCAACAACCATCTGACTAGCCAGTGGCCTGCATTTCACCATTTTTTTTCATCTTTAACCCTTTTCTTTAAGATATTCATACTATTTTTTGACTGGTTCTTCTCCCTATTTTGTTACTCCTTTTCATTCTTTTCTTCTAATTATTTTCCTCTACATCTCCCTAAGTTTCCCCTTTTTTCTCTTCTCTCATGTATGCTTTGTTGTTTATCCTAATTTTTAAAAAAAGGACCTTTCGTTGTTTCTTTTCTTTTCTTTCAGAGCCTTTTTCTGTTTTTTTTTTTCACAACTGATGTGTTTTTTTGCCTTTCTATCATGCTTTTTTTTCTCTCACCTCTCTTCATTCACTATTTTTCCTTTAAAGTAATTACCAGCTAAGCCACAAGGCAAGCTTCCTATGTGTCTATGGCCCCCCTGTTGCTTGAGAACTGCTTGGCCACCTTGACATCCTTGTTAAAATAAACCAGCAACTCTTAATAACCCATGACTTCTTCATCTTGTTCAAACTGTTAAAATTTCATAATTCATATGAACTTTGTTAGAGTTGACTTGATCGGGCACTTTGCTATATATATTTATTCCATCCTTATGTGGAGGGCTATCCACCTAATAAACTATTCAAACTTTGGAATCACTCACCTTTTGCACATGATTACCTTCTTTATATACTTCCACACATCAGTTTCAAAACAAGCACATAGCATAAGACATACTCTTGTTCATTAATAGATCATAATCTAAGTTCATTTCACAAGCACTTTCATTTTGACAACATCATTTCATGAATATTAACAAAACAAAAGATTCTTTTTATTCAGTTCTCTCTAGTATTCAGTTCATAAATTTAACAATAATGTAGCATTCATCTTTAAGGACATTAACCTTTCCACCTCAGTTCCTGTTGATATCATTAAGCCCAAGAGAGCCAGTGAGGTTATAAGTAACCTACTATGGAAGCATGTGACACCATGCATAATCCTTATACTTCCATGTTCTGAAAAAAATAAAATATTGCTCATAAACAATGTTAATTGTCCTTATCAAAGCAATTTATTCAAATGCAGATGCATTTCAGCAGGAATTTTAGCTTGGTGATTATCTAGTGCAAGGTGAAGTTCATTTACCATTGATAATTAGGTTTGACACTTCTCACCAAACCTAGGATATAATACTCTTCGACATATAGAACTAACGCATGATCAACAGAAATTAATCTCTCTTCAAATTTTGCAAGTTTCATTGCCTTGAACCCTACTTGGGAATTGGCAATCATCTGATTTCTTTAAGATGCTCACTCATGTTATTCAGTTGATTTCTCATGTTGCCAACATTTTTCAGAAGATGCAAGAAATATCATTAAATTGTCCTCCTGAAAATATCAGGTATTCCTTTTTGCTTGCACTGTCACAAATCAAGCATAAGCCCGATTTCTCAAATACAAGAGTTGATATAGGAAAATATGAGATACGCAGATACACTAGTTTAAGTTTTTACCTCCACTGCTTGATAAATTGTATGGTTAAAGTTAAAGTTAGGAGGGGTTTAATACATGATAACCAGATATTTAAATGTAAGAATTTAGATGCTAACAAGGATTGACCTGCATCTCATCAGGCTCCTCAAGTTCTAAAGTTAGAGCAGAAACAATGCATGCTGGAATTCCCTAGCAGACTTGGATTTCAGGGGGAAAAGTGCAGGTTATGGTATTCCTACCAAAACAATCGAAGTACTAAGAATTTTTATTTATGTTGTGACTCATCTATGATATATAGGGGTCTAAACAGATTAGCAAACAAAGGTGAATTGTAAACATAGGCTAATGAATAGTATATGAAGAGGGACTAGTTCACCAAAATGTCCAGGTAACAATCTGCTTAAGCTAAGGAGTCCACACCTTCTCAATAAGTCACGATTGAAGAGAAGAAAACTCCAGAACTTTATTTCAAATTTGAACTAAAATGTCCTTAGCATTAGTTGCATATATAGATATGTCACATGACATAACCTGATATATCATTCAAACTAATATTCCCATCAACCCTACTCATTGTAAGATTATTTATCTCATTCAAACTAAAAGACTAAAATGACTCATGTAAAATTCAGAAAAACAAGTAACATCACATGACAACGAAGTCAAATAATGAATTAAAAAGTCACTTGTCTGGCTTATTCTATAAGTTAGCCAATAAATAACACTGCAAATCAAAACAAAATCTAAAATGCTTCAATTATACTTACACTCCATGAAGTTTATGCATCCTAAACTATTAGTTTTAGGCACATTAAAATCTAAACTATCCTTTCTTGATCCAAAATTAAATCATGCATGTAACCTGTTTAGTTAGACAAAATAATCTGAATTAATGATATTCCATGAGGTATATAAGAAATAGTTCTTCCCATGTAAACATCTGATAATTCACACATCTATTTATCAGCTTCTATGCCCCTTCTTTGATGGTAGGCCTTTTCGGAAAAGAATCGTCTTTTAACAGGAACTGAGTAATGACATGTCATGCACTTTTCAACAACAAGCATTTTAATCCTAACAAGCATCATCAAAGTAAGTGTTGAAATATGAATACCATTTGAACATGTTTGCTCTCCATCAACTTTGACAGCCCATAAATGCAATTCATCCACATGTCTTTGACATATGTGCTAATTGGATGAATATAATGGACAATCTGCAAAGAATATCCAACAACATATTTTGATAACTATAAGAATATCTAAAAAAGAAAATGCACAAAAATAAATATATTCTGAAATACTAAGTTTCTGTTAATTAGCTTAGCAATTAGATATAACTCAAATTGACATAAAAAATTGTTTCTGAGAGCTGTTAGCAGTAACATGGGAAAAAAGAGAACAAGATCACATACAGGAAATTCCCTAGGATGCAGCAATTAAAAAACTAAACAGCAAAGATAATGAACAGCTACATATACTCAACTCAACTAATACCCTGTTTATGAGAGCTTTTGCAAGGCCAGAAACTCAGAAAGTGCTTTCTGGAGGGTGGAAAGCACTTTCAGGGGATGTGAGTGTGTTTGGTTACTTTGGTAAATATTGAGAAGTGCTTTCTGGTTTCCCAAAAAGCTGAAAAAGCTTTACTTGGGAGAAGCTCCATTTTGGAGCTCTTCCCCCAAAAGCTCTACATGAGGAAATTATATTATAACATCATATTATAATATTATATTTCATTATATTACATAATATAGTATACTATACTATATTACACTATAATAATATTACATTATGTAATAATTTACATAATACATATTAAAATGTAATAATACATTACTATATTATAATATATCATATCATATAATATTATTATATTACTATAATATTATATTATATTATTATAATATGTTAGCTTATAATATTATAACACTATGCTATAACAGTATAATATGTTGGCTTATAATATGTCAGATTACATTATAATAATATTATACTATGTAAAAATATTTTAATATGTAATAACACATTAGTATATTATATTATACTATACTATACCATATAATACTATGCAATGTCGGATATCTTTTATTGTCGTTTGTCATACTAAAAGTACTTTCTCAATTCGGTTACCAAACATATGTATAAGTTCCATAGCACTTCAGAAATGTAGCTATCAAACAACAAATAACTTTCCATTAAAAGCTCTACTTCTGAAAGCTCTACCACCAACAACAATCCCTCTAAGCCTTAATCCCAAACTAGGAGGATCGGCTGTATGAATTCTTTTCCCCATTCCATTCTGTTAAGGCTACACTTTTTGAAAGATGAAGCAATATCAAGTCCTTCCTTGCTACCTCATCCCATATGAATTGTGGTATACTTATATCCATTTTTCATTTTACCTGTATCAAATCTCCTTCAACTGGTGCATCGCTTGGCCTACATTGTACATGTCCAAAGCATCTAAGTCTTCCTCTCTCAATTTGTCTTCAACTAGTGCCACCTCTACCCTTTTATGAATGGCTTCATCTCTTATTCTATCTTTTTTCGTATTACCATACATCCATCCTAACATTCTTATTTCAGCCACACTCATCATGTGTATATGTTTTTTCTGAACTATCCAAAATTTTGTACCATAAAGCATAGCTGGTTATATAGCTCTCTTATAAATTTTCTTTTGTTTGACAAGCATCCTATGATCATAAAATATTCCAGTTGCACATCTCTATTTTCTCCACTATTTTAATCCTATGGATAATCTTAGGAATAGTTGATTTTAAATACTGAAAATGATCGTTCTTAAAAACTTCATGATCCTCAACTTTCACTCCATATTCATCTTTTTAATTTTTAGTAAAACTGCATGTCATATATTTCATCTTGGTCCTACACTCCTACTTAACCTTACGATACTTAGACTCTAACACACTCCTCCATAATTCCAACTTATGATTAACTCCATAATTCCAACTTATGACTACTTAACCTTATTTTCATTCACTAAAACTATATATCCCTAAATAGCATGCATCAAAGCAAGGAAGGCTGAACCAATATCAGTACGCATACCGATTGGCGACCAATATGGTAGGGTACTGGTTTGGTACTATACTAACACTCAGTACGGCATGGCGTGCTGGTCCTTTTTTCTTTTTTTTGCTTTTTTGTATTTTTTCTTCTTTTTGATTTCTAAGATATCTAATCAATTTTTTCATAATTTGTTGAATGATTTTAAGCCCAAATTGATATGTATTGATGTTATTTGACGTTTGTAACACTCCGATACACCCACAATTAAGTGTGTGATATGGATCTGAATCAACATGATGTTATGTCAGAGGAGAACAACATTACAAGTTTCAGCATGTAGCCTAGGGACAGCCTTACAAGGACTAAATGTTATTGAACCCTAAAATGTTCAAATCAATTAAAAAATATAAAAAATAAATAATCAATACATATCGAAATTTAGAATCTTGTCGAGCATCGATGTCATTCATAAATATCTGAATTGTTTACATAATCTGGAAGAACATCAGGCCATCTCTCTAACCATGCAATATTGTAGTCCTCTATGCTCATTCCATAAGATATACATGCTGGATTGTAACTTATCCCAAATCTCTCACTAAAGCTCCATCTCTAAAAGGTGCCCTCCAGCTGATAGTATGGATGTGGAGGGGCCTATCCAAATATGCACAACAAAAATTGATTCGCAAGATCCTCTTAACTACATAAGGTTGTAGCCACTGAAAGACAATGCCTCCAATGCACCATACCTAGATCCATATGAATCACAAGATGTTCATAGCTGTGAATAAGAGGATCCAAATATGATGAAGAACCTGATACGCCTATAGATCCAACTCCACATGCGAGGTTATTTGTAGCTGCATGGTATCCTGAATGAACTCAAGGAGTCCATCACCTATATAAAATTGTATCCTCGTGGGTTCAACCAACTCGTACACCATAGTCTCTATCCTATATGGCACGCATAAATTGGGACTCACTAGTGAATCGAAGACCACCTTGCGGCTGGGTCTCATAAATGGTCTCCTATCCTCCGTTCCCTTCATGACCACCAGATCCATGACCATCAAAAGAACTACCATCACCACCTCTGCATGGTCTTTAAATCTGAGTGAATTGGATTAACTAACTGCTATACCCTCTCCATCGAGGCTTCAACTGTCTTTCCTTTTCCTTTGCCTCTATGTTGAGCAGCTGCCTGTCGTCTCATCATGCCTCGCAAGGATGGATGTTGTGGTTGATCAGCTAGAAGCCTATATGGAATGTTGCTGGTTGCCCATTGCTTAGCATCCATCCCAACCCCGCCAGCTATGAAACTGGCTAATTATGGAGGCGATCGTGCCTCATCAAGCTCCGATTCCTACTCCTACAAGCCATTCGATCAAATCCTCCTTATCATTAACAAAGTCATTCATAGTCGAATCTAAATACTTCAGCTCAACTTCCTCTTAAATACATTTGAGTCTCAACCTTAAATTGTAGTGAACATATATAAGGTTGTTGAGGCATTTTTGTGTCAGGCAATTCCTCTACTTGCTGTGCATAAGGATGAATATCGACCAATTATGCTCATAGCCACTCGAGGAGACTGTCTAGAAGAGGATCTGAATGGCAAGTCGCTTCAAATTTCTTCCCGCCAATCCAAAATAGACCTATCATTCAGCTGCAAAAGCATTAAGATTGAATAAAATTAAAAATAAGATTATATCATATTAGAATTATTAGTAGCTACATAATATCAAATAAGAGTTATCGTTGTTCATATATAATCTACCTGGATTCATCTTTTTTTTTTGCTTACGATCACCACATTGGTTCCAAAGATTTCGGTGCCCTTCCTAAACATTTTCATCTATAAAAAATATATTTGTTATAAATTGTTACTGTATAGCAAAGTTAATAAAAGCAACTCAACCTAACTTACTTCTATACACAGCTGCGATTTCTGGATCGGGCTCCATCTCATATATCACATTTCATAGGGATGTCAAAAACTTGTCATCCATGCCTATCCTAGATATCGTGTACTGGAACATCGAATTTATATAGTAAGCTGTAAATAAATTTCAGAATTAGTTAAGTATATTTGTACAAATACAAGAGCAATCAAATTTTCAAAGCATTCTTGATTTATTGCTTACTAGCTAGATGCAAATCCCTACCCATCTAATAGTCCCACCACTCAATGATTTGGATGTACTCATGGGCATGTTTTGGATCTGCCAATCTAATTTAGGGATACCTTTTGCTGTCCACAGTCTGAAACACCACATATAAAGGCTTGATAGCATTCACTATATTATCGGCCTGTTGTCAAAATATCTGTCTCATTACTAAGTTCTCCATATTGCTCCTCTCAATACGTGCCCTGACATATCTACTCTCTTGCCACTCGAGATTAACAAACATTTGACATAAATGTACTTTCTTATCAATAAGGCTATCTAGTATTATATAATTTACAGCAAACCGTGTGATACTTGATCTCAATATCTTCCTGTATACTGCCGCATCAATGATAAAATCCATGTATGATTGTAAATGAATCTAGTAATAGTCTATACTGAGTCCATCGTCTTCTGCACCCTACTAAGCTTTTCAATGTCCATCAGCATCAGATTAATATAATGTGCAACACATGATGTCCATAGTATATATAGTTTTCGCTACATCAACATCTCCCCTAAGGCCTTATACTATGGCCATTGTGGGTGATAATGTATATGATATTTTGCTCTCCGACTTGATCTATCACCTACTCCAATCGACAATATATGTGGCATCGCGCATTTGATCCGAAACATCAATGGATTTTTGAAAAATTATTTTTCCATCACAATATGTTAGGAAGTTGATAATGCTTCACTTGATAGGATCAGTCCAACCATCACACATCACCGTCAATCCATACATCAGCCACTTATTCTGATATGATGTAATCTATTTATGTAGCTCCTTGTTGTCATGAAGTTCACCATAAATGTCCTTCGATCCTGGAGCATCTATACTTGGACTAGCAACCTATATAGATGCAATGGCAGAGCGATAATATGTGTTGCCTATCGTATGTGCTAGGATGTGGCTGAAGTGAAATCAGGATGCAATAGCTTGCCGCATATCCTCATTGTCCTTCTTCAGTATACTATTAAGTATCAACCCTCTGTTACTTGGAATCCTTGCTAGGAAGGCATATGGATCCAAATAATGGATAGTGGCTCCAGCTGTAGTCTTTCTAAAGGACTTCTTCTGCTGCCAAAAGCTCCAAACATAGAAGCAATACGGCTCTGCCTCTACCGATACCTCTTTGACTGAGGTCCTCCTAAACTCTGACCTTCCTACAGTGCTCGCAGAGTCCGACCTCAACTCATAAACTAACAGTCCAAACTGAGCCCTATGCCTAGCCAACTCCTCAAGCTACCACCAATCTTCCAAGCTCACATTAATGACAGCTTGAATCTGTCTCATCATCTAAAGCAAATGCTTCCTCTGACTCCCTAGAGTAATAGAAAAATGGTTGTGTTGCTCAATGGTTCTGAAGGAAAAATCTAGAATCTCTTGTAGGAATTTTGAAACTTTTTCAAAATTAAATCAGTGGAAGCAATAAATTAATCATATTAATTTATTAAAATACACAAATAAACCCTAGATCTAGGATCTAATGTCATGACCTATGCATGCTAATAAATCTAAAATTAAAAACATTAAACAAAGTTAATGATGTTGATCATATCAACATCAAACTGAGACTAGATCTAATCTAGTGGGAGAGAGATCGAATCTCTCTTACCTTTTGCAAGTCGGGGTCTTCAACTTGCTAATTCGAGGCTGAGGTCGTCGCTTCGAGCCGCATACGTGTCTAGCCTCCACGGAAAGTCCACACGAAGCCTCGATTGTTGATCCAAAGTCCAATGATTGAAAATTAGCACAGTATGTGTGCTGATCCTTCTTTGATGGCTGATCAGAAATCTCCTTCAAAACTTGGACCTTCCAATAATCAGAGGAGATGTGGAGGAATTTGGGAGAGAAAACACTCTTCTAAAATCTCACAAAACAGAGGAAGAAGAGATCTAAAAAAACCTTGGAGAAGAACCCTTTCTTCTCCCTTCTTTTTCTCTCACCAGGACACAACGGTTTGTCTCAATGAAGCACCACGCTCAGGTCCTCTTTGCACCTAAGCTTCCCATGCCCCAAACCTCTATCTCAGGTCTAAAATCTATAGAAAACTCATGCTCTAACTCCCTTTAAATAGAGAGTTATGATAGAGTTCTTGTCTAGGTCAAATACTTAGAAAGGCAGGTTCAAATTAAGCAAGGATTGGGGCGCCCAACTCTTGGGCGTCCCCTCATTTTTTTTCATGGACTCTAGGAAATATGCACACAAAAGTCTTCTATTTTCCATGAAAAAATCAGAGGAAAATCAGGTGGTTTGGTGCCTCAAAGAGATAAGAAAAGATGATGTATCAAACTCTATCCAATAGAGACCTAGGTCAAAACAACTTATTTGTTTTGACCTATTCCACAACTAATTTCTTTCTAAAAAGGTGGGAAACATAAAATAGGGCATGGATACTCTCTAGAAATAAAATTTTCCACAAAAATTCCAAGAGAATTGGCATAGGGGGCATGGAAAGCAAGGTGGCGGAAGATGGAGAAATCCTAGTCACACTAGGACTTCTAGTTTTGACTTGGTCCAACTTATTATTTGAACCCAATTAAATCAAAACTAATGCAACCCAAGTAAAGATGATCTTAGTCCAACTAAAAGCCTAATTAAATTAGATTAAATCAAATTTAAATCTGATTTAATTTCTAATCAAATTAAAAATTGGGTGCATACAAGTCCTAATTAAACAGAGACTTGTTCTTCCTTTTAATTGACTTATCCAATAAACCAACTGAACTTGATCCAATCAAGCCCAAACCAAATCTAATTGAATCTTATTCAATTAGACTTAATCTTAGCTCTTTGGCTTAATCAAATTAAACCAATTAACAATCCAATTGCTAATCGATCCTTCTGCAATACTTGCACTAGGTCAAACATCAATCATATTGATTGTTTGACCTTAGAACGATTCTAAATCGTTGATCAACCATCCGATCAGATCGAGACCTCTTATGTATGTGATCCCATAGGTTCGAATCTAAGCCGGTAGCACAAGAACAAATTTCTATACCAATCGAAGTAACCATCTAGCAATAATATCCAATGGTCGGATAGGTCGAATGTGTAAAGTAACACTCTTAGAACCCATATGGATATAGCTTCCATATAATTCATCCTCTTGACCTAAATGCTTTAGGATAACTCAGAGTTTAACTGTCAATCATGATTAGGTCATCCACATAGTATTTCAAAATACCAAATCCATCTCATGGATTATCCTGACCAAGATTTTGCTAAATTGAAATACAGTGATGCATTTTCTCCAAACTCTTGGAGTGGTCAATCCCATCTTGATCACTCACTAACTTCACAAGTATTTGACTATGCCCAAAAACCTTCTGTCGGTGAATTAGAAATTGAAGTAGTCCGGAGCCAAAGCACAGTGAGTTGCTTGCAAGCCACCATGGTGATCTCAGGTCTAAAGGACACTTATACCCATATCCCATCAGAGTAATTCTCAACAGTAGAATGCTCCGAAGTTGGTCACGTTCAGTGATGATGTACCCTTACATCTCACATGTATGCCATACCAATGTCTCCACACTCCTTGGTTAAGAGGACAACCAACCTATATGGCATACAACGATCTATACTCGATAAATATTATCGTCCTAATTAACAACGTATCATTTGGTCGTGAACAGTTTAAGGACTAATCGATAAATCCTCTCTTTATCAAAACTAAATAGTCCTAAGAACTTCATCACAACATAGAATTCATTAGAAAATGTAGATTTGTGATGAAAAATGCTAAAATAAAATAAATCATTTACAATTACAAAATAGCACAACCGTCAACAAGTTGATGATTGGCTTTGGGACATATTTCTCAACAGGTTCACCTCCACCTTCTTTGAAGTCCTCTCCTTCGCTGCTTTGAATCAGGAAAGTGCTTCTTCATTAGTTAACGAACCTTTTGTGGATGCTTTCGGCGTATAACTACATTGGGATAACTGTCAACCAAGTGTTGCTTCAATCTAATTATCTCTCATCCCTTAAACTCTGTGTTGCACCAGTTACATTTCCAATGATGCCTATCCAAGAGCATCTGCTTATGATTCCAACCAATGTCACACTCTGGCTCCTTCCTTAAGGGATCCATTTCTGAAGGTTAAACAATCATAGCAGTTCAGTAATTATGTAAAAATAATACAATTTTATTATCCTAATTTTTTTTATTTTTCTAAATTAATTTTATATTTTTAATATTTTTAAATTAAAAATATTATAAAATCTAAAAATTATGAAAAATTAATTTGATCTTAGATCTATATAGATCCTACCACGAAGGCTACATATATTTTTCTAAGACAATGGACATACATGAAATGCTACTTATTTTTTAATTTCATTCAAATTTAGACCTAAGCTATTATGCACATGAAGCATAAAAACTTTAATAAATGGATATCAAATTTACATCGAAAGTAGCTTGCAAGCTCCTAAACAATCTTTTAATTTTACAAATAATTTTTTAGTTTTATTTTTTAATAATTTTTAATTTCATAAACTTATTTTTAATTTAAAAAATTATATGCTTAACAAAAATTAATGATTTCAATGTCATTCTGTAGATCATCTATAGATCTACAACATACAATTAAATCATACCAAAATCAAAAACCTTGGCATAATCTCTCCTTATTTTTTCAATCTCCACGAATTTTCAAGTTGTCAAAAAAAAAAAAAAAAAAAGAGGAGAAAGGGAGCTAGGAGATAAGCTCACATACCTCTATTTGATGATTTCTCTTATTTTGCACCTTAGTTGTACTGTAGAGAAGGGGAGAGATGTTTTTGGAAAGGAAAACAAATGGACAAAGAAGTCGGGAGACTTCTCTTCCAACTTTTCTTCCCAGTTCCCACTCATCTCTTTAAACCCACTGAACCAACAAAAAAAAAAAAACTAGACCAAACCGGTCAATTCCGGTTCAGAGCGGTTCGAACTACTTCGGCCCCTGTTTCGAGTTTAAGGGACAAATCGATCCAATTCCATGCCGGTTTGGCTTGGGACAAGTCGAACTAGGTGGTTAAGTCTAATTCGGTAAATCATGCATTAAAGAATATCAGCTTGAATATGCCTAGTAGGTTCATCCATAACTAGCATAAAAAGATAAGGACTTAGAATAGATTTTGCATACATATATTATGATTGGAAAACTCGCTAGTATTACCACTCGTCAAGTTCCGCAATACTGAAATCAACATCCATGCTTGTAGGCTAGTGGTATGATACAATACTGTGCCATTCCAGCATGTATCAACAGAGAGAAACCAATAAGGGAGAAGGAGAAGGAGAAGGAGAAAGAGGAAAAGAGATAGAGGGAGGAAGGGGGAGGAAGAGAGAGAGAGAGAGGTTGAGAGAGGGAGGAGATGCGGTTTTTGAGCTTTCTCTCCTCCAGCACTGTGTAATAGGGGCTCTGCCCCTATTATGTTTAGAAAGAAGAGAATAGAGAGAAAGCGACGAAGGGTGGGAGGGAGAGAGAGGGAGGCAGATAGAGGGTGGAGAGAGGGCTTTCAATGTTCCCACTCCTCTATAGCATTATAATAAGGGTGGGGCCCTTATTTCAAAACAAAATAGAGACTTTATCGGTTTGTCCCCTATATATTTTTTTTGAAATTTTTTAAGTATAGTTGGCAATGGCTATTGACTTCACTTTTTTTTTTTTTTGAATTTTTTAAACGAAGTTGGCAGCGACTGCCCAACTTCACTTCAAAAAAATTCAGAAAAAGGGTGCCAAAACCCCTATTTTGTTTTGAAATAGGGTCTCCACCCATATTCTAGCACTACGGAGGAGAGAGTGCTTTGAAAGCCCTTCTCCCTGCCCTCCATGCTGCCCTCTTGCCCTCTCTCCCACCTACCTTCCTATAATACCCCTACATGAATCCTAAAGCATTAAAAAAATCTTAGGGCCAACACGTGCTCTACAAGTGCTAGGAATGCTGACCACGAATAGAACTCCTGAAGGAGTTCTTCTTCCCTATTCAACCAAAACTCCAACTTCGAATTGGAGTTAGATTTCCAGCCTAATCTTCCATTGTTTGGCCCTCTATTTGAAGGGGTCAAGCCCCCATCGAACTCAAGTGGCGATCGGCCACCAATTATCACTAGAAGGGATCAAGCTCCCTCTCTCTCTCTCTCTCTCTCTCTCTCTCTCTCTCCTCTCTTTCCTTCTCCCTCTCCCCCTCTCACACCAGTTTCTTGAACTAAGGGCAGAACCCTAACAATCTGCCCCCGATACAACTCGATATGCCCCAAACCACACAGTTCGGGATGGTATCACCAACGTTGCCGCCAATACTCTTAGTCTCTCACACTAATACTGCTCCATTATTCAAATGACATGAAAGAACTACACATATCAAACTGAATTGATTAAAGAAGACTTACCTGTGGACATTGAAAAACAAATCCATCACACTCAACCATAACATCACTATTACATTTGAAATTGACTATTAAAGGCCGACCTAGGGTCAATTGCAGCCTTCAATTGATTCACTGGCATATAAATTTATAGATAATCCACTAAAATCAAAAAACAAAAGCTCACCTTAATCATCCATAACAGTCATCAGAAGTAAAAACATGAAGACTATTGTATTGGTGATATTAGTTACAACTTGTGGTTAGCAATTACACTGGAATCAGGTCTGACTATGCAAATAATTTAAACATCTAGGATGCAGTTGTGACAAAGGAGGGTTTTGACTTGTTAATGACTGTGGGTAGCTGGTGATATGCCAGTTTGGTAGAAGCAAACCAGAAAGTATTTTAGCAGTTATTCTGTGAAAGCATCCCAGGAGATTTATATATTGTGTCACAAGAAAAAACATCGAATTTCAAGAGTTCACAAATATGAAACACATTTTGCTGGACCAAATTAAGAAGATGCTGGAATATAGAAACTTGGCACCAAAAAAAATGAGGAATTCTGGAAGAATCACCAGATATCTCCAGACCTCCAACAGCCCTCATTTCCAAATAAGAAAAAGAAAAAGAAGAAAAAGAAAACTATGATGAAAATAGAAAACACAAGATGATATATTCACAAAGTCAGCAAGAAGCATGAACAAAGCACAAGATACTTAGTTGGACCACTAAAAGACCTAAAATCAGAGACATTAAAGTAATTTGAAGGAATATAAACAGCTATTTTGGCACTACTGTAAACAAGAATTTGACAAAGCAAGCATTGCTTGTAGGGAAATACAAGCAATTGACACACAGTTGTAACCACTTCCAAGGAGCAGGATTCTGGTTCTTTGGAATAACAAATTCGGACTGCCAAATTCATTACACTATGATGGAGATGATTAACAGGGAAGTTTCTGAAAATTGGTACTATTGGGGATAAATCCCGCTCCCGCCGAAGTCTAGTCTAATGCTTAGCCTAATGCAACCGGTAATCACGGAAGAGTTTCAATCGAAAATTCTTTCTCCAACGGCCAAACCCCAGCCGAACTCTTTTCGGACTTCAACCAAACTCCTTCCGGATTACTTCTTCATCAGTCGGGCCCCCTCCAGTGGCCGAACTCCTTCCGAATTTCTCCTTCAGTCGAATTTCTACAGGAGTCGAACTCCTTCCGGACCTCTCCTTCAGTCGAATTTCTACAGGAGTCGAACTCCTTCCGGACTTTTCCTTCAGTCGGATTTCTACAGGAGCTGAACTCCTTCCGGACTTTCCCTTCAATCGAATTTCTACAGGAGCCAAACTCCTTCCGGACTTCTTCAGTCAAGTTCCTCCAGGAGCCGAACTCCTTTCGGACTTCTCCTTCGGCCAAACTCCTTCCGGATTTCTCCTTCAGTCAAGTTCCTCCAGGAGCCGAACTTCCTTCAGACTTCTTCTTTAGTCGGATTGCTCCAGGAGTCGAAGGACTTCTCCTTCAGTCGGATTCCTCCAGTGGATTACTTTCAGAGTTCAGCTAGCATTCCTTCCGAATGATCCCCTCTAGCCGTGTTCCCTTTAGGAGTCCGAACTCCTCTGGAATTGATGAATGTCAAAGCTCTTCACCATCCAACACCTTCTTCCTCCGAACTTCGACTATTAAATCTCAACAAACGGCCACTTCATGGCAACGGACATCACTCTCCATAACAAACTCCATGTGGCCCCGAGCGGCCCACTACTGGACGGTTACGACAAGCTCCGTCTATAAAAAGGGACCCTCTAGATACGTTTTCTCTAAGCTCTCTTCTTCTTTCCGAAACTCTGCTGAATTCTTGCTTGAGCACTCCATTTTTGTTGGCCAAAAGAGCTGACTTGATCGTCGGAGGATCCTGCCGGAGCCACCACCACCGACTCTAGGCGGGACTTTGTTTTGCTGGTCACCGACGACGACCTCATCTTCCTCGACTCCAGCTCAATCCGGCGTCAACCGGATTCTGCACCAACAGGTACTAAGAAAAAATATTGGTAATATCCTCTGTATATGGCACCGAGAAAAGAATCATGGAATAAAATTATTCAGTCATAGATGTACATTCAACTTTGTCAGATTTCAAACGGAACACGTGCATGGTAGAAAACTTGAAACTGAACATGACCGTAGTCTGCTACAGACTTAGATGAGGGATCTACAGATGAAGGTTTCAAATATGCTTGGAGGCTGGAGCATTAATTCCATTGCAGAATCTAACATAAGTTGGATATGGCTTTGCTTAATCGTGATTGCATCATTTCCATCACCAACTTATTCTTCTTCATGCATCCTAATTCTTATGACCAAAGTTCACTATCTCGGTACCAGACTCCATACTGATAGCATTCTATTACAGTATCAGTACGCAGTCTGGTATGGTATAAGATAGCATACTGAGTATTGGTATGGTATGAGATAGTATGCTAGTTCGGTACTGTTATGGTACAGTAGAACTTGCTTATGATGGTTCCCCTTTAAGGTTGTACCTACAACTAGAAGTACAATATGAACCTAAATTAGTTCTATTTTTAAATTACTAGACTCCTCTCAAAAAATATGGATAGCATGTAAAGAAAGCTTCCAGTAATTAGGTATATCTACATAACAACAGAACTTGCAAGCTGTAAAGGGAAAAAGAACAAAAAATCAGGCAATAGAAAAATGGCCTGATTTGAAATTTAAGGTAAAAAAACTAACTTCAGAACTCAGCAAGATCCAGCAACACTGTAGAATGCCTAGAAAGATAGCTGAGATGGAGTCTGAATCGAGAGTTGTCGACAACAATGTTCAGAAGACAAAGTTCATGAAGTCTTTAGTAGCAAGTAAGGCGCTAATATGAATCATCATCAAAGAAGGAACAAAAGATAGCAAGAGTGATAGGAGGTTAGTAGTCTATGGTTGTGCTTTTAGTATCTCCCCTAAACCAGTCTATGGTTGTCAGAATAGTCTTCAACTGAGTTCTACCATCAGCAATTGCTTTCATTTATTATTGTACTCATTTTCATATTTTTCTATACTCTTGGAGAAAGCAAGATTTTCAGTTATGATACCAGGCTACATATGGATGCTTATTGTTATGTGTTGGGTTGGTATGTCACATCCTGTACCAACATGGTATGCTGCTGGATGCGAAAGAGAAGTTATACCATGTGTAAGTACAGTGTCAGCCCCATATTGTACTGATACCTTATCGGGTTGGTATAATATGCATGGTACCAGGTGGTACAGGTTATACGTAGAACATTTGGGAGAAAGTGTAACACCCCACCCCTAATTAAAACTGGGTGTCAGTGCCACACCCCACTCTTGTCTAAAGGTTAAGAAAATTTCTAAACCATGACTGAGCTGAACTATAATATCAATAATAATATGCTAAAACAACCATCTCCATATACTTTATATCCAACAAAATCATTTCAGGATTTTATTCACTAAACTGAGTTTAATACAAATAACTTTACAATAGAGTACATCAAGTTATTTATAGTTTTAAAGACACAATATACATCCCAAAACTTAATCACAAGTAAAACCCTCACAACTAATATATATATATATATATATATATATATATATATATCCCAAAATTTGCTGCTACAAAAGTCCTCTTATGTTGATACTGAGCTAAGGTACTCCCATCTGCTAAGAAAGAAAAACATAAAATAACATAATGCATAATGAGACTAACGTCCCAGTGAATGCTTCTAACTGTCTACGAGGAAACTTACTATAATTTTTATACTACCATGTATGGTATGTATCAACAAGCTTCTAAACAATTGAACAAAATAAATATGAATCACATAAAAAGTTCTTGGAAAGCACAAACCTTTGCTTACCACTGATGATACCATTATAATATGTTTCCATAGGGTTTCAAATGAGTATTCACATCACAACCACATTCTCATATGAGCAGCCCTATAACATACTCTCACATGAGCAGTCAAAACACCACGATACTCCACCCACTCTCATATGAGCAGCCCTTTAGCACACTCTCTCACGAGCAGTCAAAACACCACAATATTCAATGCACTTTCATATGAGCAGCCCTTTAGCACACTCTCACATGAGTAGTCAAAACACCATAATATTCAACACACTCTCATATGAGCAGCTCTTTAGCACACTCTCACATGAGCAGTCCAAATATCACAGATGTCAATAAGCTTCGATGGCATATAAACTAGAAGTCATCCATACCAGATATTAAACCATATAAGAGATCCCTGCAATACCTTTGAACTTACCAATGCTGTGCTATTCAAACCACATATACATTTATCTGCTTATAAAATGCACAAGAGCTGCCCAACCCCCTTTTTGTTTCAATGTTTCACTAAACATATATATAGATAATAACATAAGCTGTAAAATATCAAAGATTGTCTTACTTTTCAATTGACCATTTTACATAGCAAAGTATATATTAAAACTATATACACAATTACTTATAGAAGCAATACACAGAGGCTATATAGAAACCATACTTTTATCCAAGAAGCAATACACAGAGGCTATATAGAAACCATACTTTTATCCAAGATTCGCAGACTCAGTACTACAATCTATACTGGTTGCCGATCGGTACGGTACGGCCGTACCATCCCGTACCGTGAATTAAAAAATCAAAAAAATCACATCCAACAGCCAAAAAAAAAGAAAAAAAGAAAACTGTCCCATACCAGTACCGTACCATCCCGTACCAGACCAAACCATCCGGTACCGGTCCGTACCAATCCATAGCGAACCGAGCGGTTCAGTGCGGTTCAGGGTTACCGGAAAAAAGGGCTAAACCAGACCGGTTTCCCACCGATCCAGCTCAGTACGGGGTGTACCGGATAGTTCGGCCTGGTACGGCATTCCATGCTTGTTTATGAATATATAAGCTATGAAATACTGAAAAACTGCCTTGCTTTCTAGATATACGTTTTTACATAGCAAAATTATTTAGAAAACACCATAGATAGATGGAAATCACTCACCTTAATTGGCAATTGAACTACCTTATTTTCTGGCTCATCCCAAAGCACTCTTTGAATCCTCTTTCCCCTTTCCTCAACCAATTTCAAGTTCTGCTGCTACAAAACCAGCTCCCCCTTTTTTTCTCTAACAACTGCTACCTTTCTTCCCTCTGATGAATTTACAACGAACTCATTTCTTTTCCAACTGAATTCCTCTTGATTTCTAATTAAAGAACCTTCCTTCTCTAGCTCTCTTCCCTCCTCTTTCTTCTCTGTTTAACTTTTGAACTCAGAACAACCACAACAAGAACCAACAGCTTTTATTTTGGAGCAAGAAATGAATTAGAAAAGATTTGCTAGGTGTCATCCCTCTAAAAAGCCAACACACCTCTCTCTTTCTCTTCTAATTATGTGGCACAACCCAAGGAAGCCACCTATTAAATTATTTTCCAAAAATCCATTTAAAAACTCAACTTTTAAAGCCTCATAGCCAGCACAGCTTTTCTATTCCTGCTGGCCGAGCTGGCTCAGCCCCAAATTGGGTCAGCTCGAGTGCCACTCAGGTCAGCTCAAACTTGAATTAAGCTGGCTCTCTCAGAAAGATAGAAACTAGTTTTTTTGTAGCCTGAGACTCGAACCGGCTCGATTTCAAATCGGGTCAACTCGGATACTCCTACTCTTCAAAATTTTACCTCTTATTTACATTTCTTCTCCATTAACTTTAAAACATAAATGTAAATAAGGAATGCCCCCTATTTGGAATCAATAAAAATATCAGAAAAATCAAAATCCTTAAGAATCAGATATCAAAACTTAGGTTCTAATTTAAATTTTTTGAAATCCGAAACTTTTAAAACTTTCTTCCTTTAGAGCGAATAGGTTAAAAGGTCTCACAATTCATTAAAAGTTATTTTGTAACTCATCAACACCTAAAGATCAATTACCGCTAATTTTGGTTTCAAAAAAATTCATATTTTATATAGCTCCCTATACAAGTGCTAGATTCCAGACTTAGAAAATTTTTAGGACTCACAATGACAGAAAATCAAAAATTATGCTCAAATAGCTCAAATATACTATAAATAAATTACTATGCCACACATACATGGACACAAATCTTTTAATTTATTATCTTGCTGGTTCAGGATGTTACAGAAAGCACATAGTTCTAAAATGTTCTTAGAAGAGTCACAATATGAGTAATCAGCGACTTGATCTCTGTTTTATGTAATTCAAGTGGTTCCAGCCTTTTAGGATCTACTTTTATCCAAGTATACCTGTATTTTGCATCAAATCCTGAAAAGAGGAAAATGTTACAACTGGAGTAAGGAGAAGTAAATTTATAACTTTACAACTGTGCAAATTCATTTGTTGCTCCAAGCATCCAAGTACAATTCATTAATCATATAAATATCACTTAGGACAGAAACATGGACAGATTATCAAAGAGGATATATAAGAGTATAAGTAGATGGTTTCAAATAAAGGCATCCAACAAGGTGAGCCTTTTCTCCTGCAGATATCTTAAGTCAGAGCATCAATTTCAAATGACTAAATGAACCTATTTTCATAGTACTTTTAGCATACAGAGAACACAGAATTTGGAACTAAAACACGTCTGAAAACCTCATCACATATAAAATTACATTGACAAAAAGGGCAAAGGAAGCCTGAGCCTAGCAGCTGAATGAGTTCTGCGTTCAGTCAGATGTATTTGAAAATATAACTGCAGTAATTGAATAGAAATGTCATAGTTGTTTGACAAAACTACCAGCAAAATATACAAAATATAGAAACCTGGTGTACCTGGTGGAAATATAATTCAAAGGTATGAACCGCTCTCTCAAATGTATATGATACAAAATCATCCCAGATCAGAGTGGATGCTAATAAAGAGCAGCCCCCAAATTCATTCAGCTCTATCTGTGGATAGAGCATCTCAGTTTTAAAAGCATGAAAGCATAAAAAGAAAAATGTATCATCAAAGGCCAATACACAAAATAAAGTATTAACCCAGAGACCTAAAATGGAAGATGGTCCAATATATAACCTAGAGTCCATGCCACCATCAAGTACCAATAAGACTACATTGAACAGTTTCTGCACAACATAACCAAGCTATTTTTAGATGGGAATGTCAGAAGGAAAGATGATAAAATGGTAGCATACAAGAAGCACTTGAATATAGACTAGGAAGAAAAGATCTAGAAAACCTTTGCAAAGAAAGCTAATCCATAGGACATATAAAAGAAAGTGAAGCAAAACATGTAAGATAGTTTAGCCATATGGGCAGTAGGCCATTGGTGCCTGGGCAAGGAGGTAAGACATTCAAGTTGGGGAGTCCAAAATCTAGAGGAGACATCCAAAGTCCACTTGCATGAACCAACTGGGATTATCTTTGGAAACCTTTTAGTCCAATTTAGTTTCATGTTATTTGAATTTTGTGATGGTTGGTGAAATCTGTTTGCAGAATAGGGGTGGGGGGGACCAGAGTTTCTTAAGACAGAAGCCAATGTTATTGAAAGGAGATGATAGTTGGGAGCAAATGGCATAAAAGCACTATACTGGTCACATAGTTGCAGACTTGTAGTTATGACATGTAAGTGTCAGTAAGCACCTAATTTGTACCACAATTGCCCCAATAGGGAGCAGAAATAAAAACAAAGTGAGAATGCGAGAAAACATGTAAAGTTATTATAAAATTGAAGTGTCACCAAGAAGTAGAAATGGGCATGGAAATCATTAGTTTAAATGAATAAATTAAATGTTTATTTTGATTATTTCAATTATGTGATATTTCTTCCACTCATGCTCATGTGAACAAGTTTATCATGAAAGAGGTTCCATGCTAGGCAACAAGTTATGAATGAGTTTCCTAAGAAGCACCAGTATCAAATACTAATAAGAGAAATGTACTCATTCAGCTTTTGTGAATAAGAAACTAATGACACCACAAATCATTACGATTTAGACAACTATGATCTAATAAAAAGCGCTAGTATGAATAATTTTTATACTCTCACAATTTAAACAACTCTGAAATGTTTGCAGAAGCAATTATACCTAGGGCAAAAACAAGACTCTGAGATTAGTGTCACACCATAGGTGAAAGATTACAGCCACTAAGGGTCAAAAACTAGTCTGATTATTAAGGAATTTTGACGATATATTTTGGTATTTGCTTACATCAAGTATGGTAACATTAACTTTTAGGTGGCATTTGGTGATCCAAGTAAGATCACCACCCCTGATATATTCCATATATTTTGCAACTGTTAAATGGAATTCTCAAATAAATCATAGAAAACACACATGAACATAAATCAAATTATCAAAACCTGTCATTGCAAACCAATTTAACAAGACCAAAAATTAATCAAAACCCATCAAAGTAACTCTAAGGAATTATCAAACCTTCCCAACTAGAATAAATCTTTTATGGGATTATCAAACCCTTCCCAACTAGAAGCTTTTTCTTCCAAGATCGGCATTTTTCGAGATACTTTTCCCAAAGGATGGAAGGGCATTTTTTTCCCAAGATTTCAGCCTAACCACCCTAGGATGATCTTGGAAACATGTTGTCAACGATAGATTTAATATCACTGGTTGGATGATGATTGTAGGAGTGAGGGTGATTTGGGATCATTGTCACATAGGATCACTAGGTGCAACAAAACGTAGTGATCTCATCACCTCAACCCACATCACTATTGATCTTGGGGTCATCACTACATCCCAAACACCACCTTAAATGAATTTGCAGAGCAAATTGTTCATGGGCTTACTTTGAATAGATGGCAATATGTAATTTCCATATGCATGGTCTGGAAAAAAGATAAAAACTAGTAAAGTTAATTTTAGATGGGACGACGAAAATTCTTAACATCACTTAATTATGCATAAAAAAAAATTTGAATTATGCATAAAAATGATATTCTTATGCTTTGTAAGCTTAAGCTTTTGAGATCACTTGGTCGGTTAACATACAATCATAGCTCAGGTTTGCTAGAGGTCACAAGGAATCACCTTCAAGCCAGTTATTTAAGTTCCCTGGATTTCATCTTGTTGTCAGTCTCATCTCCACATGCATGATCAAGGCCACACATGATCGTATTAAGCCTAATATACATCATAGGACCTTGTCCGATCATTTTAAGATTTTAGGTTGAATTGGCAACACACCATATAATTGGCCAAACTTAAGAAAAATCACATGATATTTTATTGAAACAACAAAGTTCTCATTTAAGCATCTAATTGCTCATATGTGTGAAGGAGACCATGTTGATTAATTGCTCAACATGTGGAATGCATTAAACTATGGATATTTTGTAAAGATGGCTTGATATCATGGAATACCGTACCGGGCCAAACCGCCCGGTATAGCCTGAACCGAGTTGGACCAGTGGGGAACCAGTCCGGTTTGGATATTTTTTTCCAAAAAACACACCAAACTGCACCAAACCACTCGATTCAGTACGGTTCAGCATCAAACAGCCCGGAACCGGACGGTACCGGGTGGTTCGGCTCTGAACCGAGCCATACCGATAAGGGGACAAGGGGGGGTGGGGGGGAGGTTGGGAGGGTTTTATTTATGGGGTGGGGTGGGCAAGCCAATAATGGCCCTTGCCCCTTTTCCTTTGCCTCAAACTCTCAGAATCTGAGAGTCCGAGAGCGTGATCTCGGACTCTCAGGACGCCAAGAGTGCAAATGAAGCCCCCCCAAAAAAAAAGAAGATTTTTCAATCGAAAATAAGGTAATCTAGTATTCTGTTAGTAAATATTTTATTTTTCAGAGTTTGTGTCCAAAAAATTGTAAGAAGTAAAATAATAAGAAAAAATTATGCCAAAATTTATGATTTTGGTATGATTTCATTATATTATAGACCTTTGGAAGATCTATATGGTGATACTAAAATCATTAATTTTTATTAATTATATTTTTTTAAAAAAAATATATTTTTAGAATAAAAAATTAAAAAAAATAAAAAAACTGTAAATTCATAATATTGTTTGTGATAATTGAAGCTATGTATAGTATAAATTTTATGTCCGATTTTAAAATTTTTGATGTATCATATGCATAGTAACCTATGCTTAATTTTGAATAAAATAAAAAATAAATAGTATTTAATGTATGTTAATAAGCTTAGAAGAATATATGTAGAGTCTATAACATGTTTCTACTTGGATCTAAGCTTAAATAAACTATTTAGAATTTTTAAAATTTTTTATATTTTTTAATTACTTAAATAATAAAAAATATAAGGCCTTTCGAAGAAAAATTTTAATTTTTATAGGTAATTATTAAAATGATATATTTTATTAAACTTGCATAAATGAGTAAAAAGAAGGATACAGAGCGTGATATTGGTTGAGAGAATGGTGGGATGCTCTCGACTCGGTACCATTGGAGATGCAAATGGTGCAACACAGAGTTCAAGGAAAGAGGGATGATCAGGTTGAAGCAGCATTGATTGGTGGTTATCCCGATGTGGCCATATGTCGAAAATGTCCGCAGGAGGTCCGACAGCTGATGAAGAAATATCTCACTGATTTTAAATCAATGAAGGAGAAGGCCTAGCAGAAGAGAGCAGAGGTAGACCGTCGAGCTGTAGAGCCACCTTCTTATCACTCTAGAGAATTAGAGCAGGCCTCCGCTCCAGATGATAAGGAAGCACAGATGGAGGCTGTCATTCGGACGAGTATGGATGATCAATATCGTATAGAGGAGATGGTCAGATGTAGAGAACGATTTGGACCGTTATACTATGAAACGGAATCCGGCTCTGCGGCTGCTGAGGGAGAATCTGAGTTCAAGAGGACCATCTCAGTCAGGAAGACATCCAGTAGAGGCAGGCACAATATTTCATCTATGCTGGAAGCATTTGGTAGTAGAAGAAGGTCCTTCAAGGACATGCCAGTAGGAGCCACCATTCATGATTTGGATCCACATGCTTTTACCAGCAAAGATTCAAAACAACAGAAGATTGACAGTATGTTGAAGAAGGATAAGAAAAAAGACATGTGATAAGCTATTGGATCATGGTTTCATTTTAGCCACATTCCAGCAAATGCAGCAGGTAATACCTACTATCGGTCTGCCATTTCAGTCATACAGGCAGCCGACCCAAGTGTAGATCCCCCAGCACCGAAGGATATTTATGGTCAGCTTCTTGATGATAACAAAGAGGAGCTGTAGAAATGGATTTCTTCTTACAAGAATAAATGACCTACATATGGATTGACGGTGATGTGTGATGGTTGGATCGGTCCTACCAGACGGAGCATCATCAATTTCTTGACTTATTATGATAGAAAAATATTTTTTCACAAATCAATTGATGCTTCAGATAAGGTGCACAACGCTACGTATATCCTTGGATTGATGGAGGAGGTGATTGATTCAGTAGGAGAGCAGAATGTCGTGCAGGTCATCACAGATAATGAACCGCAATATAAGATCGCTGAAGAGTTGCTGATGGAGCAGCGACCACATATTTACTGGATCCCATGTGCTGCATATTGCATTGATCTCATGTTGATGGATATTGAAAAGCTTCGTAGGGTGCAGCAGGCAGTGGACTCAGTCCAGACTATTACTAGATTCATCTACAATCATACATGGATCTTGTCATTGATGCGGACATATACTGAGAGAGAGATTTTGAGATCGGATGTCATCCAGTTTGCTACAAACTACATAGCACTTAATAGCCTTCTGGAGAAGAAAGCAACATTGCGTCAGATGTTTGTCAGTACCGAGTGGTAGGAGAGTAGATATGCGAGAGCCGGTACTGAGAAAAGTCGTGTGGAGAACTTGGTAACCAATCAGTCATTTTGGCAACGGGCAGATAAGATAGTGAAAGTTATCAAGCTATTATATGAGGTGCTTCGCACCATGGACAGTGAAAAATACCCCCAGATGGACTTTTTGTATCACATGATGGAGAGGGCAAAGAAACAGATCAGTGAGATAGATCCAAAATATGGTCAGGAATATATCAATATTATCGAGCTCCGTTGAGACTATCAGATGGATAAGGATTTGCATCTAGTCGGTAAGCATAAATCCAAAAGTCCACTAAAAATTTTTCTCTTCTACTTACATGAATCTACTCATTCATTTATGAAATTTATCTACAGCATACTATTTGAATCCGAGATTCCAATACACCATTCCTAGGATAGATATGGATAATGAGCTTCTTATTACTCTTCATAATGTGATATATAAGATGGTGGATGATCCAGAAATTGCATCAATGTGTCTACAAGAGGTATGTTAAAGAAGATGAGATATAAGTATTTAAAATTTTAACCAAATTCAATCTATAATCAACTACATATTTGTTAATATAACAAATATATGTTTCACAAACGAAACAGTTTAGAGAGGGAATAGATAGCTTTGGAGTCTCATCGACTGTCATAAGCACAAAGAGGATGAATCCAGGTAAATTGTATATCAATAATGAGAAAACTTTGCTAACTTTACATACCTACGAATATCATGAAATATGATAAATAATTTTGATTAATATTTTTGCAGCTGAATGATGGATTCATTTTGGACAATCTGCAGAAAATTTGAAAGTTATAGCCATCCACATTCTTTCCCAAACAGTCTCCTCTAGTGGCTGTGAGCGTAATTAGTCGACTTTTGCCCTTATCCACAGCAAACAGAGGAACCGTCTGACACAGAAGTGCCTCAACAATCTTGTATATATTCATTATAATCTAAGGTTGAGGTTAAAATATATTCAGGATGAAGTACAATTAAAGTACACGGATCCGATGTTGGATGATTATGCTAATGGGGATGAGAATCCAATGATTGGATGGCTTGCAGACTAGCAGCAAGAGCCAAAGCTTGATGAGCCGGGATCTCCTCCACGACCAGCCAGTTTATTAGTTAGGAAGATCAGGATGGATCCGGGGTGATGGGCAGATACAAATATTTCATATAGGATTCCAACTGATCAACCACAACATGAGGGCACACAAAGGAGTCATTCATCACATGACTCTATGTCCAAGACATCCTCCCAAATATTTGGGCGAAAATTTTTAAGACGAAACCGGCCATCTCAAGCAGAAAAAAGAGATCCATCCTTTCAGATGCAGCAAAGTAAGAAAAAGGATAAAGCAAAAGAAAACACAATTGCAGCATCCTCGAGAGTACAGGAGTCAGCTAGCTCAGATTCGAAGACCAGGATGAGTAATGATAGTAGTGATGGATCTGATGACGAGGAAGGGACCGGAGGATAAGAAACTATTGTTCATAAGATGCATTCGCAGGGCGGTATTCGATTCAGCGGTGAGTCTTAGTTTATACATGCTACACAAGATAGAGACTACGGTACACGAGTTGATAAAGGCCATGAGGATACTATTTCATATAGACGATGACCTTTCAGAGATCGTCCAGTATACGATGCAGTTGTAGATGATTTAGCACGTGACGTAGGATCCATGGATGTATCTGGATCATCCTTATATTCTGAATCCCACCACCCGCAGGCAGCTTATGATCATATGGATATGGATATGATGCATCCAAGACATCGTCTTCCAGTGGCTACTATCCTATACAGCCTGAAGCTTCTTATGGATCGAATTTTGCTGCTGACATATTTGGATAGGCTCCTCCACAGCCATACCATCATCCCAGAACACCTCTCAGAGCCAGAATTTGAGCGAGAGATCTGAGATGTCTTGCAATCCAGAGAGGTTACCTTATGGGATATTCAGGACTATCGTGCTAGTTGGATAGAGGGATAGATTGATATTCCTCCGGAGTATGAGAATGATCTGAATATCCATGAGCATTATAAATACTCAACAAGATTTTAGATCAGTAGATATCTTAAGGTTAGTAAATTATTTTTTTATATCTTAAAGACTTGTACATTAAATATATTTAATGAATTATTTTAGATTTTTTATTTTATTTTTTGGGGATGTTAAAACTTAGAATTATTATATAACCCTAAATTAATTTAAAAATTATTAAAAAAAAATTAGAATAAAAATTGAGTCGGAAAAAAAAAGAAAAAAAATCGGTACGTCGTGGCGTACCAGTCGATATGACATGGTATGGCACGGTACCATACCGTACCAGTCAAGAACCGGTACGGGAACTAGTACCGGTTCCTGAATCCTTGCTTGATATAGTCAAAACAATGGGAGGCATAAAACTGGCACCAATTAGAAGCAAAGAGACGGAGATCCAACATGGAACAGAAATCTAACAATTACCCAAATTAGGCAAGATCATTTACTCTATGTTGAAGGGCTTGGAGAGAGGGGAAATACAACTAAATTAACATGGATTGACATTGTGATAGCGGAGGAGAAAACCTGGGCCAACATTCATTGAAGTTGTCATAAAAGGCTTAGAAAAATTTGCAGCAATAATGAGAAAGCTGCCTTTAGTAGACTAGGCGTAAAGAGAACATAACTCAAGCCCAGATAGTTGGAACAAGGCTTTATCATTTTGGTTTTAGTGATTATTAACATTAATTCTTTAAGATATTGATGATGTTGGTTCTATAATCGTGTGATTTTCTACAAATACTTGCAACTCAGACATCATGAAAGAAAATGAAGTTTACACACCCAATATCTTTTTTTTTTTTTAATAACTTTTATGTGATAAAGAAGTGTAAAAACCAGGCATCTGCCACGTTTGTGAAAAAAATTCAATCAGTATATTTTGCTGGTGTTTGGAGTTATATCCCAGTTTGGCTTTATTTTTTCAAAAAGAAAACAGCAACTAAAATATGTACAAGCAGCCAATCACACATACACTGCAGTAGTTAAAGAAGTGCTAATTTCACCTGTGGTATAAAGAAGAAAAATGAACCAGGCCTATCCTCCATCATGAATGATTCCTTTTTATAATGGATACCTATGAGCCCATAAGCTCTTATCAGGGGCGAATCAACTGAAAGGTATCTGCATAAGAATCAATTATTGTGCCGCTTAATTTCACTAGTTGCACTCAATATCAGTTGCTGTTACATGTTTCTTTTGAGAAATATATTCCAGAAAATGAAACAAGCATGGGTGTGGACAAGAAAATTAAATTTTGAAGTCAGAAAGGGAAAAGATTCATATATTACCACAATATAGTTATCATGCCTGTAATTAGAAATCAGTTGATGAAATTTCATGTAATACCAGAGTCTAGTTAAGTGATAGCAGACAGTAAATTTAAACCAAAAGATCATAAAGGACTAATAATTACAAGAAGCTTTAGTTTATCTAACTTCTGCACTTGTAAAGGCTCTCCACCTCAGAAGTCCGTGTAAGCAAAGATAGGTTGCTATTTGGCCTGTCAAAAGGAAATATCTCTAACATTGCTTAACAGTTCATCCATTATATTTGAATGCTTTATATATGTCTGTGGTGATCAATCATAAAAGGAAAATCCAATTTGTTCTTTACATGCACCTTGTTGCAGGTTTGCAAAATGATTGTGTGATTCACTTGGTGGGGTGTGGGGTGGGGGACTAAGTAGATTCAATGAAAAATGAGTAGTTCACTGTTTACATAATCATTAGAAGTTCATCTTAGTATAGTTTCAATATATGATTTTCCAAGTTTAAATTTTTAATAGACTTGCTGTTTAGAAATATTATATCTTATTCTAGAATTAGCATATTACAGAAACCAAATGGTTGATTTTCATAAAAGTACTGCACATCGTTGGAGCTACCAGGTACTGTGTTCTTACATTATATTACAGATTTCCTGTTACTTGTGTATGTATTCTGCCAGCATTATGTTTTGATAGTACATCCTAGTGTGATTGCATATACTGTTATTGTTCCATTTGAAAAGAATGCAAAATTTGCAATGATCCAACTTTGATCCTCAAGTTTACACAAGGATGTCAGCTGGAGGTCATGGAGAAAACTGTCCAATTCAAAAAGTTCATGGTGGCTTTTGTCCAAGTCATTTTCTAAAAATGCTGCATGCCTCTTCCCCACTTCCTTACCATTCTGTCATTTTCCTAGCCTGCTCTTGGATCTTTCATCAAGCAAATGCTCATCTGAATGACCAAACAATATTTACTTCAGCAATGGTAATCTGTGTTTTGTATAGCTGCTTCCCCACTGTCTTGCTCAAAGAATCTCCTGTACTAAATGGAAACTAATGTATTTATAATCAATATTTCACAAGCAAAAGCAAAGACAGTTCAGGGGGTCTTTTTTATTTTGTCAATATAGATTTTCACAAATCTATTTAGGAACGAAAAAAGAAAGAGAAAAAAATAGGGAAAAGATACCCACTTCAGTAGCTATGTGTTCAACATTGCTGCGAGCATTATTTAGCGAATCGATAGAGAAGCTCACCTTGCTATCAAATTACATCCTTTTTGGGCGTGTGAAGCACCATGAACATAAATTGCTGTCCCAATACCAGAAACTTCAACCATTCCATTTAATGAAGCCAATTCAAGAGATTGTTCATGAGTTTGTCTTGCTAAAAAATAAAACTGAGGATACACTAACAATTCCTTGCATTGACAACACAGCCAATTTAAAGCTTTTGTACTAGGAGGCACTGTAACCTGTAGAAATGCAATCCAGACACCTCAGATTCTACTCTCAAAGACCAAGAACAGACAACTAAGAAGACAGCAAGATGTAAAAGCAACATGTATTTCCAAGGCAATCCAAAATTTAGAAATTGAAGAAAAGAGAAAGTAAAGAAGCACGGCAATAAAGAATGCTACACTGCTTCATTAGCCTCTTGTGGAGTACTAAGCAAACATGCCAATGTACATGAATTAGAAAGGTCCACGTATTTGTCCATCTATGATATATTAACAAAATGCCAAACTTGTAGCTTTTTTGCCCAAAAAATTAGGTCATATGATAAAGGGGAGATGGATTTTGTGTTGCTCCAATTGGTTGGGCACCATAAATCTAAATAATATAAGTGTGTGATGTTCTTCAAAATATTTATGATAATTATGCAATTTTATATAGTGAATATGGTTCTCATGTTCAAGTGGAGGAGATGGTGTCTACATCTCAAGGTAGAGAAGATGAGAATCTTTTTATGCAAGTTTGAAGAATTTTCCAAGAAGTTGCCTGACCATCCAATTCAGAATTAAAGACCTACTTGGAAGAGAAGATATTTTATAATTTCCAATTTGGATGTCTGCATTAAATAAACCTTTTTTTTTTAGGTGGTTCATCCACTAGGGGATCAAATTTTTGACATGCTAAACTATTGGAGACTAAGTGAATCAAAATATCCAATATTGTCTAAAAGATTATTCATGATATCTTGGCAATTCCTA
This sequence comes from Cocos nucifera, assembly GCA_006176705.1. Lineage (NCBI taxonomy): Eukaryota > Viridiplantae > Streptophyta > Magnoliopsida > Arecales > Arecaceae > Cocos > Cocos nucifera. The sequence continues at coordinate 128,349 of QRFJ01000317.1, forward strand.
TCTCTACTATTGCATCCGAGTCTGCCTTCTGCAATATGGTTGAGGCATTGATATGCACATAGGATTGGCTTCGAGACACCTTGCCTCATTTTGCAGGTTCAATTTCTAGAACATCCACAAAGTTTATCATTTAATATTGCATTAAAACTTTACAATTTTTAATTTTGTAGTTTTTTTATATGTAGCTGGTCCACCTTCTCATACAAAATGCAAGGCTGAAGATTACGAAATGACTATTGGTATAATACTTATGATTAGCTTATGCCAGTAACAATCACCTTCATTATTATGTTTACATTATTAAGAATATTTGAATTTTATACCAATTAACTATAGATCTAGGGAAAAAAGGGATTATTTTGCAGCTATTTTCTATCACGTCCAGTCATGGTTGTGGTGCTACTTTGCTAATTTTGGGACTTTGAAGACTTGCACTATATGCTTGATGATTGTTTTGATTATCTAGATATATGGACCTCATTGTTATATGCTTATTTAGGGACTGTTTATTAAACTTTTTATTGGAGGTTGTTCTGAATTTTGATCTGGAGCTTCTTTTTTTTTGTTTGTTTTAACGATGTTTGTAGATTCCTTATTATTTGAATTTTTATGTTAAATGCTACAAATCAGGTGAGATCAATTCTTTGTGAAATGTGATTTCATCCCCCCTCTCCAAAAAAATTTCTTTGTGAAATGGAACTGAAACTTGATAGTTGTTTCCAAGGTTTTAGATCCCATGGGACGAAGGTGTCCTGATTTCTCCATGGACAGGTCACCCCACTGTTCCTTCTTGTCCCGACAACTATCCTGATTATGCATCCCGATAGATATCCTCCATCTTTCTCCCCTTCTTCTTTCTTTTCTTCCTTTCTTTTTTTCTTTTTTCTTTCTTCCTTCTTTTCTTTCTTTTTCTCTACCTTTTTTTCTTTCTTTTCCCGTTTCTTTCTTTTTCTTCTCCCTTCTTTTCTTTTTTTTCATTTTTCTTCTTTCTTTTCATTTTTTCCTTTTCTTCATGTTTCCTTCTTTCCTCTTTCTTCTTCTCCCCCTGCGTGGATGGGTTTTGGAGTCCCGAACTCATCCTAGTCCCATTTTCTCATAGAATTGAGCAGAACAATCAGGATGCCCTCCATCCTGTTGGGATGTGAAACCTTGGCTGTTTCTTTGTAAAGTGAAAGGTACATGCATGATATTATGCTTCTTGTTTGCAACTGCTAAGGTGAGACTTTCCTATCCTTTTTTTGTTTTTATGAACAATTAATTCAGATAGAGTTGCCTATGCTGCCACTATCATTGCAGGTGTTTGTGATGCAACAAGATGTTTCTACGACCAGCCTCAGAATTTGTGGCCGTGGACTAGTCAAGTGTAAGAGATTGTTTTTATTAAAGGATTGTTGATTCATATTTCTGTTGGTTCATTTTTTTTTATTAAACGTGACAATATGCATGTTACATTTGATTTAACACGACACAATCATTTTGATCCAGTTTTATTGTTCATTCAAGATGTATCTGCATGTGATCTTAAATCAACCAGAAGTTGTCTGGTCAAAATAAAAGGTAATTGTAGCATATCTTAAACTTTTTTGTTGCGTTCTGTGATGTTGTTGTGCATCTGCCCTTAGCATTACAAAAGTTGCACTATGTCAGGCTGTCAGCCAACCAGCAGAGACATATAGCAGGTCATGCTGTAACATTTGTTTGCCACTGATGCATATTGTCAACTGCTCTGAAGAGTTTATTTTTTCTCATTCAATAACAGAAATCATAATTCTTTAAAGATTTCAAACAATTAAAGGCTACTTTTTGAACAATAAGGAGTTCTAAAGTGATACATCAGCAAAGCGAGGAGCCAACTACATAGTTCATATTGTCAAACTTGAAGGAGCTGTAACAACCATTGGTGTAAATCCAGATTCCTAATGTTTTGCTATGGGAACCGACAAAGGATTTGCAAGTTCTGTTTGTTCTCTTTCTTATCATGGTAAATAAGTTTCTATCTTCTTTTTCAAAATAATTACCTGGAATTGTTAATTGTTCTCTTTCTGCTAGTTTTGTTATGTCAGTTCACTATACCATATGAAAATATGAAAGCATCAAGAAAACTCTGGTGCACGAACTTGTATGTAACTCATTTTCACAACCTGGGCTTGTTACTTTGATGATTTTTTTTTTTTGGCGAATCAAACTGTTGTTCATCAACCTTGTCCTATGTCTGCTTTTGTTGTTTATTTGTTTCAGGCACACATGGCATATTCTGAACATAATGCAGACTTTTTTGGCCAAAATAAACAGGTACTCATGGTGTATGCACTTTGGGTTTTAATAGATATACAGGCATTGCATATTTCATTGTTTTTATCTAATTATAATAATTTGGATACAGTTGAATGAAGCTGCTAGCTTAGACTGGACAAAATCAAGAAGTCATACCCTGAGTGGTCACAAGATCACTGATCATTATGAGGAACAGCTTCATCTTGGAGCAAGCAGCAGTAGTAATGGTCAAAAGCTTGGAGAAACATTTAATTCATAGGTTACCGCCCATGCATCATCAAAGATGCCTTTTTGTGTAACCATCACAGATCTTTATAGCAGTTGCCATCTGCAAACTACATCTCTCATGTAATGTTCGAAATTTAAGTACACAATCTCTAAGTTTCTCAGCTATAATTTATTACTTTGTGTCAAAATCTGTTGGCTGTTTTTTTTAGCAATGTTGGAGTTCATTTTATGTAAAAACTCAGCGACCTTTTAGATTTGCCATATCAGAGAATTAGTATTTGGAAAATTGGAGGGTGAAATAAACCATGAATGGGTTATTGTTATGATGTAGGCCTCACATGTGGATGTGTAAAATGAGATCATCATATCGACCTTGTATATATTGTATTTGTACCATGGGTTACTGTTATGACAGGTTTTAAGTTGAGTGACCAGACCCAACCCAAATCCGAATTTTCGGGTTCAGACCGGGTTATACATGGACCCAACTTGAACCAAATGATCCATTGTGTCAAAAAATTTGGCAGTGGGCCCAACCTTCTATTGGGTTGGGTCTAGGTCCAACATTAGGACCCGAACAAAGAACCTGCCCATTTGCACCCTAAGCTATGGGTATATGATTAGAAGAGAGAGCCGATCATACTAGCATAGCTAAGAATTGGTATTACTTTCATAGCTTAATATTGGAAACATGTTATAGGTTCTTTATTTTGATTAGTGTTTAAGCTTTGAATAATAGCTGATGTGAGACTCTTGTGAACGAGAATTTTGGATATCTTTCATCAGTTGGATTTATTAGTTACTAAAATTTGGATTTTAGTTGCTTTGATTTATTTCTACTGCTTTATATGTGATATCATCATGGAGCCTCTAATGCTTGTGAGGGAAGTGCCCTATGAGTATGCAGTAGTTGCCACATCCCTAACTTGAGATTTCAGGTTGAGGACATGACAAAGTTTGAAGAAAACTCATTTTTTCTTTTGTTGAGGAAAACATCTCAAGATTCGGTCCACAATAAGTCCAAAACGAGGTACAGGACAGACAAAATCCAATGAGACGAAGAACAGCCCAAACGGAGTCCAGATGGAGAAATTATGCATGAAGGAAGGCCGAAGAAGGTGGCACGGCCCACAGGCCCACCGGAGGGGCCCATGGGCCAGTGTAGGCTAGCGGCAGTGTGGGCCGGCCACACGTTGGGCCGGCCCAAGTGCGCGAGCATGCATGGGCACAAGCCGCATGGGTGCCCAACCCGCTCAGGCGGTCCATCGCAGAACACTAGCTCATAGGCACGCGCGTGGACCAATAGGGCGTTTCCCACCCCATTTCATGCGGTCCATGCATTATTCTATGTACCGGTCATGATCCAACGGCTCTGATTCAAGCCGATTGCGATTGGATGGTTCAGAATAGATCCAGGCATGATTTGAGGCTGTTTTGCACGATCTAACGGCCCAAGAGTTAGCCAGTCGCGATCGGACGATCCAAAATGAATATGGGCTTAATCAGGAAGTTTTTTGCGCGATCGGATGGCTTTGGAACGAGCCGGTCATGATCGAACGGCCAGAAAGTGATCTACGGTGTGTTTGGGACTGGGTTTTCTACTGAAACATTGTTTTGGGGTTTCTGGAGTCTATATAACTCCGATTGACAAACCATTTGTTGCATCAAAGAGCTGATGACATCTTGAAGGTACTGAGAGATTTTAGAGAGCTTTTATAAAAGTTTTAGGATTTCTTATTGAGAGACTCTTGTACAAGGATTAAGTGATAGGTTTCTCTTGTATTTATTTATTTTTATCTCTCTTATAGTGAAGTTTGCACATCCCGTGGAGGTAGGCTTGAGGCCAAACCCGCGTATATTTTATTGTATTTGTTTTGTGGTCTTTCTTCCTCCTTTCTCGCATGGCATCAATATCTATTTTTCTTGGATGCTGTTGTGATCTTGGGCAGGTGATCCGTATTCCATAATTGAGAAATCTTCCCCAACAAGTGGTATCAGAGCTTGGTGATACCATAACAAATGGTATCATAGCCTGATTATCGTGGTCAAGTGGTATCAAGCGGTCCAGACAGAGGTAGTGTTGATCGAGATTAGAAGATGGAGAAGACAAGCACAATCAAGGTGGAGATCAACAAGTTCGATGGAAAGAGCAATTTCTCCTTGTGGTAAGCAAAGATGAAGGACGTGCTCATCCAATACGGATTGATCGACGCTCTCTTGAATGAAAAGTAACTGGACACTAGAGAGGAGAGGACCTGGGAGCGGCTATAGATGCAAACGGTGAGTATCATCCGCATAAACCTAACGGATGAAGTGGTAATCCATGTACTTGGTGAGACTTTCCCAACAATGCTGTGGTCGAAGCTCGAGAAGTTGTACATGACGAAATCCCTCACCAACACCCTCTTCCTTTGGAAGCAATTCTACCAACTACAAATGACCAAGGAATAGAGCGTGCAGGACTATCTTAACCACTTTCAAAAGATTCTCACCAATCTTCTCAGTATAGAGGAGAAGGTTGAGAAGAAGACTAAGGCGTTAATCTTGCTAATATCGCTTCTTCCTTCGTATAAGTCCTTAGTGACTGCTCTTCTAGTAGAGAAGAGCATCATCAAGATGGACGAGATCACTGCGATAATTCTCCAGAATGAAGTTCTTAAGAAAGAGAACCTAGCTTCGAGCTCAGATGGCGGCAGCTCTGCTTTGCCAGTTTCTGAAGGAGCAAAAGATAGTCGACGGAGTGGTAGAGGATCGCGAGGAGGACGATCCAGGTCCAAGATGAGAGACCAGAGCAAGATCGGATGCTACCGATGTGATGAGTTGGGGCATTGTGTCAGAGATTACCCATAACTCAAAGATCGGATGCAGACTACTATGGTGATGATCAGTAGTGATACAGAAGACAGTGACAATATTCTTCTAGTAACTAATGAGGTATCTACTTTCTTCTCCCAGTGGATTATGGATTCTACTTGCTCCCATCATGTATGTTGCAAAAAGGAGCTATTTAACTCCCTAGAGACCAATGAGGGCACTGTGTTCTTGACAGATGGATCAAGCTGTAAGATCAAAGACAGCGGAACAGTCAGCATGAAGCCCATGATGGAACAGTGAAGAAGTTGGATAAGGTTCGATACATATCCAGCTTTAAGAAGAATCTAATCTCACTGAACAAACTGGATTCGACCGACTTTAGATGAAAAACTGATGAAGGAATCCTAAAAGTCATGCACGGTAGTATGATGGTGATTAGAGAAAAAAAGTATAAAGGACACTATCTTATGATGAGAAGCCTAGTGCGAGGTGGAGCTCCAGGTGGAGGTAAATCAGGCACGAGATAAGATTCGGGAGGACGAGAGGCGACGTTGCAGAGTAAAGTTTCTATTGCCGCAGAAGACTTCCCCGAGCAGATCTTTGGTCAGAGTAGACATAGCCCATGACGGAGGTAGGATTAAGCAGTCTGGCTCGACTCTCATATTTGCCCATTCATGAGACAGCTGGCGTGCCTCGGGGCATGAAGGCGAGATGGATCACAGGCTCTCAAAGATAAGTAGAGGCCGAATATTGAGTTGAGATGAAGATTATTAAGGAAAATGTCTCAAAATTCGGTCCACAATAAGCCCAGAACGAGATTCAAGATGACAAATAGAATCCAATGGGATCAAGAACAGTCCAAATGAAATCCAAACAGAGAAATTACGTACAAAGAAAGGCCGGAGAAGATGGCACGGCCCACGAGCCCGTCAGAGAAGCCCACGAGCTAGCGCAGGCCGGTGGCCGTGCCGGCCAGGCCGGCAACGTGCCAGCCGCATGCTAGGCCGATCCAGGCGCATGCAGGTCGTGCGGGCATAGGGCCGCACGGGCGCCCAACCTACTCATGTGGTCCATCGTGGACCATTGGCTCATAGGCGCATGCATGGACCAGCAAGGCATTTCCTGCCCCATTTCACACGGTCCACGCACTATTCTATAGACCAGTCATGATCCGACAGCTCTGGTTCGAGCCGATCGCGATCACATAGTCCAGAATAGATCCAGGCATGATAAGGCATGATCTAACGTTGTTTTACACGATCCAATGACCCAGGAGTGAGCCGATCGCAATCGGACGATCCAGAATGAATCTAGGCTTGATCAAGAGGCTTTTTGCACGATCGCTGGAATGAGCCGATCACGATCAAACAGCCAGAAAGTGATCTTAGATGTGTGCCTGGGTTTCTACTGAAATACTATTTTGGGAGTTTTGAAGTCTATATAACTCTGATTAATGAACCGTTTGTTACATTAGAGAGCTGGTGACATCTTGAAGGTGCTAAGAAGCTTCTTGAGATATTTCAGAGAGCTTTTGTAGAGATTTTGAAGCTTCTTGTTGAGAGACTCCTATACAAGGGTCGAGTGGTAAGTTTCTCTTGTATTTGTTTATTTTTATTTCTCTCATAGTGAAATTTGCACGCCCCATTGAGATAAGTTTGAGGCCAAACTCACGTATATTTTATTATATTTGTTTTATGATTTTTCTTCTTTCTTTCTCGCGTGGCACCGACATCTATCTTTCTTGGATGCTATTGTGATCTTGGACGGGTGATCCATGTTCCGCAATTGAGGGATCTCCCCCAACAAATGGTATCAAAGCTTGGTGATACCACAACACCCTTATAATGATTGAATGATCTTAGCTTGATGAGAAGCAAATTTAGAGACTAAAACAACAATCCTAATACATGAATATGACTGGTCAAACTTACTTCTATAATTTATAAATTGAATGAGTAGCATTAGCATTTTTCCTTATAAAATTCCCCAAGAAAAAAATGAACTAGACTTTGGTTCGTTCTTCAATCCTTTGAATACAATATGTTCCACTTAAAATCAAGTGATATAACTTGAAATTAGTAAATGACAGAGTGGAAAACTTATGAGTTTGGGTAAGTTTGAGTGAATGTTGGGTTGTCTACGTTGAGCCCCATAGACTCGTATGATGGCACAGTAGACCAACATGTCCGTTAAATAGGATACAAACCTTAATGAGAACTTCCATTAACATATCCAAATCCAGAATGCGATCATCATTTATGATCCAAATTTGAACCTTATAGTTGCATAAGGATATATCATCTGATCTACATAATTCATCAATTCTTGTTCCATGAACTTGAAGAAAAAAAAATTGATACAATGGGGTTCCATGGACCCTAGAGAAATTTTTTTTAACCAAAAAAAAGAAAATCTAGACTGCCCTTTTTTATTTCCCCAATTTTTTTTAATCTATTTATGGTTTCAGTCACCAAGAATTTAAAAGTTTCCCAAATAGTATGACTAATGCAATGAACAAATAAATAGGCGGACCTGAATCCTCAAAATACCGCTCCTCGAACACGGTGGATTCGCCTTGAGCGTCTCGATCGCCTCTTTCATCTTATCAAAACCGTCTCTGAGTGTGAGAGCAGGAGGAAGAGCTCGAGTCAAAGAGATATCCACCGGCAAATCCATATCCCCCAGTTCCAAGAACTCATCAGCAGCAATCTCCAATCCGCCATAACAACCATCCTCCGCATCAATCTAAGATCACAAATCAGAAACTTCGTAACCAGATAAAATAAAATCCAAGATTCACCAAGGCAATGCAGAAGGAGAAGAGAGGATTCGGTACCTGGAACTTTGGGTTCGACTGGAAAGGGAGAAGATTAGAGCGGCGGAGATTGAGATTTCCGAGAGAAGACCGCCGTGAAGGAAACGAATCCTTGGAGCGTATCTTGAGGCAAAATCGCGAGAGGGAGCGAAGATGGGGGATAGAGAAGGAAAGAGGCGAGGGTTTAGAAAGCTGGAGGTTATTAGCTCGCATCATCACTGGAAACGGGAGCCTAGGCAGGATAAGATGGAGGGAAGCGACAGGGCGCTTAAATAACGTCTAGTTTATCAGGCAAGGCGGAAACGTTTGCGGACTTGCGTTGGGCCGCCGGACGTGAGAGTTTTAGGCGTCTGACCCCAAAAAAAAAAACCGTGAGATAAAGTAGCGATGGCTCTGATTGGACCTTTGCATGTGATTTGATCAGCGATGCAGTTTCCTGATTCGCTGTAAACGTTTGGAGAAGTTAACAATTTTCCATTTTCTAATTCATTATTTATTTCCTGCTCTTCTCTATCATATTTCACTACATTTCTTTCACATTTTAATTTATTTGTCAAATATTTTGGGTTGGGGGTGGGTGAAAAAGAGATCCTTCTAACAGCTTTTAGACTTTAATGTTTGAAGACCATATAATAATTCAAGTTATATAACAATCAACAATATATGTTATCTTAAAATGTTAAAATAATTATATAATATATTTTCTTTTTGCATAAGTATATATTATGATTGTTATATTATAATAACAAAATTATGTATAATATATGATCTAAAAGGTAAAATTGTTTTATATAACAGAATACTACAATTTTTTAATAGTGTAACAAATACCATAGCAAAATATTTTAATAATTAATAGTATTATACACTAATACTGATATGTAATATAATACGCATCAAATAATATATATTATAATATTACTATTATGTTTATCTTTCATGCAAATGTATTACATTAATAAAATAATTAACAATAGTAATATTATTATGACATATTATATGGTAATTTTATCTAAATAATGTTTATTTAAAAAAATTATGAAAATAATATTTTTTTAAATTATTTATCAAAATACTATCCGATTTAAAGTCATCTTTTGGAAGGACAACTTTATGAGCTAAGTTATCCAAAAATATACTGCTCAAGTTTTTTAGACGTAAATAATTATCCTATGATAAAGTACCTCTGTAAATCATCCTATCGTAAGGTGACTTATGAGTAAAATAAATAAATAAATAAAACCTCTCTCTCCTCACTCTTCATCGCTTAAAAAAACAAAAAAAAAAAAACACCTACTTTCTCCTCCACGTGCCCCCACCGTCCTCCCTACCCCACCCCCGCTCACTCACCCCTCTCCCTCCTGGCTCCTGATCCCCACCACCTCCCCCCCATCCGCCCCGCCTCCCGACCGCCACTCCCCACCGCCATCGCTCCCTACGTCCTCAGCCCACCCCACCCCGGTGGGCGGGGACCGAGAGAGGCGGGGTGGGGGAGGGAGGTAGGGCGCGGTGGCGGGGATGCAGATGGGCGGCGGGGGGTGAGGCACGGAGGAGAAGGTGGGTGATTTTTTTTTTTTAAGCAATGAAAAATGAGGGAAAGAGATTTTATTTTATTTTTACTCGTAAGTCGCTTTATGATAGGGCAACTTACAGAGGCGCTCTATCATAAAGCTATTATTTACATGGCAATCTAAAAAATTTGGACAGTGTATTTTGAGGTGATTCACATAAAGTCGTCTTTTGAAAGGCGACTTTAAATCGGACAGTATTTTGATAAATAATTTGAAAGAGGCATTATTTTTATAATTTTTTTTAAATAAATATTATTTATATATATATATTATAATATCAAAAAATATTATAATATAGAAAGTTATATTATCTTATAAATGATATATCATTATATATTTTTGATAAATTACTCATATCTACTACTATCATATGCAAGAAATTTCTTTCATTACTATTTAAGCACATATGCAATATAAGAGCAAATGATACCAAGTATGGTTAATTGGACTTCAAATGAATTGCCAAACATAACAATGGGTGAAAACTGACACCCATTTCCATTCTCCTTTCTAGCAAGCTAAAAATAGGCTTAGGTTTTAGCAAAGCGCAATGCAACAGAGCCTAGACGTGGTACCTAAGAGGGGCATGATGTCTCTATGACGTATCTATTCAGTTGTGATATTAAAACATGAGTTAATGCAGCTTGTTTTTGGTACTTAGGGCTCAAAGCATTATTCTTTAACAAAGAACCTTTGAACTTTCCTTTTTCATTTTCCGCTGGAGTGGAAGGAACAAAAATAGCAGAATGGACATAGTAAACTGACAGATATTATATGCGCAAAATCTGCATCTCTTACCCCTCTAAATCAAATTAATCTTCAGAAATGCAATATAGAAACCCTTTTATCAAGCAAAATGCAACAATAAGCATTTGATCATGATATTCGTTCACTATCTATTATCTAATGTTCTCTTCCCTATTAGTAGAGTTATTAAGCGGTAAAACTTTATGCAAATAAGATTTCTTACTCGAAGTCACGTCAGAATATGTCAGAATTTAGGAGAGAAAAATACTACCTAGTCTGTTCATGTGGTCCATTAGTTATCTGCTCCTTGATGCAAAAGCGAAAAAGCTATCATATTCATACAGGTGCAAGGTGAACCTCGCATGTTATCCGTCTTATCTCGTTGCCATGCAATGCTGGATCAGATCACAAGTGTATTGTAACTTTTTGATATTCACTTCTTTTATCGTTGTGTCCTTTCATAGTTTTGATCTCTTACGCTAAAAGCAAGTTAATTCATCAACCCTCTTCTGGTCAGTCTATCTTGTACCAGATCAGAAAATCCCTCTGGACATTCTCTCTTACAAAACTTCAACACCCCCCGCCCCAACCCACAACCACCAAAAAAAGGAAAAAAAAACAACAAAAATTAATTAAAAAAAGAGAGGGAAAACTCTCTTTCCTTTTGAATATTACATGGGTGCTTATTTTACGGATAACTCCTCGTTTTGCAGTGCACCATGCCAATTGCCTCATCTCATTCATATAGACTCCATTCATCATGCGCTTGTCTTGGATTAGACCCCAAAGGTATAAGATGAGATAATTGGTGTGGTGCAACACCGTATGGGGCATGTGGTGTAAGGCATGAGTTTCCCAAGTATGCAAAAACCAATGGACTAATCCTGGAGAGAGAAACATAGATCTGTCTATGAAATATGTGCCTCTCGTTATTGGAATAAAATTAATCTAAATGGGATACTGAAACTTTTATGCTAAAATGCAACTGCATTCTTCATTTTTCTTTTTTCTAGTAAAATATCACAAGAGTCATTAGTGATGATATTTATCCACTATACAACATTGTCTTCCCTGTTAGTTGTCATTTAGTACGTAGATTATATATGTAAGTAATTTTTTTTTTTTTTACATTCTAAGTCATGTTGGCCATAGCAGAAATTTACGAGGGAATATATTTAGTTTGTTCTCATGGTAAATAAATTAAATTTTGTTTAAATTCTAACATTTCATTAAGAACCTCATTTGTGATCATCAATGCTTACCAATGCCTCTCGTTAACTAGAATCCTCTTTTAAAGACTTTGTATGGTAAGGAAATTGAGAGTTTTTGTTATGATGGTAGAGATTAATTACCTTGCTAATGCATAAGAAGAGAAGCTACCATATCTAAAATGTCTGCATATACGCAGGTAAAAGGTGATTCACAAGTTATCCATTTTCCTTACTCCGTTTCATGCAATGGCAACTCATAACTTGTTTGTGTGCTTCTTTTATTCACTATCCCATAATAGTTTTATCGTGCTCCGAATCCAGCATCCAGGTCAACTACACAATATGGCTGCATGAATCTAGAGCGATGCCTTAGATATCATGTAAGGCCTTATGATCCAACGCAACCTTAATACCCATAAATTATAATGATCCAATTTTATAACAATTACCAAAATTTGTACAATTATAATTTCAGTTCCTTTAATCATCCGACTAGGTATTAATGACTCTCTATCTACTCATCCATTCATCCATAAATTCAAACTATAGTCAATCATGAACATCCTGCAACTCTAAAAAAGAAAAAGAAAAAAAGGTTGTCAACTTTATAGCCTAATAAGAATCCCATCACACAAGCACCAATATAATAATACGATTCAAAAATAATGAACGAGCAATTATCAAAGAGAAATTATAAACCACCAAATCTAAAGTCCCATATAAATATATATTACAAATCATGTATTACCACAAATCATCATAAATATCACCAATGCTTCATATGATTTATCATTTATATTTTATTAACAGTTTCTAAATCAATCATCAACTTTTATTTTTGGACTAATCATGATCATACTTCGGCTCGTGACTGACAAATCATAAACCATACTTCGGTCTATTATGACAATCCATTATAACTACATTTTGATCCATAAGGGTAATTCAGAATACCCGCATTTTGACCCACAATGGCAAATCAAGATATTCATGCTTGGACCCATAGTGGCAAACTAGGTTGCCATGACTAGCAATCCAAAAAATCATGATCGACGGCATATTTTATTGATGATGATTGGAATTTAAAATAGAATAATTAATTTTATTCATGTAAGAGGAAAATGGCAAAAATATGATTGATTGAAATATTGATTGTAAGATATTTATATTAACATTAAATAATGATCATGTTAATGATGTTTGTATTAGAGAAATCATAGAAAGGCTTCAAGGAACACTATATAATGGCCAATTCTTTCATGTGAAATGTACTGCAAAAATTATTAACTTAATTATATAAGATGGACTAAAAATAATTAATATAGCATTTGAAAATATTCAAAAAATAGTGAAGATCTTTTGAATCCCTCCACTATAGTTAGAGGAGTTTGCGAAGAGTGCTAAATAATACAATTTGGAGACATGCTGAGGATTGTTACTTAATATCTTTACACAGTAGAATTCCATATATATGATGCTTAGAGAATAGAGATGCTTGTCATTATAAAGAGGCTTTCAAGAGAATGCAATATTTTGATCTTTATAAATTTAGTATGTATTCAACAAATGATCAATGAAAAGAGGTAAAAATATTTTGTCCAACTTTGAATAATATTGCTTATGAATGTGCCGATGCGAATGAACCATTTTTGGAGACTTTTCAAGGTTGTACAATTATTGGTAAACTTCTATCTTCATAAAAAGACTATTAAAGATATTTAAAGCATAAAAAAGTCTCTAAAATTGGACAAATTGAGATAGTACATTCAAATTGAATGTAAAGCATGTAAAAGAGATGAACTTAAGAATCAAGAAAAGAATAAAAATATTTATAATGTTGAAGTTCCAACATCCTCCTCTAAGCCTAAAAATAAATTTTATAATAGAAAAAAATTTCTAATTTCAAGATGAAGAAAGAGACTTTCAAGAAGAAGAGAAATAAGAAAAGCAAAAGTCTTTATCATATTTGTGGAATAATTGGATACCTTGCAAAGATATTCGGTGGACAAAAATGATGAAGCTAACATAACTCCTCACAAAAGTGTGTCCAAGACTTATGAGATTCTTGATAATAAAAAGACTATGTACATATGCAACTCCTCTACTAGTGTTGTCACTGGCAAAAGGACAGTTCAACTTTCTTTTATATTCGGGCAAGTCCTAACTCTTCAAGATTTTCACTATATTTCTGAAAGGATAATTCTTTCTACACCGCTTGCGATGTAAAAATTCAGACATGAAGCACACCGTCTCTTCCAATTGATCCACCTGAAGCCTTCGTGGTGCAACGCGATGGCTGTCACTTTCCCACAGACGGCATCATCATGCTTTGTAGTATAATTAATTTTGATCTTTTCAAAAATATGAAAAGTCGCTTTTGCCCCTGTTGCTTACCAAAAAAATGAGGCCAAAATTTGGCTAAAATTTCTTCGTCTTCTCTCCTAAAATATCTTTTCATTTTTACTCCGCTTCGGTGATCAACATTTTTTTTATTTCTTTTTTTGAAGAAGCGGAGCATATCGACCGGACCATCTCTGCGGTGAATGTTTTGACATACTATGGGAGGTGTTATATTAACGTCAGGGAGCATTTTAAGATAACCACCGCGATGAGCATTTTATTTAGTTAAGGCTTCTAAAAAGTTCGAGTTTAGAAGATGTTAAGGAGAAGGCAACGAAGAAGAGGGCATGATGAAAGAAAGTATAATAATGGTTGTTTACAAGAAAGAGAATGTCCCTACAACCTCCAAAAGATATGAAATAGAAAAAAGAGAAGAAGGTAGACTTCTTTTAAGGTTTATGACACTTATTTCAAGATTTAGGACATCCATTAAAGATTTTTTACTTCCTTAATTTATTTCAAAATAGTTTACTTTTGGATTTTACATTAATCAAGTATAACCTCATTCCATTAACGAACATATGACTAGTTGGTAAAAATTATGACATCTTGTAGTAATACATATCATGCCAAATGAAGTTTATGATATTGTCTATCAAAATTATGACCTTCGAAATATAAAACTATCTTTGAAAGTTATTTTACTTATAAGCTGTCATAATATTAACATAGAATCTCATAAATCTGATCTAGGATGTCATAAAAATGATAAAAATTTTACTTGAAAAGTATCTTGCCTATAGGATATCATAATACTAACCCTTAATATCATAATTTTAATCTATAATATCATAATATTAGCAAAAATATCTTTGAAAGATATTTTACCAATAGAATATTATTATTTTAACTTATAATATCATAATTATAACTCAAGATATCATAAAAATATCCAAATTTAAACATATTAGATAAAAATTATGACATCATGTAATTAAATTACTTTTTAAATATGATTTTTAATATTATTATGATATTTTATATCAAAATTATGATATTTTAGATAAAATTATGACATCTAGTTGATAAAATACAAAAGAAAGATATTTTTTTAAAAAAACTATGACATCCTGTATTAAAATTATGATATTATAGGTTAAAACTATGACTTCTCTATGCAAAATTCTTTTGAAAGAAAATTTTAGATATTATTATAATATTCTGTATCAAAATTATGATATTTCATGTATAAATTATGATATTTACTAGTCAAATTTCCATCCAAATATAGTTTTTTGATGTTATTTTGATATTCTATGTCAAAGTTATGACATTTTAGATAAAATTATAATATTTTAATTAAAATTATAACATCGTAGTAGCAAAACACCTCTATAAGATATTTTTTATGAAAAATTATGATATTCTATATCAAAATTATAATATTATAGATTAAAATTATGACTTTCTGTATGCAAAATTTTTTTGGAAGAAAGTTTTAGCCATTATTATAATATCTTGTATCAAAATTATGATATCTACTAGTCAAATTTTTAATCAAATATAATTTTTGATATTATTATGACATTCTATGTCAAAGTTATGATATTCTAGATAAAATTATGATATTTTAGTTAAAATTATAACATTATGTTAGCAAAATACCTCCATAAGATATTTTTTAATAAAAATTATGATCTCTTATTTTTAAATTATGATATTCTAAGTTAAAATTATGATTTTTCATATGTAAAATTCTTTTGAAAGAATATTTTAGATATTATTATGATATCTTATGTTAAAATTATGATATTTTATGTAAAATCTATTATATCTACTAGTCAAATTTCCATCCAAATATGATTTTTGATATTATTATGATATTCTATATCAAAGTTATGATATCTTAGATAAAATTATGATATCTTAGTTAAAATTATGATATCATATTGGCAAAATACCTCCATAAGACATTCTTTAAAAAAAATTATGATATTATATGTCAAAATTATGATACTCTAAGTTAAAATTATAACTTTCTGTATATAAAATTCTTTCAGAAGAATATTTTAGATATTATTATGATATTCTATGTCAAAATTATAATATTTTATATAAAAATTATGATATTCACTAGTCATATTTTCATTAGAATATGATTTTTGATATCATTATAATATTTTATGTCAAAGTTATAACATCTTAGGTGAAATTATGATATTTTAGTTAAAATTATAACATCGTATTGACAAAACACCTCTATAAGATATTCTTTAAGAAAAACTATGGTATTCTATATCAAAATTATAATATTCTAAATTAAAATTATAACTTTTTATGTACAAAATTCTTTGAATGCCATACTATTTATTACTTTAACTTCCTATTATTGATAATCTGATTCTTTCTTGCAGTGTCAAGTCAAGTTCTCCCTCCAGTATTTCAACAAAAGACTCTGATGCTTAAGAACTCCTATAAACCTGGAGTCTATGATCAAAATGTCTGAAATATTGGTTTTTCTCCTACACACATAGAGCTCATCCGGAAGACTCCGTTCGATGCCTATGTTGACATAGAGCCCTTTGTTGTAGATGGGGTACTCCTCTCGAACATAATAAAATATCACATTGGAGGAGATCAATTCATTATTACTTAAAAAATAATAACATTCAATACCGAGGAAGTGGCACTAATTATGGGTCTTCCATGTCACGAGATGAAAATTTCAGTCGTCAAAAAATATTCAAAGAAGAAGGGGAGACTATTTGATAGATTTGGAAAAAGTATGAAGCTATAATATAAAGGATTGGAGACTTTGATTGGTCAACTAAAATCATCCAAAAGAAAGAAGGATATTGAGGATACGGTCAGGCTTTGGATGGCCTACATGTTTGTGCTTTTCTTGGCTCCAAAGTCAAACCAGACTTGTCCAATAGATGTGATCCTATTTTTAGATGACTTGTCTCAACTGAGATTTTTTGCATGGGCCATTTTTATCAAGAACCTAGCGGTTGAGGTCCTCCTAAAGATTACTAACTACTTGAGGTCAGAAGAGCTACACAAAGCAAAGAGGGTTGACAAGAAAAGGAGGTAGCCCACTCTCCTTGTGCTATTCGGTAGTCCTCATGGTAAAGTTAAATCATAGTATTTTCAGAATGCACTCTTTTTTATTTAAATTCTTCTATAGTCAGTTTTGCCAAAATGCTCATGTGTAGATATAGTTCCTAAAGCACACAAATATTAGAGCTTCATCTGATCCTTCAATATTTCCAAGATTGTTGAGATGACGTGACTACAGAAAAAGAAGTCACGATCAAAATTTTGATAACATCCAACCCCACGAGGTAAATTGACAATAATAAGCTATCTTAGAATGTCATAGGATGTCATATAATTTTTAAACTGTCATATGATACTTTATAAATATATTTTTTGATATTATTATGATATTCTATATTAAAATGATGATATTTTAGATTAAATTTTGACATCATATTGTCAAAACATCTCTAAAAGATATTCTTTAAAAGAATTATGATATCCTATGTCAAAATTATGATATTTAAAATTAAAATTATAATTTTTTTATGTAAAATTTTTTTGGATGATAGTTTTAGATATTATTATGACATATTATGATAATATTATGATATTGTATATAAAAATTATGATATACTATAGTAAAACTAACTCTCAAATATATTTTTTGATATTATTATGATATTTTAGATTAAAATGAGGATATTTTAAGTAAAATTATGACACCATACTATCAAAACACATTCAAAAGATGTTTTTTAAAAAAATTATGATATACTGTATCAAAATTATAATATTTAAGATTAAAATTATGACTTTTTATATAAAATTTTTTTGGATAAAAGTTTTAAATATTATTATGATATCTTATATTAATATTATGATATTTCATGTAAAAATTATGATATCCTATAGTAAAACTAATTTTTGAATATATTTTTTGATATTATTATGATATTCTATATCAAAATAAGAATATTTTAGATGAAATTATGATATCGTACTATCGAAACACATCCGAAAGATGTTCTTTAAAAAATTATGATATTCCGTATCAAAATTATGATATTTATGCTTTAAATTATGACTTTTTGTATATGAAATTATTTTGGATGAAAGTTTTAGATATTATTATGATATTTTGTATTAAAATTATGATATTTTAGATAAAAATTATGACATCCATATTAAAATTTTCTTTAGAATATTATCTTTGACATTATTATGGTATTCTATATCAAAGTTATGATATTTTAGATAAAATTATAACATCGTGTTGGAAAAATACATCCAAAATACGTTCTTTAAAATTATGATATTTTTTGATTTTTACTTATTCTTTTATATTATCAAGTCGAAGATGCTATTCAACCTGCCCCACAAAAGCGCTAGCTTCTTAATTCTGTTGAAAAAAAAAAGGAGCACTCATAGTACTGATGAAGCAAAATTGGAGGAGCCTATTTTGATTGGCTATGGCATGTGTACATAGTTAAGGATTGAAATTGAGAATCTTAGAAAAAAGATACTCATTCACGATAAGCTACTAAATTTTTTGATCAGAAAGAAGATCATTAAGTATAAAAAGTAGGAGTAGGAAGAAGAAAATGAGATTGAAGAGAAAGAAGATGATAAAGAATATGACAATGAAGAGAAATGAAAGGAGGAGGAGGAAACAAAAAGTTTCAGAAAGAGAAAGGAGAAGGAAGAGGAGGAAAAGACGAGGAAGAAAGAGTAGGAAGAAAGAAAAAAATGGAGGACAAGAAGAAGAAGGAAGAGGAAGAAAGAAAAATGGAAGAGGAGGAGAATAAGAAGGAGGAGGAAAAGAAGAAAAAAGAAGAGAAGAAGAAGAAGAAGAGGAGGAGGAGGAGGAGGGGAGGGGAAGAAAGAAGAAGGAAGGAGAGGAGGAAGAAGAGGAGAGGAGGAGGAGGAGGAAAAGATAAGGGAGAAGGACGAGGAGAAGAAGAAGAGGGAGGGGAAGAAAGAAAAAGGGAGGAGGAGGAGGAGGAGAAGGTGCAAAAGGAGAAGAAGAAGGAGGAGGAGAAACATAGGGAGGAGAAAGAAAGAAAAAGGAAGGAGGAGGAGAAGAAAGTGGAAGAGGAGGAGGAGAAGAAGAAGGATGAGAAGAAGAAGAGGGAGGAGGAGGAAAAGGTGGGGAGAAGAAAAAGGAGGAAGAAAAAAAAATGGAGGAGAAAAGGATGGAGGCGGAGAAGGAGGAGGAGAAAAAGAAGAGGGAGGATGATAGAAGGAGTGGAAAGAGAAGAAGAGGAAGCATGAGAATGAGAGGAAGAGAAGGGAGTAGAATAAGAAGACTGATGTTGAGGATAAGCCAAAGACACTAACATATTCACTTAAGAGAAGGGTGAAAAAATATACTGGATGTGCAAATCTCCCATCTGACATTAGATATAAATTATAAGACCTACCTGCCAACAAAAAAATCTAAGACAATCCCCAAATCTAAAGAAGTACCACTTTTGGATCTTTCAAATATATCAAGCGAACAATAAAATAAAGAAGAGGTAGACATACATTCTCTTTTCATCAATATTATGAGATATTCATACTGCCTTAAATTATTTAACATGATCTTTTAACACAGAGATTCATTGAGCATTCATGAGAATATCAAGACAAAGGCCTATTATCTGAGAAAGATGATGCCATCATCAAAATGTTCTTGATGAAAGAATTACCTCATAAGTAATTTATGATATTACGGGTCATCCTTTATATGGTAGTACCCACTATTGATTTATGATATCCTTGTATTTTTCATTATAGTAAGGTTATTTTCAATAATGCTAAAGGAGGCAGCATTAAGAGATTCAATCTTTATGACCTCCTATTTGCGAGGATGATAATTGATGATGTATGGATTCAACTCTTTTTAGATCTTAATTCTCATTTTTTGTTCTAAGCATCATATGCATTAATATAGCTTCTATTTTTTTCGCATCATAACATAATGCTTTGCATGAATAGATAATTAATGCTGGGCAAGACCTTCTTTAAAAAAATAGAATGAATGACCAGATTTATACCACAAGTGCATCGTTGCCCCCATAATGATAGTCGGTATGTGTATTCAATCGACAGCAACACATCATGAGCTAGCTAGCATGGTGGAAGAATTCATTTTCAGTGGAGTTAGTGATGACGAAAAGAAGGAATTTAGGCTCCTTTTCAACATCATCAACACAGAAAACATCCATTGGCAGTTGGTGGTTATCGATATGGTTCAGAAAAAAATATTCATCTAAACTCCTTCAAACACAGTGCCAAATATAAAGCTAATGTCAGGAAGTGGCATAAGATCCTAGAAGCCATGTTCCATATATATTGTGAAAATACAGAAGTGAGTGAATGGAATATGAAAGAAGATAAAGACTGTCCTTCCTAGCCTCCAAAAACTCTAGATTGTGGTTTATACTGCTTGAAGTATATGGACTTTTTTGCTCGTAAAGATAGATCAGATAAATGGAGCTTTACACAAGCTGACATCCTTCAATACTGGGGGAAACTTGCTGCAAAAATAATAAAAAAAGGGCTTGAACAAAGAGTGACTGCTATCATTGATAAAGTTGAAGCCCTCTGATAAAATAAATTCAAATTCTATCTTTAAACATATTTTGCTGATTTATAGTTGAAATTATCATTATAAGAAAGTGAGTTCTTTGTATGACATTGAATTTATCATTTTAAGAGAGTCAATTCTTTGTATGATACTGAATATAGGATGTCAAATTATATAGTTATGAAAAGAGCAAATTCCACTTTAAAATACAACTTTTTAAATATTTTCTGTTTGATCAATTTTTATTAACACTGAATATAGGTAATCAAAGTGTTATTTATTGTTCTGACTATAAAATGTCAATATTGCAAAATAGGATGTCAATATTATGACATCAAAGGTTGAAATTATGATATTATATATTAAATTTATAACATCCTGGCATGGCAAATGCAGAATTATGATATCCTATATCGAAATTATGATATTTCAGTTTAAATTTATGACATCCTGTCAAAAAACATCCCCAAATGCTAGTTTGTGACATCCTGATAAAAATTATGATATTCAATCATAGTTAATGTCCCCAAAAGAAGGATTATACTACTATAGAATAGGACTACGACAGTGGTTACAAACCACTGTTGTAGTCTAAAAAATCGTTACCATAGGCTATGACGGTGGTTAGCTAACCGCTGCCACTATGGCTATCATCATAGGTCTATGATAGTGATTATTGTAGCAGTTATGCAAACCGCTGTCATATATAGTGTATGGTAGCGGTTTCCAAACCACTGCCATAAATTGAGCTATAGTAGTAGTTTCCTAATCGCTGCTATGGGTTGAGCTATGGCAGCGATTATAGAACTACTATCATAGGTCTAATACAGCGATTTCATAATCGTTGCCATAAATTAATAACAGCGGTTGGTATGTAACTTACGACAGCATTTAGCATGCCTATGATAGCGATTTTACGACCGCTGCCATAGCTTTTAAATAATTAAAAAAGTATAAAACTTTTTATTTTTTATATATTTTATCTGATAAATATAGAGATATATATAACATAAAAAAATATAAAAAATATTATAAATATAAGAATATTTTTAAAATGCTCAAATTTTATTATAGAATAAAATTTATTATAATATTTTTTAAAAAAATATATCAAAAATTTCTTAAATCTACATCGTCGTCGTTATCAGGAGATGGAGCACGAGCTGGAGAAGCTGGAGTTGGAGCTGGAACGTCGGCCAACATGTCCTCAAGGCCCATGAAATTAGCTTCAAAATACGCACTGAGCTTCGTTACCATGGTGCTTAGGATGCCCTCTAGATGAGATGTGCGCTCCTCAACATGAGTAGCCCACGTTGTAGCCTGATCTACTTGCATTGTAGCCTGAGCTACCTGTGCAAATGCCTCCTCAAGCTGCTTCCGACTGACGACATCAAAAGCATGTAAAGAGACTCTCTCCTCAGACTAGTAGCTCGTCGGCGTATGTTCGGGCCTACATTGGATCCTTCTAGAGTGTTCAGGCCTCAAGACCTAAGACAGATGGTCATGGGGGCCAGAGCTATCCGAGCCTTCGCTCGTAAGTGCATCTAACTACTCTTGTAATTATAAATTTAAATAAAATTTTATAAAAAATGCTATAATACTGATCATATATACTAATATATTTGTTACTTACAAAAATTCTTTCGATTGCGATATTTATCGACCTGCCCTTCTTGTCATACGGCTAGATCGAAAGATCTTGCTACAGTTGAGCATCACTCCATCTCTCATCAGCTATAACAATGGATCAGTTTATTAGAAATATAAAAAAATATTAATTTAATTTATCTAGTAAGATTCAGAATTTATTATCTTTCTATGCATACGACTGGTCATAGACTCACGGCCTAGAGTGTGAGTGTACTCCTGGACCGTCCGATTCTTCTAATTCTGACGGAAGATAGCCTAACAAATATTCAAATAAATAATAAGTATTTAAAAAATATTTAAATATAATTTTAAGTATATTAAAAAATTTAAAAGTTAAAAATTTTATCTCAAACTCCTGGCTTCTCCAATGTATAACCATCTCCTCCCACTGACTCGGGGGACAGTCCTGTATCCAAGAAATAAGCTCCTCCAGAGTGTCTCATCGGTACTCAAGCCATCCTCTATAGAGCTTAATCTTGTAGCCCTAGTATAACTCCTCAATCTTCTTCAGTCGGATATCTCGAGCCCTCTCATGATCTGAAAAGTTGTACCTCCTCCACACAAAGTTATCAAAAGTTAGTTACCAAATTATTCTAATCAAACAAAGTGTAAACATATCAAATGCATAAATATAATTAAGATACACTTATCCATATCTCCTTCTATACCTGATTTCTGACACTAGCATCCATCAATCATCAGTCTATGGGCAATATCGGAATGATGTCGAACCACCTCACAAGCACTCTGAAAAAGAAATGCATCTCCCGTGCGGTTTCTCCTCTGCATCATACTGCACCATCACCTGATGCTGGCGGTTTCACACATGCGGCATGCATATGGGACCGTGAAATATCCTACTAGATGATGCATCTTCAATGAAAATATGTTATACAAATATATAAATATATAAATACTATATAAAAAATAAATAACATAATAAAAATGTATACTCAGATGTCGGTGTCGAAGTATGTATCAGAGATGTGGCTGATGGTGGAGGCTCAGATGCCAGTAGAGTAGATGCCAATAGTGAAGTAGATGTCTATGGTCCCTGAGCAGTCAATGTGGAGGTAGATGGAGTATGCTTCGACTGCTCCTCAGATATCGAGTTCCTTGTAATCCATTGAAGGGCGGGGGTGAAAGCTAGATGGCATTTTGGTGCTATCATGATCTACAACATTAATGAATTAACCAATATAACATGTTGAACAATAATATTAGTATAGCATCAATAAATAGATTCTAATATTTATACCAGAATGTTGAAGTCATCGTCTAGTAGCATCTACAATATGGACATCACCATCGCTTCTAACAAATGTATCTAGGACCTCGACAGTACCAGGTAAGTTTTGTCCTAGAGAAAAACTTTACATGCATAGTCCAACATCGTCATCAACTTCGATATTATCAAAGATATGCCTAGACACCATTCTCACAACAACATCCCATTGAAGCTCCAAGGGATCACTAATGTAGAAGACTTGACCAGCTTAGAAGGCAAATATATATAGTTCTTCAGTGTGGAGATGGCATTGCATGTTAATGAGAGTAAAATCATACTCATCAATCTTCTTCCTTGACTATGACAAGGTATCAAACCAATCATACTTCATCAATGCAATCCTTTCTTTAATATAATAGTCCAAGATGACTATCTTCTTCACCATACTATAATAGTTCAAATCCTCCGTACGAGGCTGTGAATTTCTCGAGCTAGCATAACATCCAATGGTGGTTCTCAATATTATGCTACTATTATCGACACGGCATGGCCTAGAAACTATCGGTAGGGGTTTTCTTATTAGCTGGCACGGCCCAAATGCTATCCATGGCTACCGACATGGCATGGTCCAAGGGTTATCCATGACCCTAGACACGACATGGCCCCATCTAAAATCCACCGACATAGTCCAGAACCAATCAGTAGGAGTTCTCTTACCCACCAACACGATCTACGATCGGTAGATAATTATAATATTTATAATAAATATTTATAATATTTATTATAAAAAATTTAAAAATTATTATAAATATTATAAGTGATTAATAAATAATACTATAAAATTAAAAAAATTATACATGTGGCTATGGAGAGGGAGTCCCATCGAAAGCTCCAAGGATCACCGACGATGGTGCTAGAGGAAGATGACGGTGTTAGAGATAACCTGCAAAACAAGAGTAAGATAGTGAGGAAGAGAGAGAAAGATAAAGAGGAAAGAGAGAGAAAGAGGAGAGAGGCGGCTCGGGGGGGTGCCGTGATGGGGAGGCCGTGGGAGGGGGTGGTGGTGCATGATGACGAGGAGGGGTGGCCTGGGGGGTGGGGGTGGCGGGCGTTGGAGGGTTGAGCGGAAATGGGGGCACCGAGAGGTAGGGGCGGTCGGGGATGGAGGGCTGGTGGGGGTGCACAGTGATGGGAAGGGGCATTTCGAGAGGTGGGGATGGCGGGGAGGGCCCAAGAGGTGGGGGTGGCCAGGGATGGGAGGTTGGGGGGCATAGTGATGGGGAGGCCTAGGGGGTACGCGGTGGTTGGGAGGGGCAGCCCGGAAGGTGGGGGTTAGGGGATTGACCGAAGAGGGGCGGGGAGGGGCCGAGAGGCGGGGGCGATCAAGGATAGGGAGCGAGCGGAGAGGAGGGGGGCACTGAGAGGCGGGGATGGTCGAAAGGGAAGGAGGGGCGGTGTCGGCTGGGGAAGGAGAAGGGTGGGGTCTCATCGGCGGTGGAGAGGAGGGAGAGAGAGAGAGAGAGCACATCAGAGGAAACCCAATTTAGGGGTGGATTAATTTTAACATAACCTATGGCAGCGATTTTCGAACGACTGTCATAGCTCTACGACAGTGATTCTCGAACCGCTGCCATATCCATAGGTCTATGGCCGCTGCCATAGGTCTATAGCAGCGGTTTTCAGTAACCACTGCCATAGGTTGAAAATTAAATTTTTATATTTTTGCTCTAAATATTATATAATTTTAAAATTTAATATCCATCTTTACTATTCATTATCTAAACAATTATCATTAAAGTATCATCACAAAAGATCGCCTTGATCCGATGGCCCTAGCTTCATCAGTAAGACATTCGATTTCGACGATCATGAATGACGATGCAATGATTTGATAGATGAAGATCTTTGATGGATTTGAAAATCTGCAACAATGATTTTGGTGATATTTATAGCATACTATCAAAGTTTTACTTCAATCAGATATCGTTATCATGATCATTTTAGTATAGAATGATTTCGACTGTTAAATTAAAAATAAGCAATCAAAGGACTAAACGGCATCTAATTATGAGATAATTTTTAGTTAAATGATCTTTGCTATAATTTTAATAGTTTTATATGGCGATGATCATAAAATTTAAATTATTTTTATATGAACTATTTACGTTAAGCAGATCTTGTAAAAGTACGAACATAATTGCCAATGAAATTTAAGAATGGTTATCAAGCGATATATAGTTTTTGATCGTTCTTAGATCCACGAGTTGAATTTTATGATCACTACCATAAAAATGATTAAAGTAGTAGCCAAGATCATTTATGAAAAAAATTATCTCATAATCGACACCATTTGGTCTTTTGATCACTCGTTTATCATTTAACGATCGAAACTATCTTGTACTAAATTGATCAAAATAACGATATCCGATTGAAGTAAAACTTTGATAGTATGCTACAAACATCATCAAAATCATCGTTGTAGATTTTTGGACTCATTGAAGGTCTCTATCTATCAGATCATCTCATCATCATTCATGATCGTTGAAATCAAATTTTTCTAATTGATGAAGCTAGGACCATCAGATCGAGGCAAACTTTTGTGACGAAACTCTAATGATAATTATTTAGATAATGAACGATGAAAATATATATTAAATTTTAAAATTATATAATATTTTAAGTAAACATATAAAAAAAGATATGACAGTGGTTATACTGAATTGCTGCTATAAGTCACATTTATTATAGCGGTTATTTTAAACCGCTGCTATAAGTTTGACCCATGACAGCGATTACATGTAACCGCTATCATAGATTAATCTATAGCAGTGATTAGAATAAATCGCTGCCATATATCGGACCTATAGCAATGGTTCGATGTAACTTTCATAGGTCGGACCTATGGCAGCGATTCTTTGTAACCACTACAATAGGTTGACCTATGGCAGCGGTTCTTTATAACTGCCATTGTAGATCCTATTACAGTAATTTTGAAAATCGTTGTCATAGTATAAGCTGCTGTAGCCTCTTTTTGTAGTAGTGTTATAAGAACTTAGTTTAAAATTATGATATTATATGTTAAATTTATAACATCCCATCATAAGAAATATTTTCGAATGTAGAATTTTAATATTTTATGTCAAAATTATGATATTTTAATTTAAATTTATGACATCCTATCAAAGAAATATCTCCGAATGCTGGTTTATGACATCCTAATCAAAATTATAACAATGTAGGTTAAAATTATAACATCTAGTCATAGTTAACATCCCTAAAGGAAGGATTATGAGAATTTAGTTCAAAATTATGAAATTATATGTTAAATTTATGACATCGTAGCATAGTGAACATCCCCGAATATACAATTTATGATATACTATATCAAAATTATCCATCTTTTAGGTTAAAATTATGGCATAATATTATAGAAAATATTCTTGAATGCAGTAGTTACAGAAATATAAGATCCTGTATAGAAATAATTTCTTCATTTGCAAATAAATTACCTGAAATAGAAATCATCACATAATTACGATATATGCAAGCAATATATTTCAAAATTAAGAAGATATTTCATTATTTACAATATATTTACAATATATTTCATAGTTTGATGAAATATAATCACCCCTTTTATAAATTAGGATAAATAGTAACAAATTTATAATATATTCCTTCTTGGCCCTATCCTTCTTCGTTGCTCCTACGCTCCTTGCACACTACCAACTATGCATGGTCTGAGGCTGCTTGGATGCACAATGATTTCCAATACCTCTCAATCCAAGATGAGTGTCAGACAAAACATCCCTCTCGAGCTTTTGGCATCGATATGAAGGGTGGGGGGAGAAACCCTCCATTGAACAGTAGTATCATGGTGATGGCATCTTCATCCGAAGCGAAGGCTGATAAGATCCCCTTTTGTACATAGCTGGTAGCCCTAACTTTTATTTATACAGGGCCTGAGCATGGTGCGATGCACCAAAGGATCCATGATAATATTATACCACATTAATTATTTTCTCTTTATTGTATTATTTGACTGTACACGTAAACATTAAACTTATTCTGTGTTAAAATTATGACATCGACCTAGAGAAAACTTACTCGAACAAAGCATTATGATATCCTATGTCAAAATTATGACACCATGGCATAGAAAACATCTTTGAATACAGTACTTGCAGAAATATGATATTATAGTTTTATAATATAACATTCTCTCATAGGAAACTTTCTCGACTATAGAATTATGACATTATGGACAAAACTTATAAAGTTAAAGTTTAAATTATTAGTTTCTATCATAGAAAACATCCCCGAATGAAAAGTTATAACATCCTGTGTCAAAATTATGACATCATTGGACATGCAGTATACATCACATAAACATAAAGAGCATCGACCGGATTACAATGAGTAGGTAGACCATTCCAATCAAAATAATGATAGAAATATTAGCATCTAAACCATCCATCTTGACGCAAACGCTGCCAGTCACCGAGCCACGAAGCTACAGTCCCATCTTGTTTAACACTTTCACCAGCAGCAGCATTTCCTTCGATTTATAGAGAGCTAGGAATGAGGGGTACCGATCCACCATCCACATTAATATGCCATATGTTGCCACCTTATCGGCTTGGAAGACTGCGCCTCTAGAGTGAATGCAGGTTCTATTGGTGCCACTTCCCATGACATCAAAATATCGGGACTGACTAAAAAGAAAATATCCATTGAAAAATAATATAAAAGAGGTCAAAAATTTAAAGCACAGAATCTTATAAATATAGTGCAAAAAATCACCGAATGTATAAATATAACATCCTGGCATAGAATACGTCAACGAATGCAGAATTATAATATTCTTTATTAAAATTATGATATTAAGGATCAAAATTATGATATCGTGTGTCAAAATTATGATATTATTTATCAAAATTATAACATTCTTAGCCATCAAGGATCAAAATTATGATACCCATGGATAAAAATATTGCTGAAAGCAAAATTATGATATCCTATATTAAAATTATGATATTAAAGATCAAAATTATGATATTTTTGGATATTCAAATACAAAATTATGACATTCTATATCAAAATTATGATATTAAAGATTAAAATTTATGATATCCTGATGATTCGAATAAAAAATTATGACATTCTTTGCCAAAATAATGATATTAAGGATCAAAATTACGACATTCTTACACAAAAATATATTTAAACATAAAAATATGATATCTTGTGTCAATATAATAATATTGTATCTTAAAGTTATGACATTGTATCTTAAAATTATAACATTTGATAAAGAAACTTTCTTGAACTCAAAATTTTGATATTTTGAATCAAATTTAACTCCATGAAGGATCAAAATTATGACATTGGAGTACAAAAATATTTCTGAATGTAGAATCATGACATCCTATGTTAAAATTATGATATTTAAGATTAAAATTATGATATCACAATATAAAAAACTTTCATGAATGCTTTACTTGTAGAAATATGGCCCTGTATTAATATTTTAAAATCAAGCATAAAAAAATGTATTAAAGTTCTATAAAATTTAACTTTTATCATATGATGTTATATTTTTGACCTACAACATCATAAATTTATCTCAGTCTCTTGTGTTAGTTGGCTGGATATATAAGCATCAAACTCTTCCAAAGATGAATCGGAGGATGGATGATTGGTAGAGGTTGTTTATTGTACTACCTCAATAACTTCATGTGGAGTTGGCCTTTATCTTTTAGCAGGCCTTTTACCAATTTTTTTGGCAGATGGATCTTCTGGTATTCTATTCTCAGCTTTCTTTGACTTCTTTGATTTTACCGACTTCTTTTCAATGTCACTTTATATTTTTCTCTTTCTTAGCCATTCCTTTATGGCAATATTAACCGAATCTTGAATAGAAAGTTCTGAACGAGGCTATGCTGAACAATTAGCATCTACTACTCTTCTGAATAATGGAGTCAGATCAACTATTACTAGGTTAAAAGCATCTTCAAATATGGAGGCAACCTCCGCAAGTTTCATCATCTGATGACTCATCAAAGTATACCTATATCATAATTATAGTTAAAACAGGATATCCACATGCTGAAATAGGTTGTTGTAATTATAGTTATGACATGATAATTCAATGATAGGATGAGTTACCTAGTATTTCTGGTACTTTTATCATAGAATTAAATATTGTAATCTGAATTATCAAATTGATATTTCATGTTCTTGCATCATTTATTGAGAAAATATTTTTTAGCAATGCGAAACACTTCATTTTGATAGAGAACCAATAAGGCATACCTGCACAAGTGTCCTCTAAACTTAAATGATTAGCACTGGCATTTCACTTCATCCAATTGGCTGGACCAAGAAACAGTATAGTTTTTGATAATCTTCTTCTTAATTTTGTTAACTTTAAATCTCTCAAATGACTTCATAGAATATACAGCGAAGTTGTCAAATTCATTAGTTAATTTAGCATTTGATGTAGCCATTTCAAGTACCTCATTATGAAATTTTTTAAATATGCATCTAGTGTACATGACTACTATTTGCCTCTCAAAAGATGAGGATATTTTGAGGAAAGCATTTGTTTGCAAAGAGATATTGTCTTGCTCATTTTCTGCTTCGTATCTTTTCTCTAATGCATCCTCATACTTCTCGATGAATTTCTTTAGTATAGTCTTCGAATTCACAAATCTATCAAAGAAGTGGTTTATACTCTCACTCCTCCCAGAGAAGGACATACCTAGAAAGGAAGGTAGAATCAAAGAATATTAATGATATAGTGTTAGTGTTACTAGATATCATTGAAAACTTAACTAAAAAAAGTTTATGATTCCAACATACCTACAAAGAAGGTATCCTTAAGCTAGGCAGGAACCCATTTCTCTTGGCATTCATAGAGATCATGCAACCAATCTATAGCTAGCCTTGTATTCTTCATACTTGTCCATGAGTTGTCTCCATTTTTTTTTTAAAAGACTGTGTAGTTATAGTATCCTATACAGCCTTATCGAATTCAACCATAAATTTGGAATGCGTTGTGCATATATGGCCTACCTTTTTAGGGATCTTCTTCAAAACATGCCAAAGATAAAATTGATGTCATGCATTTGGAAAAATCACCCTGATAGTAGCTTCGATTGCCTTATCCTGGTCGATGATTATGGCATTAGACACTTGGCCATCATTTCCATCTAGCCATGATTGAAATATTCATTTAAAAGTCCTTATTGTCTTGTCTAACAATAATGCACAGCCAAGCAAGGTGGACTGTCCATGATGGTTAACTTCAATAAATGGATAGAATGACATTTGAAATATATTTTTGAGGTAAGTAAAATCCAAGGTCAATACATCCACAAAGTAAGTGCATGTCATTCTTGATCTTAGATAGATCCAGAACATAGATCTTAACTATGCATTGTTATTCAAGTCTAATGTATAGTAAAAATTTACATTCTTAGCTTGCATTTGTGCGAAATGGATAATCATTAATGGTACATCTCCATCTTTCAATTGACTTTGACGTTCCTGATAAATGTAATTATAAACATCCTTCTTTGTGAATTCCAATTGCCTTCTTCCCCCTTTCCTTCTTATAATAGCAGATTATATTTGAGTTATAGGTATATTTACGGCATGCATGTTGCTAATCTCTGCTTTTTTTGGTATGGTAATCTTTCTATAGGACCATAGAAAATGAATGGTTGATATGGACAACTTATGGTTGTATTCTAGAATAATATTATCCAATCTCCACTTATCAGTCTTGGAATCAAGTCTGACTTTTATTGATGCCTTACAATCAATTTTGTCGATGTCCCTAGGGTTCATGAAATTATCTGATTTCTTAGATTTTCCTACCCTCCAGCATACTAGATGTTTGAAACAATATATATTTTTCTTATTAGATCTACTGCAAATGATTGTAACTCCAAAGCTGACTTTTCTCGTATAATTATTATAAAAATTGTACACATCTATTACTAGATTAAATTTTATTCCATCGTAAGGATCTACATTATCCTTATTTGCATATGGTGTACTAGGAGAAGGTGGATTCTTAAGACAACCACCATATAAAGGCTCATCTATCTGATCATTTAAAGGATATCTATAGATGATGTACAGAAGGTTTTTTAAAGTTAGAAAATGATATGAAAGTCATAAATATAAAGTTCTTGGAACATATTAATATATCATGTCATAATTTTGATCCATAATGTCATAATCATGACATCGAATATCCTAATATTATTGAAACTACCTTCGAGAGGCTTTTTACCAACATGATGTCATAATTTTGACCTATGATATTATAATTTTAAGTTAGAATATCATAAAAATATTAAAATCGATATCTGAGAGATGTTTTGTTCATTATATTGATATAAAATATCATAATCTTGATACAGGATATCCTAATATTATCGAAACTATCTTTAGAAGATTTTTTACCAATAGGATGTCATAATTTTGACCTATGATATCATAATTTTGATCTTGGATATCATAAAAATATTATAACCAATATCTAAAGATATTTTATTTATTATATTGATATAAAATATCATAATCATGATACAGGATGTCCTCATATTATCGAAACTATCTTTGAAAGATCTTTTACTAATATGATATCATAATTTTGATCTACGATATTATAATTTTGATCTAGGATATCATAAAAATATCAGAACTGACATTTAAAAGATGTTTTATTTATTATATTGATATATAATCTCATAATGCTGACACAGGATGTCTTAATATTATCGAAACTATCTTTGGAAGGCTTTTTACCAACAAAATATCCTAATTTTAATATATGATGTCATGATTTTGATCTAGGATATTATAAAAATATCAAAATCCAATCCTAGATAGTATTTTTTATAATATTAATATATAATATCATAATTTTGATATAGGATGTTCTAATATTGTTGAAACTATCTTTGGAAGGCTTTTTACCAATAAGATATTATAATTTTGACATACGATACCATAATTTTGATTTAGGATATCATAAAAATATTAGAATTAATATCTAAAAGATATTTTATTTATTATATTAATATAAAATATCATAATCTTGATACATGATATTCTAATATTATTAAAACTATCTTTGAAAGATTTTTTATCAATAATATATCATAATTTTGATCTCAGATGTCATAAAAATATCAAAACTAATACTTAAAAGATATTTTATTTATTATATTGATATAAAATATTATAATCTTGACATAGAATATCTTAATATTATTGAAACTATCTTCGAAAGGTCTTTCACCAATAGGATGTTCTAATTTTGACCTACGATGTCATAATTTTGATCTAAGATATCATAAAAATATTAAAATTCAATCATAGGTGATGTTCTTATCATAATATTAATATATAATATCATAATTTTGATATAGAATGCTCTAATATTATCAAAACTACCTTTGAAAGATCTTTTACCAATAGGATGTCATAATTTTGACATACAATGTTATAATTTTGATCTAAAATATCATAAAAAAAATAGAACAAATACCTGAAAGATATTTTTTAATTATATTAATATAAAATTTTATAATCTTGACATGGGATGTTCTAATATTATTGAAACTATCTTCGAAAGATCTTTTTCCAATAGGATGTCATAATTTTTATCTATTATATCATAATTTTTATCTAAAATATCATAAAAATATCAAAAATAATACTTAAAAGTTATTTTATTTATTATATTGATATAAAATATCATAATCATGATATAGAATATCTTAATATTATCAAAACTACCTTCGAAAGATCTTTTTCCAACTGAATGTCCTAATTTTAACCTACGATGCCATAACTTTTATCTAAAGCCGACACATGAAAAATATTTTATATATTATATTGATATAAAATATCATAATCCTAAAATAGAATATCCTAATATTATCAAAACTATCTTCAAAAAGTCTTTTACCAATATGATATTATAATTTTGACCTACGATGTCATAATTTTAATCTTAGATATCATAAAAATATCGGAAATGATATATAAAAGTTATTTTATTCATTATATTGACATAAAATATCATAATCATGACATTTGATGTCCTAATATTGTCGAACTACCTTCAAGAGATCTTTTTCTAATAAGATGTCCTAATTTTGATCTAGATATCATAATTTTGACGTCGGATGTCATAAAAATATTAAAATCCAATCCCGAATGATGTTCTTATCATAATATTAAGATATAATGTTATAATATTGATATTTAAAACTATCTTCAAAAGATCTTTTATCAACAGGATGTCATAATTTTGATCTAGGATATCATAAAAATATCAGAATTGATATGTAAAAAATATTTTATTTATTATATTGATATAAAATATTATAATCATAACACAGGATGTTCTAATATTATTGAAATAATTATTGAAAGATTTTTTACCAATAGAATATCATAATTTCGATATGTGATGTCATAATTTTGATCTAGAATATTATAAAAATATTAAAAATGATATCTAAGAGATGTTTTATTTATTATATTAATATAAAATATCATAATTATGATACAAGATATCCTAATATTATCAAAACTATCTTCGAAAGATCTTTTATCAATAAGATATTATAATTTTGATCTAGAATATTATAAAAATATTAGAACCAATATTTGAGAGATATTTTATTGATTATATTGATATAAAATATCATAATCCTGACATAAAATATTCTAATATTATCAAAACTATTTTTAAAAGGCTTTTTATCAATAGCATATCATAATTTTGATCTGCAATATCATAATTTTAATCTAGAATATCATAAAAATATTAGAATCGATACCTAAGAGATATTTTATTTATTATATTGATATAAAATATCATAATTTTGATATAAAATATTCTAATATTATCAAAACTATTTTTAAGAGATTTTTTATTAATATAATATTATAATTTTGATCTATAATATTATAATTTTGATCTAGAATATCATAAAAATATTAGAACCAATATCTAAATTTTTTTTTATATATTATATTGATATAAAATATTATAATCTTGACATAGAATATCCTAATATTATCAAAACTATCTTCGAAAAGCTTTTTACCAATAGAATGTCATAATTTTGGCCTGTGATGTTATAATTTTAATCTAGAATATCATAAAAATATCAAAACCTAATTCTAGATTATATTTTTATCATAATATTAATATATAATATCATAATTTTGATATAAGATGTCATAATATTGTAAAAATTATCTTCGAAAGATCTTTTACTAATAAGATGTCATAATTTTGATCTACGATATAATAATTTTAATCTAGAATATTATAAAAATATCAGAACTCAATTTTAAATGATGTTCTTATCATAATATTAATATATAATATTATAATTTAATATAGGATGTCATAATATTATAAAAACTATATTTGGAAGGTCTTTTACCAACAAAATATCATAATTTTGATTTATGATGTTATAATTTTGATTTAAAATATCATAAAAATATTAAAACCAACATCTGAAAGATATTTTTATTCATTATGTTGATATAAAATATCATAATCATGACATAGGATGTCATAATATTGTCGAAACTATCTTTGGAAGATTTTTTACTAACAGGATGTCATAATTTTGACCTATGATGCCATAATTTTGATTTAAAATATCATAAAAATCTTAGAACCGACATCTAAAAGATATTTTATTTATTATATTAATATAAAATATTATAATATTGATACAGGATATCCTAATATTATCAAAACTATCTTCGAGAGGTGTTTTATCAGCAGGATATCATAATTTTGATCGATAATCTCATTATGTGATGGCATATTTTTGATCTTGTATATCATTATGACATGTTAAAAACTATTCTATGTAGAAATCATGACATCATAACTTACTATATGACTTTCAGTAGGATTTTATATGACATTAACTTTTAAAATTGAAAAAAGAACTTGATTTGAACATACCTAATGCATTTATTTTGTTTAACTACCAAAGGAGCTGTTGTATTAAAGGAACTATAAAAAATTTTAAACATAATAAAGAATCTATAAATGATATTTTACTTTTTGATAGGTGGAACATATTAATTAGATGGGATAATAAAGAATCAACAATCTTGGATGCGCAATGGTTCCTATAGACTAAATCTTGGATATCCAGATGCTTAGAAAATGAAAGAAGAAAGAGAAATATAGCATTCGACACTCAAAAAATGAAAGAAGAGAGAAAAATACAGCATTCATAATATCCAACCAGACTGCAAAATAGTAAAAATATTTTATTTTAGAGGAAAAGGGCAATTTCATCATGTTAAATTTGAAAAATATATTATTACATATATTAAATATATTTGGCAATGGAACCCCCTCTTCGCCTCCATTTTCTTTGCACCATCAAATGCCTAGTTGGATGTGAAGCGATAGCCATCACGTCATGTCACGAGGTTTTCATGTGGACCAATTGAAAAGATGGTGCACTCCACATCTGAATTTTTACATCACAAGCAGTGTAGAAAGAATTACCCATTTTTAGAATTAGAAAAGATCTTATTTATGTTAAGAAACTTTATGATCGTGATTTTAAAGTTGTATTTGATTCCCAACAAATGATTATTTTTAAAAAGAAATCATTTGTTGGGAAAGGATATGCTAAGGATAATATGTATTTAGTTGGTTTAAATAAAAATGCTACTATTTCTACTTATATTGTTGATGATCTATGTTATTTTTGGCATTATCGATTAAGACATATTAGTGATAAGATTATGGATAGAATGATTTCTCATAAATTAGTTTCTAAAACTAATTTCAAATTAACTACTAATGATTATGAATGTTGTGCACAAGTAGAATTACTAAGACTCATTTCAAATCAATAAAAAGAACAACTTTATTGCTAGAATTAATTCAGACAGATATATGTGAAAATAAGGACCAATAACTTGAGGAGGAAATGGTATTTCATAATATTTATCGATGACTATTCTAAATTGACTTATATATATCTAATAAAACTAAAGATGATGAATTAGAGAAATTTAAAATCTTTAAAGAAGAAGTAGAAAATCAACTTGGCAAGAAGATTAAAGGAATAAGGTCCAATTGTGGTGGAGAGTACAACTCAATGGAGTTCAAAATCTTTTGTGAAATTCATGAAATTATTAAAGTAGAAACAACTCTTAACTCTCCTCCCTACAAAAAATGGGGTGGCTAAGAGAAAAAATAGAAGTTTTCTTTAAATGGTTAGTACTGCTGTGTTAATATATTCTACCTCATTTTGATTTTCTGGGGTGAAGCTTTATATACTGCATGTTATATAAGTGATAGAATTCTACATATATAAAGACCAAGACAAAACTCCACATGAGTTATAAAAAAAAAAGAAATCAAATCTTAATTATTTTAAAGTATGGGGATGTATTGCTTATATATTGAATACTACTAATAAGAGAGCTAAGTTAAAAGGGGAAGCTATAAAATCTATTTTTATTGATCACTCCTTCCACGGTAAAGCATCTAGATTTTCAAATTTAAAGACTAATAGTATTTTTGAAGTAATACATACTATACATTTTGAACATTTGACCATTAATGATGCTGATAAATTAGAGTTTGAAAAGACCTATTTAAAGACTTAGAAGAATCTGAACAAATCATTGAGGAAAATAATATACTAATATTGGTAATTCTCATAATAATGATAATAATGAAGGTATTAATAATAGTGTCACTAATAAGAATAACTTAGAAGCCAGGAACATGGGCCTAAGAAAAAGCAAAAGATGTAGAATTGTAAATGATTTAGGTCATAGAATGTTTATATATTTATTAGAAGAGGATGAAAAATTGATATAGACGATGAAAAAAAATCTATATATGATTATAATACGTGGACATTATGTAATCTTGCTCCCAACATAGAATCAATAGAATGTAAATGGGTTCTAAGAAAGGAACTTGGGCTTAATGGTAGCATAGAAAAATATAAGACAAGATCAATTACTAAGGGATATAGCCAAAAAGAAGGAATTGACTATTTTGAAATATTTGTAATTGCATCTATCTATAATTTGGAAGTACACTAAATGGATATAAAAATAACATTTCTAAATGATGATTTAGAAAACAAAATCTATATTAATCAACTCAAAGATTATGTTGTTAAAGGACAAAGAGGAAAAAGCATATAAATTAAAACAAGCATCGAGACAATAGTACAAAAGTTCAAAATATAAATTAAGAAATTTAGATATAAGAGTAGCAAAGTAGAAAGTTGTATCTTTACTAAAGAAATAGAAATTCTAAAGTATTAATTACTCTTTATGTGGATGACTTGGTAATATTTGGTTTTAGTATAAAATGCATAAATTAAACAAATATTTTTTAACACAAATATTTCATATCAAAGACTTAGGTCTGATAGATATTATCTTAGCAGTTAAGATAATTAGAAGAGACGGGGAGTATATTTTAACCCAATCTTATTATATTGAAAAATATTAAGAAAGTTTAATTACTTTGGTTGCGAGCCTTCTAAAATACCTATAAATCCAAATCATAAATTGATTTCTAACAAAGGATCGAACACTAGTAATTTAAAAAGAGTATGCAAGAATAATTGAAAGTTTAATTATGTAATGAATTATATAATACCAGATATAGCACATGTTGTTGGTATATTGAGTAGATTTACTAGTAACCTAAATCATGATCACTGGAAAGAAATTAAAGTTATAAGATATTTGAAGCATACTTTGCATTATAGTTTGCATGATAACTTTAGTTCTCCTACTTTAGAATACTATAGTGATGCTAATTGAGCTTCAGATATAATTAATTCTAGATCAACTAATGATTGGTTATTTACTATTGATAGTGCCATTATTGCTTGGTCATCTAAAAAAAATAATATTGTATTATATTGTCTTCCATGGAATCTTAATATATTGCTATGTCTCAAGCTAGTAAAGAGATATTATGGATGAAGCAATTTTTGAGATTCATTCCTTTTATTTAAATTCCTAAAGGTCCTATTACCATATATTATGACAACCAAGATGCTATTCATGATACCAAAAATAAGAGAATGACCAGCAATAGTAAGCATATTGCTATGAGGTACAATGATATTAGGAGGCTTGTGAAGAAAGGCAAGATGGTATTTAAATATTTTCCTACTGATCAAATACCGGATAATCCCTAACAAAGCCTTTATTTGATGAGAAATTTACTAAAATCATGAGGTATGGTACTATAACCAGTTTAAAAGAGATAGACATTATTGTAGCATACTCTAAAAGTGATGTTAGTTTAGGATTCTATTCAACAATTGGAGTATCATTGCTTAGTTTCAAAGAAAATTTAGTTAAGTTACAATCCATGAAATGTTAACATGTAGATTGCATTTCTAATGCATTTTTTATCTTTGGAATAGTACAGTATGAAACTATATAACTTATGTGGATGAATGCATTGGGTTATCCACAACAAAATAAGTTGGACAATATCCTTCACAAAACTCATAACTTATGTGAGGTGGATTATGAAGTTGTGTACGCCCTTGATGAATTTTGCTTTTCCAAGCAAGGAGGTTAGCGCCGCTTCTAAAAGATTATAAGCATAACCCTAGTAGATTTGCTAAACTGGGATAAAGTGCATGGGCCATAATGCATTGCCTTAATATTAGGAACCCCATATACAGTACAAACATCAATATATAAGCTTTAATTAATTAACATTAAGGTTTAATCCTCTTAGTGTTAATATTAAAATTTTTGTTCAAACCTTAGGTTAAAGGGTGATCCACCTGTGGCATACACTATACTAAATCCAAAATTATTTTTTCTTTATCTTTCTGATACTAGTGATATTATTATTAGAAAATAAGTGGGGGATTGTCTTACAATATTATATTTTCTAATAATAATGATTTGAAAGAGATAAAAACTTCATTAAGTGTTTATTTCTGATAAAATGTGTATTATTAAATATTTAAGAATTGTAAAACTCCTATGCAGTTATTAATCATTAGGAAACCTCCATAACATTTTTTTAAGAAAATTGTAGATTTGCATCTTTTCTAAAAAGAAATGTATGCAACATTCAGAGTCTAAAAAGTTGCATCGCTTGTGAATTTATGTGATCTTTGAACTCTTATAAATCATGAAACATCTAAAATTAAGTGAAGATGTACTTTCTTATTTATACTTTTCATTATATACTTTTCTTTTCTAGAACTTTCTTTTTGCGCTTCATCTTTTTAGGTGTGAGATTTTGATTAAAGATAATTTTTTGTACCATGTATTATATCATGAGGATAGGATTTCCAAGAATCCTATTGTAGCTATAAGAGAGAAAATTACTATTTTAAAAAGGCATTTTGGAAGTGCCTTATCAACTAAATTTTTTTTCTACATCGCCCTCTTTTCTATATCTTCAACCTAGCACAATAGGGACTACATGGTTGATGCTAGGGACAGTGTGAGAACACATGAGGGATGGTACGATGAGCTGGCAACATTTTCTCCTTCCTTCTTTAATTTTTCTTCATAATGGAAAGGAATTTAGGGCTTGTTTGATTCATGACTAAAATTAGAATCAAAATGGATTGGAATAAAAATTAGAATAGCCATATCATCTAACATGATAAATTCATAACTGAAATCAAAATTGGAATTGGAATGAAAATTTAGATCCTAGAAAAGAGTAGGAATTGAATTTTGAGGGATTAGGATATCCATTCTTCTCTGAAATTTGAATGAGAATGGTATTTCTCCCAACTAAATAGCTGAAATAGAAGTCATTCATTTTCATTTCAATTCTAGAGTCCAACTCATCCTAACCAAACATATCCTTAGTTGAAGAATGATGAAGATTGTTACACC
The DNA here is from genome assembly GCA_006176705.1 of Cocos nucifera. Lineage (NCBI taxonomy): Eukaryota > Viridiplantae > Streptophyta > Magnoliopsida > Arecales > Arecaceae > Cocos > Cocos nucifera. Next base: position 168,784 of record QRFJ01000317.1, read on the forward strand.
AACTAATGGTTTACAATATCTCAGCGTTTAGAAATATATGGTAGGATGTAGATTGAGAAAAATTTCTCAATTTAGATAACAAATAGATAAACATTAGATTACCTTTAGATCCAAAGGAATAGGAAAGGATGGACAAAGCCATCTTTTTCATTATAAATAATTATCTTGTCCCACCATCACAAGCAAATACAAGTAAGTTTTAACCTATAAAATATGCAAGGCCTAAAAAAAATTTCATGTAGGTATCAATCCAAGTAAACTAAGATACTTGGAATCTCTTAAAATGATAAACAAGCACTTTCTCAACTTATGAACTTTTTCGGGCCAACCACCCTACGGCGGTGAAGACAATTGATGATTTACGAAAAATGGTTTTTATAAAATTTTAGTTGATCCTCTTGGCCCTAAGATTTGTTATATGTTAGTGTACATTCCAACTAATCAAATAAACAACATCAAACATAAATCCAAAGATGAAACAGAGGACAACCTATAATATTATAGCACTAGAAAAATGTTTACCATCACAGCAATGCAGGAAGCAAGAATGTGCCATGCACGCTATCATTAACCATTTCTCATCCTGTATTTCCTAATTGACATATCATTTCAAGGGAAAAGGATTCTCTACAACGCAAAGTTGATGGAATTCCTTCAACTTGGTTACATGGCAGACTTTGACAAACCAAGCAAAAATGTAGGCAAGGTGTTATGGTTGCACATGATAGCACGTCGCGAGGAGAGAGAGAAAATGGAGAACCGATCGGCCCGTTAAGAGTAATTAATTGAATTCCTAACATGGGCATCAAAATTCGGCCCACCTACATCCATGCTACCTATGGCCAGGTTTCAAATGGGGGCTCCATCGTGCAAACTTGTTAGTGAGGCTCTGAGGCTATGGACAAAGTCATGCCTACGCTCCAGTTTCCCAAAGCGTGTTCTTGACCAACAGGTCACAGTTCCAGTGTCAATGCGAATTAAGAAATTTCTATGAAGGATTTTGTTGATTTGCCGTCAAACTGCCTGCCAAATATTTTCCACCATCATGCACAGCGTCGTATTGCATCGCTTTTCCTTAAATGCAAAAATATGAATAAAAGAACATGTAACTTTTGCAATAACATTCTGGTTGTAATATAATACCCGGCCTTTTTGTGGCCTGAAATTCAATTGGGCTTAATCCATTTGATGGGACCAGGAAACCTGGGTCAGCCCAAAGAGTCACCAAATCCTACAAATTGGCGGGAACGTTTAATTGCACGAGTAATTCTTTGTGCACTGTATACACGGTGCAATAATAGTACACCATCTTTTTTTTATTGGATCATGTAGCCATATTTTTCAATACGAATTAAATGCATCAGTTTCATTTTTCAATTTTGAATGATGAAAATATTTTTTTATTCTAAAAAAAATTTATGACATCCGATGGCCTATTATAATATCTTAAAAACATATTATGACTTTTTGGTCATAAGGGGGAAAGAGCATTTTTGTCATTAAAAATTTTATAAATTTTTCAATGATGAAAATATTTTTTTCTTCCTTATAATTTTTTATTTCCAAAAGATCATGATATGTTTTTAGAATATGATAACAGGCTATGGAACGTCATAACATATCATAATTTTTTCACAACAGAGGGATATTTTTATTATTTAAAATTTTAAATTAAAAAATAAATCTTCAGACATCTAATGGGCATTAGAAAGCAAAATCTATTTGGTCCACAGTACACCCCACATTAATTTACCAATAAGATGGTGCAGAGCACTGCATATTAACTTTATTGCATCGGATACATGTGGTGCACAAAGTATTTCTCTTAATGGCACATATAGCTGAGGTGTGGAAGAGAGCATGTGCACTGCACATGCCAGGAAGAAGGTGGACTTTGTTTGAGAGTCATCTTCGTGCTTGACTGGCAGTCAATGTTTGAGAACATTTGGGGGCTTGAAGGACCTCCAGGACCTCAATCCAGTTTCTGTTAAAGTCCTCCCCGAGCTCCTTTCGACCTTCATCACATATCTTAGGCCCCACAGTTGGACCATTGGCTCCCTCTCTTATCCAGCATCGTGTTCTGCCTGGAGTTCACTCTATTCATTAGAAACAGGCATCAGAGCTTCGCTTGAACAAGGAATTGAGACTCTAATCTCCTAATTTATCCTTCCTCCATTCTTCCTAGCTTTAGGATTTGAATTCCAGCCAAATAGTCATCGGATTTAGGTTGAAGAGGATGCTTTGTTTTGACTTTTAGTTATCCTATTCCAAGTCTCATTAGAAAATATGGATTTAATATAGCTCTAGCTGTTGGTCCATGACGGCGCCGAGCATTTTCATACATCGGTGTCTGTCACAAACCAACCGTTGGCTATGGTCGGCGTTGAAGCAATCCTCTAGATGACTCGTATCATCGGATTGATTCCTTATTCGAGCACCGTCCGACTGGCCCCGTTTCCATTGTTATTAGATGGACCTCATGGAAGGTCGCCAATACCACTCTAAGTCTTCTATGGATTCCTCCCTCGTGTTGGATTTAACTCCTAATATTATCTAATTATCACCTAGTTAGATTTAACTTATTAGATCAAGTCGTGAATCAATTACGGTAAATCTAATTAATTAAAAAATTTTTATTCCTGATAAGATTAAGACTAGGATTTTTACTCTAATAAGAATTAAGGTTGTATTTGATAGCAAGCAATCTATTCAGATTGCTGATAATTTAAAAGAGCTCCACCACATTATCATATTTGGTATGCTTTTTAAGTTGATAATCTAGATTGCCGGTTAATCTAGATTCTCTCATGAGGTAATCTGGATTATCAGTGAGAGGAATGGCTATCCAGATTATCAAATATTTGGTAATCTGATAATGACAAGTTTGGATAGAAATATCCTCATAAAAATATAATATAATATAACATTATATTATAAATATTATAATAATAATATCTTATAAAAATAATATATTATAATAATATAATAATATATAATATATTATACTAATATAATATTATGTAATATTATATTATATTATATTATAATAGTATATTATAATATAAAGATATATTCAAATATAATATATTATATAGAATATATTATAATATATAATACATAATATATATTTATATTATAAATATAATATATATAATAATATAATATAATATAATATAATATTATGTTATATTATGATATTATTATAACATAATATTATATTATATTTATATATTATAATACATAATATATATTTATATTAAAAATATAATATAATATAATATAATATAATGTTGTATTATAATAAAAATATTATTATTATATATTATAATAATATAATAATATAATAATAATATATTATAAATATAAATATATATTAGAATATAATATATTATATATTATATATTATATATTTATAATATATATTTATATTTTGTATATGGAATGTGATTTTTAATAAATTTGATTTGAGAATATTTTGAAAATATGATGTTACATTACCAATAATCTAATTGTCATACTAAACATGTCAATTTAGATTTTTAGTAATTTTACTGTAACATTACCTACGTGTACCAAACATAGTAATCAACATTACTGACAATCTATCCAGAGGTAATTTAGATTATCAGATAATCCAGATTACTACTGTTTGGTAATGTACTAAATGTAACCTAAGTTTTTTTATGAGATAAGAAAAATATATGTATAAATACAGGTGGTCTGGTTTCTTTTCTCTAACTTTCACAAGGACATGATGATTCTTATCGATCGTTCATATTAAGATGGAGGGTGAAGAAGAGAGAAGATCAGCTATCTATGGAAGACAGATTAGATGCTCTGCGGATTATGTGATCATCATATTGGTGAGACGATGGTGCAAGATATGTTTTCATTTGATTTTGCATGAATATCAGAGCATGATCCAAGTATAAAAAAATAAAATTATCTAGTATGTGGTATTAGAACTCAGGATCCATGCTTTGTATTCATGTAAAAAGTTTTTCAATAAATTTTAATTTATTTTTAAAAATTAAAATTAAAATTTTATATTTTTTAGAATTAATTAAAATTTAGAAAATTAAATTATAGTTTTTTAATTTTTTGAAATAAAATAAAATAAAATAAAGAGGGATTTTGGGGCCGATTGTGCCATCCAGTGAACGGGGCAGTAGCCATGGCTGCTACCATGTCGATGGAAGGCTGGAGCTGCGATCATCGCTGCTTGCGGTGGTGGTGGACTGCGCCGTCCATGGCTTCTGCGGTTGCGAGAATAGTGACTTTTGCCGCAGCATAGGAAGGCAGCGACAGATAGATTGGGCAGGGGCGACGGCGGTCTACGACCATGGGTCACGAGCGGATGGAAGCTTTTGCTCCCTAGCAGCGGCGGCGATGGGAGCATCGCCGCATGCGGTTTATTTTGGGTTTAGCTGCATGAACAACGGCTTCCACTGTGATGGTGGGGGCGGTGCCCTGTCTGCTGCCCTCCCTCTTGGCCTCTCCAATGGCTGAGATGGCAAGGGGTGACCGTTCGACCGCCCATTCGATGTAAGGGGAGGCGGCAGCCATGAAGGTTTGAGAGATCGGGAAGACACAGGGAAAGAGATGGGGTTTGGGTTTTGGATCTAGATCCAAACCCATTCCAACTTAAATTCAAACCCATTAAAACCTATCGGGTTTCGAATTTTGATCCATTAAGGTTTTGGATCGAACCCGAACCTGTTAACTCGATCTTATTTTAAAGTTATTTTGTAGATAAACCCCTAACAAATAGTTTATGACAGAAAGGTCTTTATAGTTTTACATAAAAGTCCCTATTAAATTAATAAATTACATCAAGGCCCTTGCTGGTTTTTTGAACAGTTTTAAAGTTGCTATTTTACAAAAAGACTCCTATTTTCTATTATTTATGATTAAGTTCTTTATTGTTAAAATTTACTCATTTTTTTATCTGATTTGAGCGATTTTTAAACCATTGGATTTATAATGGTTTGAGGAATATTATGATTAAATTCTTCATATAAAATAAAATATTTAAATAATTAAATTATTTAATTGATAATTTTACTCATTATTATACTATTTAAGTGTATTTTCATATAGCCTGAAAGAGCTCGGAGCACTCTATGGATCTTGGATAGCTGAGTCACTAAGGACTAATGATTTTTTCTCATTATAGTTCTAGAATTACATAAAAGTGTATCTATTATAGTAAACCCAAATATGACTATAATTTGATACAAAATTAATAGTAAAAGGTTGACTAACTTGAATTACATAAAGACGGAAAGTTCTACACTCAAAGATGAAAATAATCTTAGATTTTTGTAATCATAGTTAGTTAAACCACTAAAAGTGTAACTAATATAATGGATCATAGTTTAAACATGAATTGTGTGTACATATCATAATTATTATTTTTGCTTACATACTTCATAGTATTATTGGTTATGATTTATACGATGCATGTTTTGGCATTATTTATTATATTTAAATTTATGATTAAATTAGTGGTGATACTTATTATATGCTATGATTCTTGTTCAAAGATATTTTATAGTTGTATAATAAGTGTTATTAGTAGAATTATATTATAGAATATACGTTATAATAATAATTATAAGCATGTTTTATTATTTACAGCCATGATTTCTGCTTCACTCTCGTTGCATCTATCTAACATTCTCACACTAAATGGATCAAATTATTCTGATTGGCACGAGCAACTTCTCATTATCTTAGGATGCCTAGATTTAGATTTGATCCTTCGTAAGCCTCAGCCAGATTCACTTACCCCAACTAGTTCTCCTAAACATAAGAAATTATGTGAAAAGTAGGAGCGTTCTAATAGATTGTCTCTCATAATTATTAAAAATTTTATAGTGAGAGACATTAGAAGATCTGTTCATGATAACGAATTAGCCTTTGAGTATCTTTCCTCTGTAGAATAATAGTTTATCAAATCAAGTAAAGCCTTAGCTGGTACCTTAATGAACAAATTAACCTCTATGAAATATGATGAATTTTTTAAGTACGAAAGCACATTATGAAAATACATGATATAGCTAGAAAATTAAATGATTTAGACATGACAGTATCTAAAAATTTTCTTATCCAGTTTGTTCTCAATTCTCTTCCATCTCAGTTTATCCAATTTAAGATTTACTACAATACACACAAGGAATCATGAACAATGAATGAACTCATTTCTCAGTATATACAAAAGGAAGAGATTGAAACAAGAAGGGGTCCCAGTTGTTCATGTAGTTTCGCATGAACATCCTAAGAGAAAGAAGATGAAGAAAGAAAATAAAGGATCCAAAAATCTATCAATAAAAGATTTTTATAAATTAAAATATTTTTTGGATTGTGAGAAAAAAGAAAATGATTCGAAAAAAAGGATATTCCCTTATTATTTATTTATTTTGAAATCAATTTCATTGATGTTTCTTTTAATACATAGTGGATTGATTCGAGTGCTGTAATTCATATTTCTAATTTAATATAGAGATTCATTTCAAGCTATAAACTAAATGATAAAAAGCGGTGGATCTTTATGAAAAATCGAATGAAGTTCAAGATCATTATAATTGGGACCTACAGACTTATTACAGACACTGAATTCTGATTAGATCTACATGACGTCTTTTATATTCTTTCAGTATCTAAAAATTTAATTTTTTTATCAAAATTTAATTTAAAATAATAAAAAATTATTTTTGTTGGTATTAGAATATTATATAATGGATTATATAAATTAAATTTAGATTTCTCTTTTGAATAATCTTTACTTATTTTAAAATTCAATATCGAAATAAAATACGGTATTATAAATTTAAGTTTTTTAATATTATGGCATAAGCGATTAGATCACATATCAAAAGAAAGGATGACTAGATTGATTAAGAAAGATATTTTACTAAATCTAAATTTTAGTCATTTTGGTATATGTATTGATTGCATTAAAGAAAAATAAATTAAAAATTATAAAAAATATGCCACTATAAGTTAAAAACTCTTAGAATTGATATATATCGATATTTCTGGCTATTTTATATCTTATTTTGAAGGGTAAAAGTATTTTATTATTTTTATTGATGATTTTTCATATTATAGTTGTTTTTCTGTTGCATGAAAAGTCTGAAGCTTTGGAAGTCTTTAGGTATACAAAGTTGAAGTAAAAAATTAGTTGGATAGAAAAATTAAGGTTGTGAAATCTGATAGAAATGGTGAATACTATGGTAGATATGATGAATCTGACCATAATCCTAGACTTTTTATCAAATTTCTTGAATAGCATGGTATCATAGCATAGTATAATATGCCAGAAAATCTTCAATAAAATGATGTGGCTGAAAGACGTAATCATACTCTGATGGACATGATGAGGAGTATGATTATTAAGTCCTTATTACCCTTGAATTTATGAAAAAAAGTCTTAAAAACCACTATATATATCCTAAATCGGATACCTAGTAAGACCGTTCCTAAAACTCCTTTTGAATTATGGACAGATAGGAAACCAAGTTTAGGATATTTATATATTTGGGATTGTCCAGCAGAGGCTCAATTATATAGCTCATAAGAAAAGAAATTAGATCCCAAAACTATTAGTTGTTATTTTATAGGATATCTAGAAAGATTAAAGAATTTTAGATTTTATTATCCATCACATACCACTAGAATTATTGAAATTGAAACTATTAAGTTTATTGAGGATGGTGAAAATAGTAAGAGTGGTACATTGTGTAATACAGTATTACAGAAAATAAGAAAATTTCTTTCTATTATAGTAATACCTAAAGATATTCTACTTAAGTCTACTCAACATGAAATTATGAAACATCAATAGGTGATTGATATACCACTTTCTGAATAGATTGTCAATGAACCTGATCCAATTAAAAATTATTGGAGATAAACTCTGCTCCTGTTGAAGTCCAGTCTGATGCTCAGCCTAATGCAATCGGTAGTCAAGAAAGAACTTCAGTGGATGAGTCTTAGCCGAACTCCTTCAGCCGGCCGAACTTCTCAGTGGTCGAGCTCCTTCTGAACTCCCCAACGATCGAGTCTTAGTCGATCCCTTCAATCGATCGAACTTCTCAGCGGTCGAGCTTCAGTCGAACTTCTCAGCGGCCAACCTCCAGTTGGACACCTATGGGAGTTGAACTCCTTCCGAGCTTTCTCTTCGATCAAACTCCTACAGAAGCCGAATCCTTTCCAAACTCCCCAGCTGCCGAGTCTTAGCCGATCTCTTCAACTGACCGAACTTCTTAGTAGCCGAGCTTCAATCAAACTTCTTAACGGCCGACCTTCAGTCGGACTTTTATGAGAGTCGAACTCCCTCCGTGCTCCTTCAGTCGGACTCCTACGAGAGCCAAACTCCCTCTGCGCTCCTCCAGTCAGATGCCTACAGGAGCCAAACTTTCTCCATACTCCTCCAGTCGGATGCTCACGAGAGCCAAACTTTCTTCATACTCCTTCAGTCGGACGCCTAAGAGAGCCAAACTCCTTTCGAGCTTCTCCTTCGATCGAACTCCTCCAGGAGCTGAACTACTTTCGGACTTCTTCCTCAGTCGGACTCCTTCAGAAGATTACTTTCGAATAATCTCCATCAGACGTATTTTCTTTAGGAGTCCGAACTCCTTCGGAATCGATATATGCCAAAGTTCACCAACCAACGCCTGCTCCCTCGAACTACAGCTGTTGAACCTCGATGGTATGGCTGCTACTATCAGTCTGACGATACCACTCTCTCCGTAACAAGTCTCATGCGGTCTGTGATCAAACGACATGGCTGTCACTACTAGTCTAACGACATCGCTCTCTCCATAACAAGCTCCATGCAGTCCATGATCGGATGATATGGCTGCCACTATCAGTCTAGCGACACTTCTCTCTCCGTACTGAATTCCACATGACCTCGAGTGGCCCGCTATCAGATGGTATGGTCGTCACCATCATTTAAGCTTTGTCTATAAAAGGGATCCTCTAGATATATTTTTTCTAGGCTCTCCTCTCTCCTCTAAAGCTCAAAGTTTGCTTCTCATTCTTGATCACTCAATTTCTGTTGGCCAGAAGAGCTGACTTGATCGTCGGAGGATCCTGTCGGAGCCACCACCATTGACTCTGGATGGAACTTTATTTTATAGGTCATCGATGGCGATCTCGTCCTCCTCCACTCCAGCTCGTTCCGACGTTAACTAGATTCTACGATAATAGAATTAGCACTAGAGAAAGGGCACCTCTATTCTTGAGGTGCTCTTGAGATTTTCTTGTTCTTAAAGGAGTGCTCAACGATGATTTCTCTCTTTCCTCTCCAGAGATCTCTCTTCTTTCTCTCTAGAGTTCTTTTTCGAGAGAGAATGCCTCCTAGGAGAGCTTCGATCTGACGATCGACGGCCTCCATAGTCTGATCCCGTCCAGATCCATCTACTTTCGCTTCAGCCTCGGTAACCTAGGTTCCATCTGTAGCCACGGTAGATGCAGAGCAGTTCAACCTGCTGGTCCAGCAGGTTCATGACCTCATCGAGATGATGCAGGCCATTCGACAGCCTCCGACGGTGACTCCACTAGACCCACCATCAGGATGTCGAAAATCGACCCCAAAGAAGAGTACTTGGGCTAGCATACCTATCATCCCTAGGAAGAAGAAGCAGAGAGTAGAGGATCCATGTTCGAATCATGATTCTCCTCTGGAGAAAATCTTTTTCATCTATAGCTGGAAGCCCTCCAAGGTCTGCGATCGAGACGATGTCCTCAATCATAGACTGTAGAAGATGGACCGATGGATTGAGGAGCTCAGCCACATTGCTCTGGCTCACCTTGATGATGTCCGCATCGATCCTTTTTTCTTTCTTTAAATTATGCAAAAGCCCATCCCGCCGAACTTTGAGTTCCCTCAATTTGAAAGCTATAATGGAACCTCTGATCCAGTTGATCATCTAGAGGCCTTCCGGATCGTGATGCTACTCCATGGTGCACCAGACATCATATTATGCCGAACCTTCCCATCTACCTTAAAGAAAGTAGTAAAAAATTGATACTCGATGTTGAAGCTAGGTACGATCTTCTCTTTTGATCAGATGAGCCATCAGTTCGTGGCTCACTTTGTCAGTAGCCGATATCCGCGCCGAGGTTCGAATTTTCTGATGAATATCAAGTAGAAGGAGGAAGAATCCATCCAGGCTTATGTCACCTGATTTAATGCCACGGCATTGGAGGTCCGAGATCTGGACTAGTCTATTACGATGGCCATATTTAAGGATGGCCTTCCGAAGAATGATTTGCTATTTTTTTTGGAGAAAAAGTACCCCAGAGATTTTACCGACCTGTTAGCCCAGGTCGAGAGATATGCTCACATGAAAGAAGCCTTCAAGTTGAAGAATGAAGAAATCATAGGAGAGTGATGGGCGGACGAGTGTAATAGATCCATCGCCAATGGAGGGCCGAATGAAGTTTGATCACGCTCACGGACTTCCTCCGAGCGCAAGCGAGCGCAAACTCCTTCTCGAGCTCATCATCAAGGAAGCCTCGATAGAAGGGTGCGAAGAAGTCCTCCCTTTGGAAGGTTCCACAACTACGCTCCCCTCAATGCTCCTAAGGCTTAAGTTCTGACGGAAATTAAGAACTAGCTATCAGGACTAGAAGAATTATGATTTCTCCCAAACAAACGCGATCGAAGCAAGAACTGCCTCTACCATTGTGACCACGGCCACGATACTGAAGAATGTGTTCAGCTTTGAGACGAAATTGAGAAGCTTATCAAGAGAGATCAGCTAGGTCGGTTCCTCAAATGCCATCCTGAAGTAGGAGAAGATCGATCGAGGATGCTGCCATAGCCAGAACCACCAATATGGAGGAATAGCGGTCCCATGACCCTAAAACATAGAAAATTCGGGGATGCACTGTCAGTAACTTTTCTTCAATAAAATTCTTTCATTTCAATAATATCATTTTTTGGTGTAAAAACTATGTGATGATAGGAAAGAAGCAGTCAATAGTGACTGTGTTAGAAATAGTAGGAGAACCTCATCCTAACATGAGCAGATCAAAATCCTTCAACCTTAATCAGAGATAAGATCTCTCCCAAGCGATCGAGTCAACCTCGATCAGAGATAAGATCTCTTTCGAATGATCGAGTCAACCTCGATCAGAGATAAGATCTCTCTCGAGCGTCCGAGTCAACCTCGACCAGAGATAAGATCTCTTCCAAGCGATCGAGTCAACCTCGACCAAAGATAAGATCTCTCTTTCGAGCGCATGAGTCAATCTCGATTAGAGATAAGATCTCTTCCGAGCGATCGAGCCAATCTCGACCAGAGATAAGATCTCTCTCGAGCGATCGAGCCAATCTCGGCTAGAGATAAGATCTCTCCCGAGCGATCGAGTCAACCTCGATCAGAGATAAGATCTCTCTCGAGCGCATGAGCCAACTTCGATCAGAGATAAGATCTCTCCTGAGCGACCGAGCCAACCTCGATCAGAGATTTTTGAGCGATCGAGCAAATCTCAGCCAAAGATAAGATCTCTTCCGAGTGCATGAACTAATCTCGACTAGAGATAAGATCTCTCTTGAGCAATCGAGCCAACCTCGACTAGAGATAAGATCTCTTCCAAGCGATCGAGTCAATCTCGGTCAGAGATATGATCTCTCTCGAGCGATCGAGTCAATCTTGGCTAGAGATAAGATCTCTTTCGAGCGCATGAGTCAACCTCGACTAGAGATAAGATCTCTCTCGAGTGACTGAGCCAACCTCGACTAAAGATAAGATCTCTCCTGAGCGCCCGAGTCAATCTCGGCTAGAGATAAGATCTCTCTCGAGCGATCGAGCCAATCTCGACTAGAGATAAGATCTCTCTCAAGTGACCGAGCCAATCTCGGCTAGAGATAAGATCTCTCTCAAGTGATCGAGTCAACCTCGATCAGAGATAAGATCTCTTCCGAGTGCCTGAGTCAACCTCAGTTAGAGATAAGATCTCTTTCGAGTGATCGAGTCAATCTTGGTCAGAGATAAGATCTCTCTCGAGCGATCAAAATCAAGTTCGACTAGGGATAAGATCTCTTCTGAGTGGCTGAGGTGGAGCGACCGAGTCAACCTCGGCCAGAGATAAGATCTCTCCAGAGTGACCGAGTCAACCTCGACCAGAGATAAGATCTCTTTCGAATGATCGAGTCAACCTCGACCAGAGATAAGATCTCTCCCGAGTGCCCGAGCCAATCTCAGCTAGAGATATGATCTCTTCTGAGTGACCAAGCCAACCTCGACTAGAGATAAGATCTCTTTCGAGCAACCGAGCCAACCTCGACTAGAGATAAGTTCTCTTCCGAGCGATCGAGTCAACCTCAGTCTGAGATAAGATTTCTCTCGAATGACTGGGCCAATCTTGGCTATCAAAAGCCTTATTCATTTTAGATGGGATGGAGGAAGAGGCCCTAATAACAGTCCTTATATGCCTCCACAGTCCATTAGAAATAGAAGGAGAATCACGTCCTAACATGAGCAAAGTTAAAAGTCTCATTCATTTTAGATGAGATGGAGGAAGAGGCCCTGACAATGGCCCTTATATGCCCCCATAGCTCGTTAGGAACAGGAGGAGAACCTCATCCTAACGTGAGCAAAGTCGAAGGCCTTGTTCATTTTAGATGAAATGGGGAGAGAGATCCTGACAACGACCCTTATGTGCCTCCACAGTCCATTAGGAATAGAAAAAAAACCTCATCCTAATGCGAGCAAAGTCGAAGGCCTCGTTCATTTTAGATGAGATGGGGAGAGAGATCCTGACAATGATCCTTATGTGCTCCTACAGTCCGTTAGGAATAGGAGGAGAATCTCGTCCTAATGTGAGCAAAGTCGAAGGCCTCATTCATTTTAGATGAGATGGGGGAGAGGCTCTAACAATGGCCCTTATGTGCTTCCACAGCCCGTTAGGAATAGGAGGAGAACCTCGTCTTAACACGAGCAAAGTCGAAGACCAAGCTTCGAAGTCTACATCAGTAGAAGATAAGATCTCCCTCGAGCGATCAGACCAGTCTCGACTGTGGGAGATAAGATCTCCCCCGAGCGCCTGAGCCAGCCTCGACTGCAGGAGATAAGATCTTCTTCGAGCGATCGGACAACCTCGGCTATAGGAGATAAGATCTTCCTCAAGCTAACCTCGACTGCAGGAGATAAGATCTCCTCCGAGCGCCTGTATCAACCTCGACTGTAGGAGATAAGATCTCTCCCAAGTGATCGAGCCAGCCTCAGCTGCAGGAGATAAGATCTCCTCCGAGCGACCGGGCCAAACCTCGATTGTAGGAGATAAGATCTCTCTCGAGTGATCGAGCCAGCCTCGACTGTAGAAGATAAGATCTCCTCCGAGCGACCGGGCTAACCTCGACTGCTTCAACCTCGATTGTAGGAGATAAGACCTCCTCCGAGCCAACCTTGACTGTAGGAGATAAGATCCCCCCTTGAACTTCAACCTCGACTGCAGGAGGCGAGATCTCCTCTGAGCTTTAATTTGAATTGACGTAGAGCCCTAAAGAGGACTTCAGCAGCCATCTTTTCTACACTTCCTTCAAATTTTGATCTTGGAAGTGGGGGGGACTATTGTTGAGGATAAACCTTGCTCCTATCGAAGTCTAGTTTGATGCTCAGTCTAATGCAACCGATAGTCATGGAAGAGCTTCAGCGGATGAGTCTTAGCCGAATTCCTTCAGTTGGTCGAACTTCTTAGCGGTCGAGCCTCTTTCGAACTCCCCAGCGGACGAGTCTTAGTTGAACTCCTTCAGTCGATCGAACTTCTTAGTGGTCGAGCCCCTTTCGAACTCCCCAGCAACCGAGTCTTAGCCAATCCCTTCAACCGGCCAAACTTCTTAGCGATCGAGCTTCAGTCGAACTTCTCAGTGGCCGACCTTCAGTCGGATGCCTACGGAAGTCGAACTCTTTTCGAGCTTCTCCTTCGATCGAACTCCTATAGAAGTTGAACCCTTTTCGAACTCCCCAGCAATTGAGTCTTAGCCGATCCCTTCAACCGACCAAACTTCTCAACGGTCGAGCTTCGATTGAACCTCTCAACGGCCGACCTTCAATCAGACTCTCATGAGAGCCAAACTTTCTTCGTGCTTCTTCAGTCGGACTCCCACGAGAGCCGAACTTTCTTCACACTCCTCCAGTCGGATGCCTATGGGAGTCAAACTTCCTCCGCACTCCTTCAGCCATACGTCCATTAGAGTCGAACTTCCTCCACGCTCCTCCAATTGGATGCTTATCGAAGTCGAACTCCCTCCGTACTCCTTCAGTCGGATGCTTATGGAAGCCGAACTCCTTCCGAGCTTTTCCTTTGGCCGAACTTCTTTAGAAGCCGAACTACTCCCAGACTTCTCCCTCAGTCGGACTTCTCCAGTAGATTACTCTCGAATAATTTCATCCAGACATATTTTCTTTAGGAGTTTGAACTTTTTCAAAATCGATATATGCCGAAGTCCACCAACCAATGCCTGCTCTCTCAAACTACAGCCGTTGAACCTCAGTGGTATGATCGCCACTACCAGTCTGACGAACCGCTCTCTCCATAATAAGCCCTATGCAGTCCATGATCGAATGACATGGCTATCATTACTAGTTTGGCGATACTGCTCTCTCCGTAACAAGCCCCATATAGCCCACGATCGGACGACATGGTTGTAACTACCAGTCTGGCGATATCTCTCTCTCCGTATCAAACCCCATACGACCTCAAGCACTCCACTACCAGATGGTATAGTCATCACCATCATTCAAGCTCTATTTATAAAAGAAACCCTCTAGATATGTTTTTTTTAGGCTCTCATTTCTCCTCTAAAGCTCAAAGTTTGCTTCTCATTTTTGAGCACTCCATTTCTGTTGGTCAAAAGAGCTGACTTGATCGTCGGAGGGTCCTACTAGAGCCACCACCACCAACTTCAGATGGAACTTTATTTTGTAGATCATCGATGGTGACCTCATCCTCCTCCACTCTAGCTCATTCCGACATCAACCAGATTCTGCAACAACAAAAATAATTGCAATAATGATACTAAATTTAAACTATTATGAAGATTTACTAAAATTATAAGATCGACTATTTTAGATGATTATATTATTTATTTACAAAAATATGATTATGTATTGGAATGAAGAATGATCTAGTTTCATTTAAGGATGCTATAAAAAGTGATGATTCTGAACTTTGATTAGATGCCATGAAAATTAAGATGGAATCCATGAATAAGAATCAAATCAAAAAACTTATCGAATTATCTGAAAGATTTAAGCCTGTAGGTTGTAAATAGATTTTTAAGACCAAATAGGATTCCAAAGATAATATCGAAAGTATAAAGTTAGACTTGTAGCAAAGAAATTCACTCAAAAGAAAGGCATGAATTATCATAAATTTTTTTTTCTATTTTTGAAAAAAATTTATTTAGAATCATTATGGCATTAGTAGCTTATTTTGATTTAGAGCTACATTAAATGGATGTCAAGACAATATTCTTAAATGGAGATTTAAAGAAAGAGGTGTATATGGAATAGCCTAAAGAATTTTTAGTGCAAGAAAATAAAAGACTAATGTATAAATTAAAGAAATCTATATATGATATTAAATAAGCTTTTAGGCAATGGTACTTAAAGTTTAATCATATCATTATTTTTTTTAGATTTAAGAAAAATATTGTTGATCAATGTATATATCTGAAGGTGAATAGAAGTAAGTTTATATTTTTGATACTATATATGGATGATATCTTATTAGCTAGTAATGATTGGAGTTTCTTGCATGAAACTAAGTTTTTTTTTGAATATTTTGACATGAAAAATATGAAAGACATTTCTTATGTTCTTAGTATAAAAATCCATCGTGATAGAAATAAGAGATTACTTAATTTATTTCAACAAAATTATATTATTAGGATCCTAGAAAGATTTGAAATATCAAGCTGCTCATCAAGTGAAGTACTAATTATTAAAAATAATAAATTTAATAAATTTTAGTGCCCTAGAAACGAGATTGAGAGAAATCAGATAAAGGATATATCCTATGCATCTACAGCGGACAGTCCGATGTATGCTCAAGTATATACTCATCCTGATATTAGTTTGGCTTTGGGAATGCTTGGTAGAAATCAAAGTGATTCAGGTATGAACTACTGGAAAGCTACCAAGAAGGTGATGCGATATCTTCAGAAAACTAAAGATTACATACTTATAGGATGACTGATTAGTTGGAGGTGATCGATTATTCAGATGCTAATTATGCTGGTTGCCTCAATCATAGAAAATCCACATTAGGTTATATTTTCTTGTTAGCTGGTGGAACAATCTCATGGAAGAGCATAAAATAGTTCATTATTATCTGCTCTACTATGAAAGCTGAAATATAAGCTGTTATGAGGCTTTCTCACATGATCTATGGTTGAAAAAATTCATCTCAAGACTTAAAGTTATGGATTTTATTTTTAAACTACTAAAAATTTATTGTGATAATTCTACTGTAGTTTCTTTCTCTAACAGTAGCAAGATGATCAATGCAAACAAGCACATTGATGTTAAGTATCTTACTGTAAATTAGAGAATTAATTAATAGTCATCAAGAGTCTATTGATTTTATTGGTACTGTTTGTATGATAGCTGACCTTTTGACGAAAGGTTTAATGCCCAAAATTATCAAAGGGCATATAAAAGTTATGGACATTTATCATTGAATATTTAATTTATAATAGATACTTATTTTAAGATCTCGTAATGATTTGATGACAGCTATTACTACTATTTAATTATTATTTATATACATTATGGTTGACTTTTATCAAAATTAAAGTAAACAGAAGTATCATTTATATGATATAACAGTGGGACCATTATCATAGGCATTATAATTTTTGATAGCCTATGTATTCCAGCATATAAAATTGGGTTAAATGAGAATTATTAATATCATAATATATAGAAGAGAGTATGTTAATTAAGATGTATAACCGCCATGATTTGCATTAATAATTTTTACTTAATTAAAGTATAAAAGATTTTCAAAGAATAGATAATTGGGTCATTTTTTTTTAAAATGAGTGTGCATTCATCGGATCAATTTCAAAATTTTGATTCAGGATTGTTATTTTAAAAAATTTAAAAATATATTTTTAAAAATATTTTGGCAAAATGAAAGAGTTAATTTTAAGTGATAATATATGTCAAATGGGAGAATATTGAATTTAACTCCTAATATGGCCTAATATTGAATTTAACTCCTAATAAGACCAAGACTAAAATTTTTACTATAATAAGGATTAAGTTTTTTGATGGGATAAGATAAGTGCAGGTATAAATAGAGGTGGCTTGATCTTTTTTTTTCAATTCTCAGAAAGGCATGATGATTTTCATCGATCATCCATATTAAGATAGAGGGTGAAGAAAAGAGAAGACAAGCTGCCTACGGAAGATAGATCAGATGCTCTACGGGTTACATGATCGTCGTGTTGATGAGACGACGGTGTAATGTATATTTCTATTTGATTTGCATGAATATTGTAGCATGATCCAAGCATAAAAAATATAAAATTTTCTAACATCTCATACTAGAATATTGCGGTAAGAAGAAAAAAAATAAAAAGATCACAATCAAGTACGTGGATTAGTCCAAAAGTTCGTCTTCAGGGGACATACAAAGTTTCACTATGAAAAATAAATAAATATAAAAGAAGATTATCCACTCTCAATACTCGTATACAATTCTCTCAATTAGAAGTTATCCTTATAAAACTCTCTCTTAAAGATTTCCTAAAATGATTGTAGTCTGTTGCCTAGCTATTTACCCAGAGTCTCCTGCTCCTATTGTCCATTGGCACCCTCCTTCTATTGTCTCAGATCTCAGTCGAATCACCACATTACTAGCTACCGTCTATCCATAAGCTTTTATAAGCCTCAAATCAAGCTAAAATTAGAGTAAGACTTTGATTTAAACTCAAACAGTGCTCCTCCACTATCAGATTGAGCCTAGCTACTACTGGATCAAAACCACGAGCCCCACCATTAGATCGTGCATCAATTCACAAAGAAATTCAAAAACTGCATGAAATAGGATGAAAAATGCCCCTGGTTCATGGTAGACCACGTGAAACCAGGGGGAAATGCCCCTGGTTCACTGCACTAGACCTGCCCGCGCACTGGGCCTACTCGTGCGTTGGGCCGCACTCGTGCGCCTGAACGCTAGGCCCGCTAGCACTAGGTTGTGCCTGTGCGTGCTCATGCTTAGCCATGCCCGAGTTGGGCTGTGCTCGTGTGCACCCATGCGTGCCTGCACTGGGCCATGCCCTCATGGCCAGCCCATGTCGTGCGCTAGGCTTTGGTGGCCCACTGGCCTATGGATCCTATCCGATGGTTTTGCATGCTTTCTCGCACATATCTTCTTCGTCTGATCTCTAGTTGGGCTGTTCTTGAGCTCGTTGGACTCCATTCGTTATTCTGAATCTCATTATAGACTTATTATGAAAGAATTCGAGATATTTTTCTCAACATCCTCCTCTATTCTATGTTAGTAGAGAGAATGCCTTCGTATTTTCTGTAACATTCCGGATCGAAAAAGGATGAATTAAAAGATTTGTATTTGTGTATGTAATTAATTTACCTTGCCAAAGGTTATGAAAGCTATTTCAGTGCAAATTATGGTTGTTTGCCATTTCGGATCCTGAAAATTTTCTAAGTTTAAAAGCTAGCACCTATAAGGGGGCTATATGAAATATATATATTTTTGGAACAAAAAGTCTTGATAATTGATCTTTAGGTGTTGGTAAGTTACAAAATAATTTTTAATAAATTTTGGAGATCCTTTAACCAATTTGTTTAGAAGTAAGAAAGTTATAAAAGTTTTGAGTTTAGATAATTTGAACTAGAACCCAAATTTTAGTTTCTTATTCTTAAGAATTTTGACTTTTCTGATATTTTTATTGATTTCAGGTAGGGAGATGTTCCTTATTTATATTTATATTTTAAAGTTAATGGACATTAACTTAAAAAAATATAAATAAGCTAAGAATTGAGTAAAGCTGTGAATCGAGTCTGAAAAGTTAATTTCTAAAATTTTGAAATTCAACCTGAACCAAATTAAAATCGAGCCAGCCCGAATCTGAGGCTATAGAATGAGTTTTCTATTTTTCTGAGAGAGCCAGTCCGATTTGGAGTCGAGTTGATTCGAGTGACACTCGAGCTGACCGATTTGGGGCCAAGCCAGCTCGGTCAGCGGAAAATTCTAAGAGCGGGCTTAATTGAGAGGGTTTTAAGTGAAGCTTTTAAAATAATTTTTTAATGGATGATTGAGCAGCTTGAGAACATTAACTAATGGTTGAAAATACATTAGAGCAATACTTGTTAAGCTTGGGATTGGATGGATTCTTCATAGAATGACATCTAGCAAATTTTCTTTAGTTTATTTATTTCCAAAATAATAAAACTACTGGTTTCCTTGGTTATTGTTTTAGTTCTATAATAGACAACAAAAGGTTAGGGGAAGAAAGGAGCTCAGGAAGAGGAGGTTTCTCAGTCAAAATTTACGAAGAACTCGGCTTGATAAAGGGGTACTTAATGAAGAACTGATTTGAGAAAAGAGGAGTTGAAAATAATAAGAAAGAAAGAAGACTGATTGAGGGCAGCAGTGCATAAATCCTTTGAGGTAAAGTTTTAATCTTTAAATTAAATTCAAATTGAATCTTAGATTGATCTTTTACAGCCTTGAGGTTTTAGTGAACTGGATTATAATTAAGAGTTGGAATAGGAAGAGGATATAGTTGCCATCCATTTGATTTTCTGAAAATTTTTGATTTATTTTAGCAAAGTAAATTGAGTTTATGTTTAGTAGAATTTAAAATAAATTGTGAAGAAGGAGAAACAGTAGAGATACTGGAATTTTGTCAAGTACGTGCTAAGGTTTAGTAAAACCTAAGCTAGGGCAAGTAAAGAAAAATCAAAGTAAAAAAAAAAGATGGTTAGTATTGAAAAGTGTAAAATATATTAAATTACTAAAAGTTTTGAAGTTTATATTGGAGGTTAATTAAACCAAAGTGAAGCAAAATAGAAAGGAATTAAGTAAGAATAGGAAGAACTAGAGAGTAAGCTTAATGAAATAAAGTATGTGCTCTCATGTTCTTATGTCCGAAGATTTGTATTTATCAAAGTCTATTAATGCTATAGGAGAAGAAGAAGGCTCTCGAGGAGTGATTTAAATAAGTCAGACATCAAAGTGATGCAATAGCTAGTTAGTTGGAGGTGAGTGAATTTTCTTATCTAGCTTTGATATTTCTTTCTTATATGTGGTTCTATTCATTTTCATAAGTATGAAATAGAAATATGTACAAATATTTTGATGCTTAGCTTATTTTTTTGTTTGAAATTTATTTAAGTCAGCCTATTAGTATTTGAAAGTTTATTCAGCAAAAGCTTTTGAAAGAATGCATAGCACGACATGTTGTGCAGCATATAGTAGCTGGCACCTCCTTACGATATAAGATATCAAAATGCCCAGTGGGGCTTGGCAGTGTATTGGTAGTATATCAACAGTGTATGGGCAGTGTATTGGCGGTGTATCTGAATGCCTAGTGGGACTTTATTTTAGCAGCATTTACATTCATACTATATGCTGACTACTCATGGTAGGGGTGCGCTAGGAGTAGTTTGCCATAGCCATCAGCATTATTTAGCAGAAAATTGGTTTATTATAGTTCAGCATATTTCTTTTAGATCTGCAAATTCTTATTAGCTCAGTAAACTTGTTTAGCTCAGCAAAGTCTTCTTTCAGCAAAATAATTTATTTATGGTCTTGTTTCTATTTGGGTTACCCATATTTGAAAGTATATCAGAAACATATATTATATGTTATAACAATGAATATTTTAGTTATGTCTTCTTCTTTTCCATTGTTAGATTGTTTATCTATTTACTGAGATTTCCAAGTCTCTCCCTTCACTCTTCCTCTTTGCAGTTTTGAAGTAGCTTAGTCCAGTGGTATATATCAGCATGTGTATTAGCACCTCTCTAACTGAGGAAGTTGTTGGGAGATGTTGGTTTGTAATTTATAATATGTTGAGAGATGTATTATATAGCTGAGATAGTTGAATCAAAAAGTGATGAGCTTGTGGTATTCTAGGTGATTGTATAAAATGTATATAGTATGATTTTGTGAATGAAATCTTGAATTTGATTATGTAAAATTATTGAGTTAAATTAAGATATTTATTTTAGTAGATTAAGAAATTAAATTAGATTGTATATATTATGTTGGTGCAGAATTTGGTTGACGTCGGATCGAGCTGGAGTCGAGAAAGATTAGAACATTATCGGTGATCTGCAAAATAAAGTTCCATCCGGAGTTGATGGTAATGACTCCGGTAGGATCCTCTGATGGTTAAGTTAGCTCTTCTGACCAACAGAAATGGAGTGCTCAGAGAGAAGTTCAACAGAGTTTTGGAAAGAAAAAGAAAGCTTTTTGAAAACGTATCTGGAGGATCCCTTTTTATAGACGGAGCTTGTTGTAACTATCCTAATAAATGACCGTTGTAACCATTCTGATAAATGCCCATCGTAATCATCCTAATAAATGTCAATCATGATTGTCCTGATAAATGACAATCATAATTATCATGATAAATGATAATTATAACCGTTCAGTAGTGGGATTGCCTATAGGAATCCATCTGATGGAATAGTCCGAAAGAAGTTTGGCTCTCGTAGAAGTCCGACTGCTGGAGGAGTTCGGAAGGAGTTTGGCTCCCATAGAAGCTCGACTGGAGAAAGAATTTGGAAGGAGTTTGGCTTCCATAGAAGTCCGACTAGAGGAGAAATCTGGAAGGAGTTTGGCTCCTATAGAAGTCCGACTGCTGGAGGAGTCCAGAAGAAATTCGGCTCCCATAGAAGTCCAACTGAAGGAGTTCGGAAGGAGTTTTGGCTCCCATAGAAGTTCGACTAGAGGAGAAATTTGGAAGAAGTTCGGCCTCTCGTAGAAGTCCGACTGCTGGAGGAGTCCGAAAGAAATTTGGCTCTCATAGAAGCTCGTCTATTGGAGGAGTCCGGAAGGAGTTTGGCTCTCGTAAAAGCTCGACTGGAGGAGGAATTTGAAGAAGTTCGGCTTCCATAGAAGTCCGACTGGAGAAGAAATTTGGAAGAAGTTTGACTCTCATAGAAGTCTGACTAGAGGAGGAGTCCGAAAGAAGTTTGACTCCCGTAGAAGTCTGACTGGAGGAGTCCGAAAGGAGTTCGGCTCTCATAAAAGTCCGATTAAAGAAGAAATTCGGAAGAAGTTTGGCTCCCGTAGAAGTCCGACTGAAAAAAAAATTCGAAAGAAGTTCCACTCCTGTAGAAGTCCGACTAAAGAAGGAATTCGGAAGAAGTTCGACTCCCATAGAAGTTCGACTAAAGAAGGAGTTCGAAAGGAGTTTGGCTCCTGTAGAAGCACGACTGCTGGAGGAGTTTGAAAGAAGTTTGGCTCCCGTAGAAGCCCAATTGGAGGAGAAATTTGGAAGAAGTTTGGCTCCCATAGAAGCCCGACTGGAGGAGGAATCCGAAAGGAGTTCAGCTTTCGTAGAAGTCCGATTGCTGAAGGAGTTTAGAAGGAGTTTGGATCCCATAGAAGTTAGACTGCTGGAGGAGTCTGGAAGGAGTTCGGCTCTCATAAAAGCTCATCTATTGGAGGAGAAATTTGGAAGAAGTTCGGCTTCCATAGAAGTCCTACTATTGGAGGAGTCCAGAAGGAGTTTGGCTCCCATAGAAGTTCGATTAGAGGAGAAATTCGAAAAAAGATTCGACTTCTGTAGAAGTCCGACTACTGAAAGAGTCTAGAAAGGAGTTTGGCTCCCATAGAAGCCCGACTATTGGAGGAGTTCGAAAGAAGTTTGGCTCCCGTAGAAGTCCGACTGGAGGAGAAATTTGAAAAAAATTTAGCTTCCATAGAAGCTCGACTGGAGAAGAAGTCAGGAAGGAGTTCAGCTCCCGTAGAAGTCTTACTACTGGAGAAGTCTGAAAGAAGTTTGGCTTTCATAGAAGCCTGATTCGAGGAGGAATCTGGAAGGAGTTCGGCTCCCATAGAAGTCCGACTGCTGGAGGAGTCCGAAAGAAGTTTGGCTCCCATAGAAGCCCGATTGGAGGAGAAATTCGAAAGAAGTTTGGCTCCCATAGAAGCCCGACTAGAGGAGAAGTCAGAAAGAAGTTTGGCTTTCGTAGAAGCTCTACTATTGAAGGAGTCTGGAAGAAGTTTGACTTCTATAGAAGCCTAATTGGAGAAAAAATTCGGAAGGAGTTCGGTTTTCATAGAAGCCCGACTGAAGGAGAAATTCGGAAGAAGTTCGGCCATTGAAGAAATTCAGCTAGGGCTCGATCGCTGTGGAGTTTGATTGGATTCGGAGTCCAGCTAGAGAAGTTTGACCACTGAATGAGTTTGACCGCTGGAGGAGATCGGATGGGGTTCGATCGTTGATGAGAGAATTTTCGATCGAAGCTCTTTCGTGATTATCAGCTGTATTAGGCTAAGCACCAGGTTAGACTTCGACGGGAGCGGGGTTTATCTCCAACAATAGTTTTGCTACTCCCAAGTTCGAAAGTTGAAGGGAGTACAAAAAAGAACAACTATCGAAGTCCTCTTCAGGGCTCTATGCCAGTTCAGATTGAAGTTTGGAGAAGATCTTATCTCTAGCTAAGGTTGACATCGAAGTTGAGATTCGGGTATAATAGGATCATTGTTGGGGCCTCTCCTCTCACCTCATCTAAACTGAACGAGGCCTTTGATTTTGCTCACGTTAGGACGAGATTCTCCTCCTATTTCTAACGAATTATGGGGGCACATAAGGGCCATTATCAGGGCTTCTCCCTCCATCTTGTCTAAAATGAACGAGATCTTTGACTTTGCTCATGTTAGGATGAGGTTCTTCTCCTGTTCTTAACGGACTGTGGGAGCACATAAGGGCTATTGTCAGGGCTTCTCCCCTCATCTCATCTAAAATGAATAAGGTCTTCGACTTTGCTCATATTAGGATGAGATTCTTCTTCTATTTCTAACGGACTATGGGGGCACATAAGGATCGTTGTTAGGGCCTTTTCCTTCATTTTGTCTAAAATGAACGAGGTCTTCGACTTTGCTCATGTTAGGACGAGGTTCTCCTCCTATTTCTAACGGACTGTGGGGATACATAAGGGCCGTTGTCAGGGCTTCTTCCTCCATCTCATCTAAAATGAATGAGGTCTTCGACTTTGCTCACGTTAAGATGAGGTTCTCCTTCTATTCCTAACATGACCACTTCTAATTGCTTCTTTCCTGTCATCACATAATTTTTGTACCAAGAAACAATAATATTGAAATGAAGGATTTTTATTGCAGAAAAATTACTGATAGTACATCATCAGGTTTTCTAAGTTTCAAGATCGTGGAAGTATTGTTCCTCTGAGCTCCTTCAGACGATAAGTTTCAGATCGGACGACCTCCACCATCTTATATGGACCTTCCCAATTTGGGGCAAACTTCTTCTGGCGCTAAGGTTGAGAGACGGTGACTCACCGAAGCACTAAGTCTCCCACTCTGAATATTTTACTTCTAATTTTGGAGTTATAGTATTAGGCCACCTTTCATCTGTAGGCTGCCATCCAAACTTGAGCTTTCTTTCTTTTTTCTTCCAATAGATCAAGGTTGACTCTAAGGTCCTATGGATTGTGCTACTCTTTGAAGGCCACGACCCATGCTGACAGGAGCTTAAGTTCAATCAGGATGACTGCCTCTATTTCAAAGGCCAAGGCAAATGATGTTTCTCCAATTGATAGTCTTTGAGTAGTTCGATATGTCCAGAGGACATGGTAGAGCTCGTCCACCCAGGCTTCCTTTGCTCTATCGAGCCTTATCTTGATGTTTTGCAGTAGAGTTCGGTTGGTCACTTTAGCTTTCCTATTTTCCTGTGGATGAGCTACCGATGTGAAGTGGTGGGAGATATTTAGATCTTCACAGAATTCGACAAACCTCATCCCAGCGAATTATCCCCCATTATCGGTTATGAGGGTTCGGAGCAAATCAAATCAGCAAACTATTGACTTTCAAACGAAGTCTTGTACCTTGGCCTCGATAACTTTGGCTAGAAGTTCAGCTTCGATCCATTTGGTGAAGTAGTCAATCGCGATCAGGAGGAACTTCTATTGCCCGGATACCATTGAGAAATGACCAAGTATGTCCATTCTCCACTGCGCAAATAGTCAGGGTACACTTAGTAGAGTAAGCTCGAAGGTCGGCCATCTTTGTATGCTCGCATTCTTCTGACAGTGGTCACATTTTCTGACGTACTCCATAGAATCATGGTATAAGGTCGACCAATAGTATCCTTACCGAAGTATCTTTTGTGATAGGGACTTGGCTCCTACATGACTTCCATAGATTCTCTCATGCACTTTCCATAATGCGAAGTCGACTTCTGAAGGTCAGAGACATCTCAATAACGACAGCGAATACGATCTCTTATACAACCTGCCCTCATACAAAACGTAGTGGGAGGCTTGATTCTTGAGTTTCTGAGCTTCTTTTGGGTCATGAGGAAGGACTCCCTCCTTGAGGTAGGCAACCAACGGGTCGATCTAGCTTGGCTCAAGTTTTGTCTGCAAAATGACCTACGATTCCTTTGAATTTGGGCACTTCAGGGTCTCAAAAAATACTTCTTTGGACAGTTCGGCTGGAGCTGAAGTGGCCAACTTAGAGAGGAGGTTGGCTCTTATATTTTCTGCTCTCGAAATCTATTGAATGCCGAAATAGCTGAAGGCCGGAGTCAAGTCTTTTACTTTTTCAAGGTATTTCATCATACTCTCCTCTCACGCTTCATAGCTGCCACTAACTTGGCCGACCACTAATTAGGAATCGCTGTAAATTTAAAATCGATCTACTCTTAATTCTCTTATAATTTTTAATCCAATGATCAGCGCTTCATACTCAGCCCTATTATTAGTTGCAAGAAATTCAAAGCATAGTGCATACTCGACGATGACTCCCTCGGGATTGACTAAGACCAACTCCGCACCCGCTCTAGTAGAGTTGGACGAACCATCCACTTATAGGGCCCCAAAACCTTCAGAAAGGTCGGCTGTCTCTTCAAGAAGGTTCGGTTGCGATAGTAGAGTGCTAACCTCGTTCTACTCAAGCTCGGCATCATCAAGAATGGTACACTCCATTATAAAATCTGCTAATATCTGAACTTTGATCGATGGTCAGGGTCGATAATTGATATCAAATTTTGTGAGTTCGATTGTCCATTTTGTGATTCTTTGAGAAGCATCCATTCACTGAAGGATTGCTTTTATTGGTTGATCCATGAGGACCGTTATGGTATGCCCCTGAAAGTAAGGTCGGAGCCTTCTAGCAGCAATTAGAAGAGAGTAAACCAATTTTTCTAGCTTAGAATATCTGATCTTTGCATCCCTTAGGATCCGACTTATGTAATAAACCAGCCACTGTATCTTCGCTTCCTCCTTAACTAGGACTGCTGCTAAGATCACCGAAGAGACCGTTAGGTACAAAAATAATTCTTCTTCAGATTTGGACTTCGTCAGTAGTGGAGGTGAGCCGAGGTAGTTTTTGAGCTCTTCAAACGTCTGTTGGCACTCTGTCGTCCAGCAGAAATTCTTTGGTTGCTTGAGAACTTGGAAGAAGGGCATGTACCGCTCGGTCGATTCTAAGATGAAGCGATTTAGGGATGCCACTTTTTCAGTCAAGCGCTGAACTTTTTTGATTGTCTTTAGAGCGGTCATCTCTTGAATGGCTCAAATTTTCTAGGAATTTGCTTCAATTTCGTGCCTCGATATCATAAATCCTAGAAACTTTTCAGAGATCATACCAAAGGCGCTCTTGGTCGGGTTCAGCTTCATCTTATACTTCTTTAGTGCATTGAAGGTCTCTTCAAGATCGGCAAGGTGGTTTATAGAAGCTCGACTTTTGACGAGCATGTCATCCACATACACTTTCATATTACGATCAATCTGCTCCTTGAAGATTTTGTTGATCAGGCGTTGGTACGTTGCCCCTACATTTTTGGGCCCAAAGGATATAATCCGTATGAGAAGAGAGTATGATGGAGCTCTTCAATTCATCGGCTCATTTCTAAGAGCCTTTGATCCAGGAGATCTTCACGATCGTTGATCTCCAGGGTTTTCTGGTGGAACGAACGTGAAGCTTCCTCCTGGGTTGAGTCATGGTCCGAGCAAGGGTCTTTCATCCTCTACTTCTCCTTTCTGGAGAATAAAGGTTGGGTAGTCGAGGTCGGTCATTCCCAGATCGGATCATGGGGCTCTGAAGAAGCTTGCTCCGATTGAACTAGTATCGGAGCCTGTCGATATATGGCCTGCATCGCATCCACGAGGCCACGAACCTGCTGGATCAATAGGTGGAACTGCTCCACATCCACCATGACTGTAGGTAGTGCTTGAGTTACCAGAGCTAGAACGATTGTATCTGGACGAGATCTGGCTGTAGAGTTTGTTGATTACCCGGTTGAAGCTTTCTTGGAAGGCATTTTTTCTAGGAAGAACTCTAGCGAGAAAGAAGAAAGATCGCTGCTGAACACTTCTTTTAGATCAAGAAAACCTAAGGATCAGAGGTCCTTCCTTTAGTGGTAATTCTGTTGGTGCAGAATTTGGTTGACGCTGAATTGAGCTAGAGTCGAGGAAGACGAGGTTGCTATCGGTGACCTACAAAATAAAGTTTCATCTGGAGTTGGTGGTGGTGGCTTCGATAGGACCCTCCGATGGTCAAGTTAGCTCTTCTGGCCAACAAAAATGGAGTGCTCAGAGAGAAGTTCGGTAGAGTTTTGGAAAGAAAAAGAAAGCCTTTTGAAAACATATCTGGAGGATCCCTTTTTATAGACGGAACTTATTGTAACTGTTCTGATAAATGACCATCGTAACCATTTTGATAAATGCCCATCGTAATCTGAAGGTGGCGGTGGAAGCGCTAGCGATGGGGTAGGAATAGATTGATCTGGCTCAGATCTTGAAGGAGAAGGTCGGTAGGGTTGACTGAGCACTTCTTTAAGAACAGGATCGATTAGGCCCTCCTTCTAGCGTCAATTGGTGATAAATACCCATTGTAATCATCCTGATAAATGTCAATCATGATTGTCTTAATAAATGATAATCGTAATTATCATGATAAATGATAACTATAACCGTTCAATAGTGGGATCGCCTGTAGAAATCTATCTGAAGGAACAGTCCGGAAGGAGTTCAGCTCTCGTAGAAGTCCGACTGCTGGAGGAAAAATTTGGAAGGAGTTCGACTTCCGTAGAAGCCTGATTGGAGAAGAAATCCGGAAGGAGGAATCTAGGAGTTTGGCTCCCGTAAAAATTTGATTGGAGGAGGAATCTGGAAGGAGTTTGGCTCCTGTAAAAGTCCGATTGGAGGAGGAATCCAAAAGGAGTTCGGCTTCCGTAGAAGCCCAACTGCTGGAGGAGTCTGAAAGGAGTTTGGCTTCCATAGAAGCCTGACTGAAGGAGGAATCCAAAAGAAGTTCGACTTCCATAAAAGTCCGACTGCTGGAGGAGTCCGAAAGAAGTTTGGCTCCCGTAGAAGTCCGACTACTGGAGGAGTTCAGAAGGAGTTCGGCTCCCATAGAAGTCCGACTAGAGAAAAAATTTGGAAGAAGTTCGACTCCCATAGAAGTCTGACTACTGGAGGAGTTCAGAAGAAGTTTGGCTCCCATAGATATCCATCTAGTGGTGGAGTTTGGAAGAAGTTTGGCTCCCGTAGAAGCCCTACTATTGGAGGAGTTCAGAAGGATTTTGGCTCTCATAGAAGCTCGACTGGAGAAAAAATCTAGAAGAAGTTTCAGCTCTCGTAGAAGCCTGACTGGAGGAGGACTCCGAAAGGAGTTCAGCTCCCATAGAAGTCCAACTGCTGGAGGAGTCTAGAAGGAGTTCAGCTCCCGTAGAAGTCTGACTGGAAGAAGAATTTGGAAGGAGTTTGGCTCCCATAGAAGCCCGACTGAAAGAAGAATTTCGAAGGAGTTTGGCTTCTGTAGAAGTTCGACTAGAGGAGGAGTTTGGAAGGAGTTTTGGCTTCCATAGAAGTCCGACTGCTGGAGGAGTTTGGAAGGAGTAGAAGCCCGACTGAAGAAAAAAAATTTGGAAGGAGTTCAGCTCCCATAGAAGTCCGACTGGAGAAGAAATCTGGAAGGAGTTCGGCTCCCATAGAAGTCCAACTGGAGGAAGAATCCGGAAGAAGTTCGGCTCCCATAGAAGTCCGACTGCTGGAGGAGTCCGAAAGGAGTTCGACTCCCGTAGAAGCCCATCTGCTGGAGGAGGAATCCAGAAGGAGTTCGGCTCCCATAGAAGTCCGACTGGAGGAGGAGTCAGAAAGAAGTTTGGCTTCCATAGAAGTCTTATTGCTGGAGGAGTCTGGAAGAAGTTCGGCTCTCGTAGAAGCCCTACTGTTGGAGGAGTTCGGAAAGGAGTTTGGCTCCCGTAGAAGTCTGATTGGAGGAGAAATTTGGAAGAAGTTTGGCTCTCATAGAAGCCTAACTGCTAGAGGAGTTTGGCTCTCATAGAAGTCCAACTGCTGAAGGAGTCCGGAAGAAGTTTGGCTCTTATAGAAGTCCGAGTGAAGGAGAAATCTGGAAGGAGTTTAGCTCTCATAGAAGCTCGACTGGAGGAGTTAGGAAGAAGTTTGGCTTCCGTAGAAGTCCTACTGCTGGAGGAGTCTGAAAGAAGTTCGACTTTCGTAGAAGCCCGACTGGAGAAGGAATTTGGAAGAAGTTTGACTTTCATAGAAGTCTGACTGTTAGAGAAGTCCGAAAGGAGTTTGGCTATCTTAGAAGTTCGACTACTGGAGGAGTCTGAAAGGAGTTCGACTCCCATAGAAACTTGACTGAAGGAGAAATTCAGAAGAAGTTTGGCTCCCGTAGAAGCCTGATTGGAGGAGTCGAGAAGGAGTTCGGCTCCCGTAGAAGTCCTACTGCTAGAGGAGTCCGGAAGAAGTTCGGCTCTCGTAGAAGCCCGATTGGAGGAGGAATCTAGAAGAAATTTGGCTCCCATAGAAGTCCGACTGAAGAAAAAATTTGAAAGAAGTTTGGCTTCCGTAGAAGTCCGACTGGAGGAGGAATTTGGAAGGAGTTCGATCGCTAGAGAAGTTCGGCTGGGTCTCGATCGCTGTGGAGTTCGATTGGGTTCGAAGTCTAGTTGGAGGAGTTCGGCCGTTGAATAAGTTCGATCGCTGAAGGAGATCGGGTGGGATTCGATCGCTGAGAAGAGAATTCTCGATCGAAGCTTTTTCGTAATTACCAGCTGCATTAGGCTAAGCACCAGACTGGACTTCAACGGAAGTGAGGTTTATCCCTAACATGTTGATTGAGCAAGAATTTGAGATAATGATCTTGAGCAGGTTTAAATGATATTACAGCATAGATATAGTTTAAAAATCTTCTTAACCTTTAGATAAGGATGGGGTGTGGCACCATCATCCAAAATTAAGGATGGGACGTTACATTTTCTCTATTTTCCCTCTCTTAGTTCTTGTTTCTCTTTCTAAGTTCTCTCTTACCATCCTCTACGTTCTCTCCTCTCTCTCTTTGCTGCCTCTTTATTGTGGCCAATAAACCCCGGTGGGCTCCTCTTTATGGATTGATCCTACGTTAATTCTTCGCTCGAGGATCTAATTTTTATGAAAATATTTTTTGCTTATTAGATTCAATGCTCCATGGAGGTGTCACGACTTAGGATTTTAATAATCATATGTAATTTTTAGATAAAAATATATAATTTTGAAATATTAGACTTTAAAAGAGATTTTTAAAATTAATTAAATTTATCGACTAACATTTGTAAAATAAGTAATGCAACTCTTGATTTAGATTTATTGATGTATTATTAAATATCTATATTAATAAATATTGACTCAAATTATTCATGATTTATGAATTTATTGTTGTATATATGTTCTTCTAGAATATTAGATAATGTATTAGCTTAAGTATTTATTTTATTAGAGATAATATTCGATTGATTTTGATACAATATGATTTTGTGTATTGTTTTGAAAACTTGAAATATATTTTTATAAAAAAAGCTTTGATTTGAAATGCTTTATGACTCTTAGGCTGACTATGCTAAGAAGCTTACTAATAAGGATTAAATATTGGCACATACTTAGTTCTAAAAAATTTATACTGCAAAAAAGATGGCATATTGCAAGAAGATGCTAGCACAAGGATTCTACCGATGGGGATTAAATATTAGCAAAGAACACCATCAATCGGTGTTAAACATTGGCACATGATTATCATGAAGGACTTTCATGATGAAAAGATGCATGGTGTCATGAAAAGAGATGAATTTGATGTTTTGCAAAAAAATAGTTTCATAAATATAAATATAAAATTTGTGAAAGCTTGAATTCATATATGATTTTATAATAATGTTGCATATCTAAATTTAGTTTTTGAACTAATGTATTCCATATACTAATTTTTAATAAATTTATTATTTATCTTATTATCTTATTGAACTAGTTAAAGTATTTATTGCTTATTGGGCTATTTAACTCCTTATTTGATATCTTACTTCTTTACAAATTCAAAGAACTAGTTTAGCATGGGGTTTTGCTATAAGAGAGTGATTAGAAGCAACATTTTAACTTCTTTATCTTTGACCAGGTTTCTTAAAATTTGACGTAAGACCTTTGGATATTACTGAATTTTATAAAATATTAAAATTTAAATTTTAGTTATTTAAATTTAAAGTTTGAACTTTAGTCATTTAAATCTATTTCACTACTTGGCTTACGTATTGCATGCACGTGGAAAAAGTTTTCTAAAGTATATGGTGGTTGCCGATTTCCGGTCATCGATAATCTTGGTGCATGCGTACATTGAACCTTCTAACCATGCCTAAAGAGGCCCATTGTCATGGGTGGGGACCCAGTGAACCAAGGTACATGTTAACCCGAAAGTGGACCATCTCCATGGTCTTTGGGCCTGCCTCTACCAATCCTCCGTCGTTCCAGGGGATATTAGCCGATAGGTCACTGAGGTGCTGTGGATTGCTTATCATCGGCAAATTAAAATAATCTAAACGAACTTGAAGATCTCATCTTGGATCAATTAACATATTCCATGGAACGCGAAGAGGCATCACGGAGTCAACACTGTAGCAATTATTCGGCAACACCTGGAAGTACCGATACTCGTCATGCGGCAAAATGTAAAGTTCCTCCACACCACCTGACAACGACTCCGATGACGCTAAGATGACAGTGATGACAATGGTGGTCTGTTTACTCTTCCAGTCTCTCAAATAATTCGAGGGCACCTCATTAGTTTAATTAAGAGGCCTAATCACCTTTATTTTCCACATTGTTAGTGGACCAAGACCATATATGTTTCCAGTACGTAAGCATTTCTTTAACATGCGTGCAAGTTCGCATCACTTTTCAAGCACTCAGCATTATAAGTATATTCAATAGCACACGCACATATCCACAGAGTCCCCTTTCTCTTCAAAAAGCCACCAAACGTTACCAAAATTCTAATGCATGCACCCATCCATACGTATTCAAGACACCAACCACAAACCCAAAAAGTAAACAAAATATCAAGACCTAAAGACCTCTTTATTAGTATCCAGCTAACTAAGAGAGTTCTGGTGGAACAAGAGAACCTACCGTAGGTAGGCGTCTAAGGCTTATCCTTTCCCACCCAATCCTATTAGTTTAAACCAGAAACTCAAGCATCCAACACAAAATATATAGCAGTACTCTGAACTAAAGAAAAAAAAAAGTTGGTGGGAAGTGCTTTGGTGATGAAAGAGTTGGGGGGTCAATAACACTCGTATGGTGCAAGTGATGTACCACGAAAACTGTACCCCTCCCATTTTACAGAGACAGTGACAGAGAGAGAGAGAGAGAGAGAGGTGAAGAAGTGAGGGGGTCTTTCGTGTGGTTCATCATAGGGGCCCGAGATAAGGCTAGTGGAGCAACGGGGGGGGCAGTGTGGTGCACCCGGCACCAACGGGCGTCTACCCGCTGGCTCACAAACAGCTGGGGCTCACCAAATTGGCTGGTGCCCTTTCGTGGCAGGCAGCCATCAGCTTTTTTTTTTTTTTTTCCCATTCGGTGCATTATTTTGCTGTTAGGTTCCAAACAGCGATGGAGCTGTTAAGCACTCCTCACCGTTGTCAATCACATAGTAATTATGCAAGGCTCGTCAACGCTGTGATGAAGTCCACCTGCTCTAGTTGATCTCAAGCTTGCAATTTATAACTGGTGGACTACCTCGTTTGACCACCGTTTAGATTATTCCTTCCTGCTAGACTAGGCTTTTTACCCACAGGAGATTTTATTCTAAATTTTGACCCATTTTTGAGCGTGTATGAATTGATATAACAAGCAATTTTTCTTTCATCACTCCTTGGTTTCAAGGAATGATCTTAACTGAAGCTTGGCTGCTAACGACAACTATAACTAATTTCTGACTTTGAGGGTGTCAATTTTTTGACTCTATTAGTAACTTAGAGTTAGACCTACAATAGCATAAAATTAAAGAAGAAGAAGAAGAAAGAAAGCAAAGTACAAACTCTAGACTATGTCCCAACTTCTAAATCTCCAGAAGCATTTCCTTTAGAATTTTATGTAGATATTTAATTGAAAAAATTTCCCTGACCAACCTACATATGTTTCATGCATTGTTTATCTATGGTTATGGATGCAATAATCATCAATTGATATAGGCAATTACGGATTTTATTAACATATGTCAGTTGGTCTCTGTAAACCAAATCTTCGAATATCATGATGAATACAAGGCTACCAAATGAGTGAGAGTTGTAGCTCTCAGATATATTTGCAAAGTACCCTCATATTTAAATTTGATGCTTTGATACGCAGGAACCAACCGGTGTATGGCATTGGCGTGCCAAAAGAACAAGCACTGGCCCTCCTTAGAATCAAATCTTTCAATAATATTGTCCTTTAGACATATCTCATCTACCTATATGTGAGAGTCACTTTTCATGTCGACATGACATCATAGTTGAGTGGACAAAACGGCTTTAGGAGGACAATACTTATGGTAGACTATTCCCCACACAAAAGTTTATACGCAAGCATCAAAAAGATAGTTGCAACCATCAAGTAAAACTAACTCTTGGCAATCAAGAACGATGACAATTTGTTTAAGTATATAAGTAGCTATCTCCTTTGTTAAACAAAAGATTAATGTTATCTATTCCCCCATGCACTCACAATCCAACCATGTAAAAGACTCTATCTATTCCCCCAAGTCACTCACAATCCAACCATGTAAAAGACTCTTCTTCTGCTAAATGCCAGAACAAATTGGAGCAACAGAAACTACTTGATAAGATGCCGCATGCATGGGCCCTAACCTCATATACATCTTCCACCATCAATCACTATTAACTACAGTCAGGGACTTTGAATATTAAATGATTCAATATGCCTTGGAACATTATGGTTGTTAGCTGTCAAAGAAACATAGATTGGCAAGGGAGTTGGAGTCTAGGTAGGGATTGCAAGCATGCCAAGTTAGATTGCATCTTGGCTAGCTAAATCTAAATAAACAGTACTATAAGTTGAATTTGATCAGTTTTTTAGACCCAAGTCTCTTCAATTAATAACTAAATCTGCTTTTTTATTCTTTTGGTCCACTCATCAAGTACAAATCAACAATTATGTAAAATAACTCATAAGCAACATACAAATTTGGTTATATTATAAGTAAAAAATGTTAAAGAAAAAATCAAATTAATGAGCAATTCATACTCTTGTAAGCCTCATTGAACATATATTTTTATATTAAATAAAAATAAAACCTGCATATAAGTTATTGCTAATTAACTATAAAACTTACTGCCAACAATGTAATAGCTTCTTAACTTCAAGATTAGCCTAGGTAAATGGTATAGTTATAGCCAGCCTTCTTCAAGTCAAATCGTATGTAATCCATGTGCAACCTAATTTACATTGTTGACTTATTTCTCTATTAATTTAAGCTTCAACATGGATCATGTTGGTTACTTAACAATGGACCTATGGTAATCGATCTTCTTGTTTCTTATCTACCGATCTTAATTCCATTACCCTTTCACATGCATGGTCTGTCAAGCAAGTTATCGGTTCATTTACATCATTTAAGTCCTACACCCTTAACAAAATTTGAATTGTATTTCTCATGCAAAAGAATGATTGACCATGCCATTATAACATTAACAGTTGGATCAGACATCACGTAGCTTTCAAAAAGTCTCAATCTCTTTCTTCCATCGATGGCATAGACTATTCGTTATATTTTGAAAGATGCATGATGTATGGTCCAACAGGTGGTATAGGAGGAGGCCCAATATTCTGATCTTTTTTTTTCCAAATCGCTGCCTTACCTAAACCGGTGAACCCGATCCACATGCAGCCTAACTTTTTGTTACAGTGCAAGCAGCCAAGACCATACCGGAACCCCCATCCGACAGGGGAGGGTGCAGGGTTCAATCCAGTTCCCTCCGTACGGCGCCGCCCCTCCAATAAGTTGCCGCCTCTGTCCCTCCCCCTGCCCCTCCCTCGTCGGAGACGCCAATTATTACTCCCTCCCCCTCCACGGTACCACCCCCACCCCGACCCAAAACGGGACTTTACCTCACTTACCTTCCTCCATTCAAACGCCATCATTATTACCATCCGTAGCTCCTCGTGCACTCCCTGTCTCTACCCGTAGCCGTACCGTCCCTTCGCCCCCCGGGCCCCACCACATCCCCATCGCTCGGCACGCATCTTTGTCTTCTTCGGACGCATCCAATCAACGGTGATTGGACGTAAGGAGACACCAATCCAACGGTTGACAGACACCAGGGGCTTTATATCCCGCCATTCCCCCAATATTCTCCGCGCGTCGACCAAATCAATGCGTTGGTGCCTTGGACGACAGCCAGTGGAGTCAAGAAAAAAGCGGAAAAATTCAAAAAGGCCAATTAAAGATACTGATGTCGACGAGCGCGACAAATAGTCGTTTCTGCTGCTCCGCAGGAATTAGTTAGGTTGGAATTGTCATTGCCACGCATCAGCTCGTACCAGTTTGGTACCCATCTAAATGGATGCCACGTAACAGGCCATTCCTCATAGGCCGAAAAGCATTAGCCGAGATTTTATCGTCTTCCATCCACCTCAGAGGCCAAAAAGCATAGGCGAGATTTTCCTGTCTTCCATCCAAACGCAATCGACGTAGACCTTGTTCCAAAGCATCCAGGGAGCTAGTCTTCGAATGGCGGGTGATTTTGCGGGGATTATGAAGGGGCACCGCTGCCCGACAGCGATGCAAAAGACGACGGACCTCTATAATAGCATCGAAGAAAAATAATGTATGCTTTGCACTGTTAAGGGTGTTTGAAAGGAAAAAGCTAGGATGGAAAGACAGGATGGATCTTTGGCGTGAAGATGTAAGATTAGATGTTTGTTTGGATATTTTTATAGAATTGAACTGAGAAATCTATAGAATTTGTGAATTAGGCTATTGACCCTGTGTCAACCAAAAAACATCTAGTCCAAATCCCATGGAAAAGGAAAAAAAATCTATACGAATCTTTTTTTTTTAACTCTTCCTATAGTCTAGGATTTGAGCTAAATTTAGACAGGCTCTTAGAAATATATGCTAGATGGGCCAACAAACTCAGATTCCTATAGGATTTTTAGTCCAATCCTATAATATCGCTCCAAAAAATTCTCATCCACAGCCATCAAAAATCTCCCATATGAATTCGCACAAGCTCTCACGCGAGAGATACGATTCATGGAAGTGGTTTCGCTCACGACTGATAATGAGTACCAACACTAGCAACTAGCGTCCGTGAATTGTACACCAATGCAAGTTGCATAGGGTGTAGTCTGCAACACGCACGCTTGGGCCAAACCAGTTTAAAGGATTAGGTGGCAAATCTTGTGGTTGATCACTGGTAGCTCAATTAATTGAACATCAGAATAGCTGGTGGTCTTGAAGGTTTTGCTGGAGGCTCGGAGTGGTGGTTGGTTTAACAGAGATGTAATTGCTGAGGGAAAAAGAACCATTTGCTTAATGGAATTCCAAGCATTCCTGGTAGAATTTACAAATATCAACACAACATATTCTGCAAACGAGCCCCTATCTTCTTCCCGGTGCCTGCACAAATGGAGAAACTCTCTGACCAGAAACAGGGAAATTCCCAGATGCTTCAATTGGAACTACATGCATATGAAACTTCACAGTAGAACCTGTGGATAACATTGAGCCAAAAAAGTTGCTCTAATTGCAGTGTCGGCTATTGGGCTTACCACGGGAAGAAGAATAATAAAGATCAGAAACTTGTTTTCCTGCAAACATATAATGTTAACATAGACCCAAGGAAGGAAAAACAAAACAGAATCATACCGGTAGGGCTAGGAAAAATTATTCTAGGTACATGAGAGAACGTCTGTTGCTTTATTGACGTGCATGAAGCATTAAATAAATAGGTCTCCAAAAGATGTACAAAATTGGATATGCATTAATAGATTACGTTCTTATGACAATGATTCAGATACTTCTGCAGTTGTTGGAGAAATCTAAGAAGAGCAATTTGCCTAGCATACGGAGAAGATAAAGAAATGAAAACCAACTAGAATATTATATGGTTATGGGCAACCAAAGTTAAAACAGGTCTGTTACAATAAAACAACCCTTTGAAAAAGAGAACCACCTCAGAAAGATTCAGATAATCCAGCCACTGTACAAACTTCGGGGCACCGTGCTTTCTAATTATCCATCCCAACAAAACTAGAGTGGACCATTTGAATCATCATAGATAATATTTTCACTTTTGAGAAAGTGACTTTGAATTGCATCAGCCAAGACGGAATTGAGAGCCGTGCTCACAAAGATAATATAATCCAACATACCTCCACACCTCTTATCTCCTCTTCCCCCGCTTTCCCTTGTTCCCCTCCCAAAACATTCCCCTTGCTTAATAATTAATGACCCCTTAAGAAAACGAACTGTACCTCCCATTAAGCACTTCAATCCTTCAAGGGACCCATATCTCGCAATGCTTTCCCGACCAGATGATACATGCAGTAATCCCATTCTCCTGCCATGCACCATCCATGATCCAGTGTTAGCCCAGCATCAGCGTCCAATGATAAATAATGCTTGTCACTGTTAGCCAACCAGCACCCAGCTTAATGGCCGCAGCACCTGGTGGACATGATGTCATCACGAGCCATCATTCCCGCATTGACGCCTGATCAAGATCGGACAGCCGTGATGGAGATGGTTGTCGA
This sequence comes from Cocos nucifera, assembly GCA_006176705.1. Classification (NCBI taxonomy): domain Eukaryota; kingdom Viridiplantae; phylum Streptophyta; class Magnoliopsida; order Arecales; family Arecaceae; genus Cocos; species Cocos nucifera. The sequence continues at coordinate 207,066 of QRFJ01000317.1, forward strand.
AGGGCGTTTGGTGGATATATAGATAAGAAACACAGGCATGCATGCATGACCTAACATCCATCAAGATGGATGTTGATCTCATGGATGTGCATGTCTTTGTTTCTACCTGTAACAAGATGAGGAACAGTTTAAAGTGGGCCTTCACTACCCCTAGCTTTTCAGGCTATAAATCACCTACCACCCGCGTTGCTTCCCTCCCTTTCTCTCAAACATCTCCCGTAGCAATTCATCCCCTCCTCCCTTCCCAAAAGCCTTGTCCTCCTACTCTTCACTGAAGAGTTGTAACCATGCAGCCAGGTGACGTTGCCAGCATTAGATATGTTGCACCTCCAAACCCACCTTCCTTCCAAGCTCACTACAACATGGCACAGAACAACATCCCCTCCTTCCCCTATAGCAGCATCCTTGGACCTTATGCTGTGCACCAACTCCAGACCATTCCTCTGATCCATGAAATCAGCCTTCTGGGATCTTGTCTCGGCAATAACTCGACTTCAGATGAGGCAGAAGAGAACCAACTGAGACTAGCTGAGGAGAGGAGGAAGAGGAGGATGATTTCCAATAGAGAGTCGGCACGCCGGTCGCGCATGAGAAAGCAGAAGCACTTGAGAGAGCTCTTGTCACAGGTCATACATCTCCGAGCAGCCAACCGCCAGCTCCTTGATGAGCTGAACCGCGTGATGAGGGATTATGATCAGATCCTCCATGAGAATGGCCAGCTTAGAGATGAAGAGTCTGAGCTTAGAAAGAAACTCGAGGACCTTCTGGTGGATGACGCTAATGGTGCTCTGCGAGGTCTTGAAGAGCCCTGCAACACTGCTCACATTAGAGCTGAACCCAGAGACCAGCAGATCACTGCATCCTTGAAGCTGCTTCACTGAGGGAGATCTTTCTTCTTGTTCTTCCCTCAGTGTCCTCTTTTTGTTCATGTGGTGTGTGAAGAAGCTTAGCCTCTTGATCAGAATTCCACTGTATTTGAGCTGCATGGAGAATAAAAAGGGAAAATTATGATTTTGCATCAACTAAGTTCAGAGTTTCAACTCTAAACTATGAAGGATATCCGAAAACCTGAGTCAAACTAGCTAGTATTAAAATTCTAAGCAATTGTGGTATGTTTTCACCACATTCCACATAAAAAAACGGCAGCTTCATGAACGATTAGAAAATCATGCCTTCAGGGTCTATTTATGAGCTTCCATTCATCCATCATTTTAGAAAACAGATAATTTAACAGAAATCTTGAGTGAGAAAATAGAATTGGATATTGCTGAAACAAAAGTACGTAGAACAACACTTGAATTACTTTTGGACAATAATGCAATCATTTCAATTATTTAACTAGGCATATGAAAACAAAGGAAGGAGTGTCAGTTGAAGATGTTCGCTCATATCAGATAGGTCTGCAACATTACCTCAAAAGGAAGCTCACCAAGCCCTCTTTTGGTCTTGAGGCACAATAACATGCAAAAGTGGTTGCAATTAGTGGTGGTGGTGCTTTCCCATAATAAGTAAACATATGAAAAGTCCTTGCACTATAAGAGGAAAACACCATTCCCGCTCTTTTTCAGAGAGCAGCAATTCTTATCCTGGTTTAGTTCAGCTGGGCTGGTTCGTCCAGTTCCAGGTAACACCCTGCAGAATGAGGCTACCCTGCTGCTTCTATGTCCACAAACCTCCTTTTCATGGCTATTCTTGATTTGTTAAGGACTAAAAGCCGTTCCAAGTTTCATGAACTTCTCCACGGCAGGTGAGAAAGACCAGGCCCGAATCCAGATTCATATCCAACTTGAGTGTCTACAAGAGCATCGCTGGGTGCAAGCACACCTTTACATGTATATGAGTATGATCTTGAGGACTTAAAGGCACTTTATATAACAGGAAACTTGTAACTTCCAATAAATAGTCCCCCTAGAGAAGTGATTTTTTCCAAAGGCTGAGAAATGTAAGTCATGGTGATGAATACTATGATTTTTTAAATTTGGAAACACATCCCTGAGTAAACATGATTTTGGATAGAAACTAATGATTCTCTCTATCTCCTAGCACCCTCCCTTGCTCCATCTCTCCCTTCCTCCCTCCTAATAGAGTATGCAAAATGCTAACTTCTGTATTCCCCTGATCCTCATCAAACCTGCAGATGAGCCGTATGTTTTCTATAAGGAACTAAATGTTGCTCTAAATAACTTCTTGCTACTAGCATATTTTGGTGATTTCATGTAGAACGTGAGGAACCTTCTAGTAGATTTCAACATTAAGGAGTTCCCCAGAAGTGGTAGGATGGATGTGGTGACAAAAAAGAAACAACTGAAACCTTTATAGAGGCAGCTCCATTGACATTTTTTGGATGTTTTCAAGATATTTCTAATGCATGTGTATGGTGTAACTTATCCACCACTTGTATGGCATCATAGTCTGAATCAGTAAGAAATTTGCAAGAGCTCTAATGACACATCATCTAAGATCAAAGACTGCACACACAAATTCTATAGTTGGATTAGACCCTTGCATCAGTGCACCACTGCAATTGTTCATGAGCATTCTTCATCCATTTTGGCCTAACTATCATTAAACTAGAGAAGTTTTCAGGTTCCAGCAGGACAGAGTAGTATATTACGCTCCTCATTGATTTCCAATTCATGGTGTTTGATCATTATCTAGAGCCACCAACCTTAGGAGCCATCTCTCTGTGTTTCCACCTCTCGCATAACAGTTGAAACCACCCATTAAGGGTCATATGGACTAATCCTTTATGGAAATAGTCCAATACAACCTGTTATTCTCATTGATGCATAATATGAGATTTGGGGACCAGATGTCATGTTCTGGCAGACCAGGCCCACATCATCTAACAAGATAAAGGCCAATTCATCTTCCATTGCATTTGCTTCATTGCCTCCTGAAGACCCTTTTCCTACCACTTTATTGTTTTCAGAATTTTGAAGGTTCTAGCTCACCTTGCAAATGATCTTTGGATGGTTTGTAAGGGCAGATCAGAAATAGTAGCATTCCCACTAGACTCCATTCCTTTTCTTTTTTAAGCTCTTTAAAGCTTAATTAAACTCTGATTAGCTCTAAGCTTATACCATATTATATTTGATTTCTGTATTCAGACCCTATTTTTGTAGTTTGCTTTTTTCCACGTGTCCAGCAAATGTGCAGGGGATACACCACCATTGCCTCTGTTGACTAAAACCAACATTCCACCACTAGCCAATAGAAACTCTGCATTCTCCCTTTCACACCCATTTTCAGCAATTTTGGGAATTTACATGACTTTGCGTCTCAAGAACCATGCAGAAACTTGCTAGGTCCTAAGCTGCACTTAAATTTTCCATCATTTGCTTGTAAGTGCTTCCCAGTGCCCCTTCACACAATAGGACTTGCACAAAGGTGACACTGAACCTTCTTAGACAAGTCTTGTGATATATTTTTAAATTTCTATAACAGATATGTAAAAACATCAACAGTTGTATAAGACTAAAAACATTGATTATATATAAAATAAATGAATACAGAACAAAGAAGCATCATTTATGGCATAGAAAAATCTGGTTTACACCTTACATTGATCATAGATCATTTTATATCTTAATTTATTCACTTGCAACCCCCTCATCCCATATCAATTTCAGCCTCATTTCACCATATTTGACACTTGAAAAAAATGAGAAAGACATAGAGAAGGACAAGCAATTATTCATATTCTGAATATCCTGAACAAACCATGATATGCCACTAGATGTGTGCAAATCCAGTTCTTGTCTGAGGTAGAAGAAGGAAAGAAAAAACAAATTTACTCCAATCAGTGAGTCAGAAGAGACCGCTGTCCGCTACCTAGCTATTTGCCCGCTCCTGTTGTTCACTGGCGCCCTCTAGACCGTCGTTTCAACTCTCTACTGACCCACACCGCCACCAGGAACCTTTGCTCTCGGCCTTCTATGACTTGTTGTCTGCCTACGGTCTAACAGGCCTTTAAATAGGTCTTAAAACAAGTCCAAAACCAATCGAATACGAAGAGTAATCTCCATTTGAAAGTCAAATAGCTTCCCATAGATCGCGCACTGGTCCACAAAAAAGCCTATAAATCATGTGAAACGGGGTAGGAAACGCCCCCGATCCACCATGGACTGTGTGAAAGGGGTGGGAAACACCTCCAATCCATGGCCATGCATGGACTGTGTGAAATCGGGCCCGCGTGCGCATGTGCCTGCGCTGGGCCGTGCCTATGCTGGGCTGCGCTCGTGCGAGCCCGCGCTGGGCAGTGCACTCGCAGTCCGCCCGTGTGCCCTACGTGAGTCGTGCTGGGCCGTGCCCTTGTAGTCGGCCCATGGGCCCTCTCCGATGACCTGAGCTGTACCAACTACTCTGACTGCTCCATCGCGCGCATCTCTTCCGTCTGAACTCTGTTTGGACTATTCTTGGGCTTGTTGAATTTCATTTGTCGTCCTGAACCTCGCCGTGGACTTATTATGAAAGAAATCAAGGCATTTTTTTAATAATCTCCATCTCAACTCGACATTCGATCTCCACCTATTTGAAAGTTCGTCTCATGCTCCCATGCCTTGGGGCAATTGCCTGCTGTCTCATGGATGGGCAAATATAGGAGTCAAGCCAGGCCACTCGATCTCATCTCTATCATAAACTGCATCTATTCTGATCAAAGACCTACTCGAAAAGCAATAGAAACTTCACTCTGCGACGTCATCTCTTGTCCTCCCGAGTCTTCCATCTCGTGTTTGATCCACCTCCACTTAAAGCTCCACCTCGCACTAGGCTCCCTGTCATGAGGTAGTGTCCTCCATACTTTCTTTCTTTGATCACCATCCTACTGCCGTGCATAATCTTTAAGATTTCTCCATCAGTTTTCCATCTGAAGTCGGTCGAATCCAATCTGCTCAGTGAGACTAAATTTTTCTTAAAGTTGGGTATGTATCAGACCTCATCCAACTTCATTGTTCCATCATGGAGCTTCATGCTCACCGTCCCGCTACCTTTGATCTCACAGCTCGATCCATCCAGTAGGAACATAGTGCTCTCATTGGTCTCTAAGGAGTCAAACAGTTCCTTTATGCAACATACATGATAGAAACAAGCAGAATCCATAATCCACTTGGAGAAAAAATTAGATACCTCATCGGTTACCAAAAGGACATCGTCACTGTCTTCTGTATCACTACTAGCTATCGCCATAGTAGCCTACATCCGATCTTTGAGTTGTGGGCAATCTCTGATATGATGCCCCAACTCGTCGCACCGATAGCACCTGATCTTGCTCTAGTCCCTCATCCTGGACTACCCATCTCGCGATCTCCTACCACTTCACCTACTGCCATATGCTCCTCCAGAAATTGCCAAAGCTGAGCTTGCAGCCATCTGAGCTTGAAGCTGGGTTCTTCCTCTTAAAAATCTCGTTTTGAAGAATCGCCGTAGTGACCTCATCTGTCTTGATGGTGCAATTCTCCATTAGAAAAGCAGTCATCAAGAACTCATATAAATGGAAAAGCAACGCTAGTAAAATCAACGTCCTGGTTTTCTCCTCAACTTTTTTGTCAATGCTGAGGAGGTCGGTGAGAATCTTTTGAAAGTTGGATAAATGCTACAGCATGCTTAGATTCTCGGTCATCCATAGCTGATAGAATTGCCTCCAAAGAAATAGTATGTTGGTGAGCAATTTTTTCATATAAAACTCTTCGAGCTTCGACTACATCACCATCGGAGAAGTCTTGTCAAGTACATTGATCACCACATCATCTATTAGGTATAAGTGGATCGTGCTCATCGCTTGCATTTGAAGCTGCTTCCAATCTTGCACCTCCATGGTAGCCGGTATCTCCTCATACATGAGAGTATTGATCAAATCTTATTGGATGAGGACATCCTTCACCCTTGCTTGTCACAAGGAGAAGTTGTCATTCCCATCAAACCTTTTGATTTCCACCTTGATTGCGTTTGTCTTCTCCATCTTCAATCTTTATCACCATTGCCATAATCTGTGCTTTGGTACAGCCTAACTCTAATACCAATTATTGGGGATCTCGGATAGAATATTACGGCAGGAAGAAAAAAAAAGAAAAGAACATAATCAAGTATATAGATTAACCCAAAGGCTTGCCTCCACGGGACATGCAAAGCTTCATTATGAGAAAGAAACAAATACAATAGAAGATTATCCACTCTCAATACTTGTATACAATCCTCTTAAATAGAAGCTATACTTACAAAGCTCTCTCTTGGAAACCCTCTGAAACAACCGCTGTCCGGCGTGGAGCTTCCTGCTCTTGCTATCCGCTAGCACCCTCTAGACCATCGTTTCAACTCTCTACCGACCCATATAGCCAATAGGAACCACTGTTCTCGGTTTTCTATGACTTGTTGTCTGCCCATGGCCTAACAGGCCTTTACATAGGCCTTAAAACAAGTCTAAAACCAGTCGAATATAAAGAGTAATCTCCATTTGAAAGTCAAATAGCTTTCCTCAGATCGCGCACTGGTCCATGAAAAAGCCTATAAACCACGTGAAACAAGGTAGAAAATACCCTTGGTCCACCATGGATCGCGTGAAAGGGGCGGGAAACGCCTTCGATCCACGGCCACACATGGACTACGTGAAATCGTGCATCGCGCTGGGCCATGCCCTCGTAGTTGGCTCTTGCCGTGCACTGGGCCCTGGTGGCTTGCCAGCCTACGCCGGCCCATAGGCCCTCTCCAGCAGCCATACCAGTTGCTCCGACCACTCCATCTTCTCCATCTGGACTCCGTTTGGGCTGTTCTTGGGTTCGTTAGATTTCGGTTGTCGTCATGGACCTCACTGTGGGCTTATTATGGGAAAATTCAAGATATTTTTCTTAACATGATGTGCCTTGGTAGCAGTACAGGATGGCGAGTACAATGGTACAATTGGTTCATCAAACCTTGTTTGAAGGCTAAATGAATCAAGATTGAACTTGATGCCAAGGACACAAGTTATGGCATGCACACTTGTATGGTAAAAAAGAAGTATCACTAATAAATTGAGAATTAGAGGTTCAGGAGCAGCAGCAAACAAAATAATGATTAGTCCCTTCTTACAAATTCAGAGGGGAGCTTTACGGTATGAATTAGCTTTAGATTAAAGCCATTATTATGATTAACAAACAGCCTCTTGTTCTTGTAAGCCAGTAACTAATGAAAAGGCCTCCCTAAGAGAATTCATTTTTAGCTAGCCATTGTGGTTCAAGAATCTTCCTTTGTTTTACAAAACAGACAAGTGATGGTTTTCATTGAACAACCAAGAGAAAAACCTTCATTAGGAATCCAGCTCTCTATCCATCTAGCATGAAAAAATAAAAATATTCTTTGGACACAGACAGCTAAGGGAAACTATAATGACTAATTTTGACATGGAGACAAACATTTATGAGCTTGATTTTATAAGAAAACCAAATGATAGTACTAAAATGGCTTATCATCTTCCCTCACAATGCCATCATGTCCATCAGAGGAGCAAGGATCCAGGCAAAATCAGAATAAATAACCTCGAACATTTTGAATTTTATTAAAGCGCTTGTTGTCAAAAAGTGTGAAAAAATTTGAACATCCAGAGATGACTCACAATGTCAGGCTACTTGTCCTTCAGCAGGCATAATGCCTTGTGTACCAAACAATTGTCATTTAACGCTTCATCTCCCGTTTGTGACTGGATGAACAAAAGTATCACATACTTTACCTTTCAAGATTTAAAAATAAATAAATAAATAATTATAGATGAACTTGCATACTAAAAAAGACCTTCGATGCATCAGGAGTTTTTGGAAGAGCACAAAACAGTTCACACCAACATCTCGTTTCTTGTAGACTTGCAAGAAGTAAACATAAAATTTTTGGTTATTTATACATTCAAATTCAAATTCAAATTTAGAAACAAAATAGACAGTAAGCACAAGTACTCCATACGACAAGAACCATACTTCATTATCATTAATAACAGCACCAGCAACCATAAGTTTTTAAGGTATTTGAGCAGGAAGAGTAAGAAAGTTTTAAGTCTTCAATTTATAGAACATTAACCCAATCAACAGTCACAAAAGATTATACTCATAGTAAAATCTTCTTAGTTTAATTACCTCTTCAAGACCATATCTCCAACCCGACCTATTGTCTGGGCACAGGTCCAACTGGGGCATCTACTTCACCTAGATATACAAGAAACAAATAGTTGTGCACACATACAAGCACGCTCACCCAGACAAGAGCGCGCGCGCGCACACAGAGATGACTATTTTATTCAGCTAGGGTTTCAGGAGGAAGGGTTCGGGGAGGAGGCGTTGGAGGCAGGGTGATTTTTTTGGCCGATTGATTCCGTTTTTTCGGTTTCATCGGCGATTTTTGTTTTCCTCGCATCAATACTGCAACGTGTCGAGCTTTTGATTGAACTGATCCAAAAATGACGTGTCGACCTAATTCAACCAATAATTTTTCCTCTAAATCACCGCTCATTTCCCTTCTTTTTCTCATGTCAACCAACCCTTTGAGCGACCCCATTTGAATATTCCTCTTCCCTTCTCTTAATGAGACGGTGCCTGGTTTGGTGTTGGTGATCAATGGACAAAATATTATTACTGAAATAAATACAATAAACTGACTAAAAGTTTTATTAGATTTTTTGAGATTTCTGAGTATGTATTGTATGTATATAGCATGTGTATATGAAAATAAAAAAAAATATTTTAGTAATAATTTTGATAATAATTTAAATTTGAACGGAGAAAAAGTAGAAAAAAAATAAAAAAAAAATATAATAATAATTTAAATTTAAAATTTAAAAATTAAATTTTGAATTGAGATAATGCATTATTATCTCCCTCAAGATGATGATTTGGTCGACCATGAAGCTTGGACTGCAAATATTGAATATGGTTGGAGTAAAGACCTTTAATGCATTATTTGCTTTTTAGCACTCCAAGAAATAGGATTAAGTCCAAGAAAAATGCAAAAAAATTACTTGTGGAGCATCTATCAATGGGGCTATCAGTCTAATTTGCATCTGAGTATACAACCAAATTTAATGGTCCCGATCATAGTTGAAGTCTAAAAATGATGGTGCCTTTGAGAAACCAAAGTATACATTTAACTAAAGGTGTCACAATAGGCTAGCCCAGCCCAGCTCAGCCCAGTCCATAAGGGCCTAAAATTTGATGGGCTAGGCCCAGCCAAAATATAGGATGGCATATAGCTGGCCTAACCCAACTCTTTAAGGGCCATGGGTTGGGCCATGCTAGCTGACCATTTTTTTTAAAAAAAAAACCTAATAAAAAAATTAATATATATATTGTATGCTAACAAATTTGTATATCCTTAATTGAAACATCATCAATTCAAATATCTAAAATTCCAAAATTCAATCCAAATATTAATAAAGTATAAATTCAAAGTTTTAAACATAATCAATCTAATATTTTATCACACCAAATCATGCAAAATTTAATATCCATAACAAATCATGGTGGTTTTGTATGTTTTGTAAGTTTTTTTTGGCCCAATCGGGCTAGTCCGGCCCAACCCACCTCAGCCCTTAGATTGAGATGGGGCGGGCCAAAAAGCAAAATTATTATTTGGGCAGCATGCTCACGATCTGCCCTCGTGCCCTACGCGACTCGTGTTGGGCCCTAGCGGCCTGCCAGCCCTCTCCGACGACCTATGGATCGTACTAGCTACTCCGACTGCTCCATTGTGCACATCTCCTCCAACTGGACTCTGTTTGGACTGTTCTTGGGCTCATTGAATTTCGTTCGTTGTCCTGGACCTCACTGTAGATTTATTATAGAAGAATTCAAGACTTTTTTTAACAATCTCCACCTCAACTCGATATTCGATCTTCATCTATTTGAGAGCTTATCTCATGTTCCCATGCCCTGGAGCAATCGATTGCTGTCTCATGGATGGGCAAATGTAAGAGTCAAGCTAGGCCGCTCGATCTTACCTCTGTCATGAATTATGTCCACTCTGATCAATGACCTGTTCGAAAAAATCTCTTACAATAATAGAAACTTCACTCTACGACGTCGCTTCTCATCCTTCCGAGTCTCTCGTCTCATGTCTGATCCACTTCTACCTAGGGCTTCACCTCGTACTGAACTTCCTGCTATGAGATAGTATCCTCCATATTTATTTTCTCTAATCACCATCCTACTGCCATGCATGATCTTTAGGATTCCTTCATCAACTTTTTATCTAAAGCCGGTTGAATCCAATCTGCTTAGAGAGATTAGATTCTTCTTAAAGCTGGATATGTATCGGACCTCATCCAACTTCTTTATTGTTCCATCATGGAGCTTCATGCTGATCATCTTATTGCCTTTGATCTTATAGCTCGATCCACCTAGTAGGAACATAGTATCCTCACTAGTCTCTAAGGAGTCAAACAACGTTGACCCACTGATTGATTTTGATAATTCTAAAATATTAAGTATAAATGATACTAATCATGTATTTCAAAAATATATGTAGATCTTTTCAAGTATTCAAATTGAAGAAATTAATTCAAAAAAAGATCCATACAAAAATCATCAAGTCAAGAGCTTCAAGAAAATTGAATTAATAAAGATCTTTAAAGAATGGCAAAATCATAATTTTATCAACTTAGAAGAAAATATGTTTCGAAAGTCTCAAGAGTAACTAAAAAAAAATTTTGATCTTTTGGAGGTAATTTCATATTTTTTGGATGTCAAATTTGAAAGAAAATCAAGTTTTAGCAAAATGATCAACCCTAGGGACGACTCTTAGGTCATCCCTTTTTGAAATGAGCAGCTTGGCAAGTTTTGGCATGTTGTTTTGCATAGCTTCATAAAAGGATTGACCCATGGGTCGACCTCTAGTGAAAGGGTCGATCCTTGGGTCGATTTCTATTGCATAAAAATAGAAAATAGAAGCTAAATTTTTTAGTGCAGTCCAAATGCTGACACCTAAGCATAAGATGTCAACCCCAGATCATAAGGTGTCGATCCTTATAGAAAAAGTGTCGACCTCAATGTCGGAACAAGCATAATGACTAATTTTCTGCAGCTTTTCAAATGGCCATTTGTCCACTCCAACGGCTAGTTTAAGATTTCAAACAACTAGAACTGATCCTCTAACCATCACCAAAAATATAAAAGACTAGAGAAATATTTGGAAAGTAAGATTAAGAAATTTTAAAGTAAAATTATTTTGGATTGAAGAGATTTTCATTGTACATCAAAAAGAGAGAAAAAAGAGAGGAACTAAGCTTTGATTTTAGAGGGCATTCAAGGGTTATCTTTCACAACATCTCAAGCAACCTCTCAGCATCATTCGAAGAGAAGTGAAGTTTTAAAAGAGTACATGTTCAGCCACTACTTCGAGCTCCAAAAAAGTTTTTTTTTTTATTTTTATTTTTATGCTGAATTTTTATATTTGTATCTTTGTTTCTTTACAAGTTTCTTTGAGAGAAGAAACTTAGGATATAGGTTGATCCAAGCCGGTAATTAAATGATTTAAAGATTTTAATTGGGGAGCCTAAAAAACCAATTAGGTTAATAGTGATCCTGAAAAAACTATCAGTATAGGGTTATGGTTAGTGAGCCCGGCAAAATCAACTAAATTTATTTATGATCCCGAGTTAAAATAAATGCACTATAATCTAGGGATTATAGTAAAAATTTCAAGGAGAGCTTGGAGAGTGGGCGTAGGTGCAGGATTGCACCGAACCACTATAAAATTTTTGTATGTTTGTATTGTATTTTTGCTTTTCTTATCCTCGTCACTTGTTTTACATATTTATGTTATTTAGTTGATTTTAATTTCATTACTACATTGCATATCCATCATAAATACTCAAGTTTTATTAATTATAAGTACATATTTACTTAGAGTTTAATTTGGCTAAAATTTTAAAAGAATCTAATTCATCCTCCTCTTAGATTTCTATCTCTAGGCAACAAGGGTATCAGAGTAGATGCTTTATTATTAGTTATTGATCAAATCGTCAAGAGCTAAAGATCTTAGCGATCCAAATAAATTCTTTGTTTAATGAAGGCTATTCTATTGATAGACCCCCAATGCTTAATTAAGTAAATTATATTTATTGGAAAGTATGTATGCGTATCTTCATACAAGCATACGATTATAATTTATGGAAGATTATAATCGATAGCTCACACACCCTTAAAGCATTACTTGAGTATGATAAAGAAATGAACCAACTAAATACTAAAGTAATGAATTTACTTTATTGTTCATTAAACATAAATATTTTTAATAAAACTTTTTTATGTATTTTAGTAAATTAAATATGAAAGAAATTAGAAACTATTTTTTAGAGAATAAATCAAAGAAAAACATCAAGCTTCCAAGAAGAAAAGGTAGCTCACCCCAACTCATGCCTTATAGTGCATGAAGATGAAAAGAAAAAGAAAATAAAGAAATAAAAGGAAAGAAAAATAATGATTAAGAGGGAGCAAGATAAAGAAGAGAATGAGAAAGAGGAGGAAAGTATAGAAAGTTGTTGTCTCATGGCTCAAAATGATGAGGTATATCATGGATACTCCTCTGTATTTTTTTTTAATAAATTATATGAAGTCTTTAATGAGTTAATGGATGAACATAAAAAAGTAAGGCTACAAAACAAAGATCTTAAAAAATCTAACTTATCTTTGACTGAAGAGAAAAATAAAGTTTTGAGTGAAAAAGAAGATCTATTGAAAATATAGAAAACATGATCAAAGAAAAGAAAGATTTCTTAGAACAAATTAAAATCCTAACTAAGAAAAATAAGAATATAGTTAAATCTAAAAATTTTTTAGTTAAAAAAAATATTGAGCTTAAAAAGAAAAATGATACTTTAAACTCTTTCCTAAAAAAAATAAAAATCTTTCAATTGAAAAGAAAGAGATCTTAGAAGAAAATAAAAAATTAAGAAAAGAAGTTGAGGTTTTGAAACCTATTGTAGAAAAGTTTATAATTAGCTTTCAAAATCTTCAATCCATGGTAAAAACTAATGGAGCTATTTTTAATAAAGTAAAAATTAATTTTAATATTTCAAGAAAATAGCACAATGATAAAAATATTTTCATAAGATATTCAACTAAAAATTATTCTATTAAGTGCTTTAAATATAATCAAATTGATCACAAATTTTTAGAATGTAATTTTAAAAGAATTGGCCAAACTTTGATTAAATAAATTTAGGTTCTAAAGAGAACCTTGAATACTAATTCCTATGGACCCAAGATGACTTGGATACCAAAAAAAAAAATTGTTAAGTGATTTTGCAGGTGCACCAAGAATCCAAATAAAATGAAAGAAAGAAAATTTTTTATGGATGCCTTGAAAATGAAAAGAGATGGGTATTGATGCATGGTATAATCTAAACTTTTTCTCACATCATACCATCAATGATTGTTAAAATTATTTTGATTAAATCTATTGACTTTAATATGATTTCATATTATATTTACTTGCTTGAAATTTTTTTTATATATCAGTAAGATTAGTATGATTGATTAATTTTGATGATTTGAATATTTTGATTTAAGAGATTAATATATTATCCACCAAGTATCATGTTATGATATGAATTGAATTTATCTTAAAATTTAATATAATATTTTTAAGCCTCTCCATATGAATTTTGCTATTAAGAAACTTAAACTAAAAGAAGTTTAATTATCTATAAATTTATTTGATTGCAAAATATTAAAGTGAAACTGATTTTTGGTATTCCCTTATAAAATACTTAAATATTAATTTTTTTTAAAAAAAACTTTGTATGATCTAAGTATTTGAAGATGAAACATCTATTCATGAAACTCAAGTGCTTGATATTACATTGCATCTTAGTCTTATCTTAAGAATTCAAAATTTTTTTAGTTGAAATAAAAAAAAATATAAAGCCTACATCTAGATTTTTTCCTTTCGATACTCTTGATTATCGTACTCTAATTGATCAAATTTTTGATTCTAAAATTTGATTTGAATATTATCTTTGATTTCTAACTTGTTTGTATATTAATTTCTATCTAAATTGATCAAATAGATCATTATTATCTTGTATTCTATTACTTTATCTTTGACAAAAAGAAAGAAATATCCTTGCATATAATCTGGTTTGCATGAATATATTTTTAACATTATATCTTGAATAAATTACAAGATTGATACCTTTATGCTTTAAATTGATTGATACTACTTAAGAAAAGAAAGTGATATTTTTTTTAAAAAAAATTATAATATATCCAAATTCTTAGTTTTAAAAGGAACTATTTATCTTGGATTTTTAAAGCTTAAAGCTATTCCATAAACTATAGTTTTGAAAAGCATTTCTTTTTAAATATATAGTTTAAAAAAAATATTATTAAAATTATATTTTATAAATGAGAAAAAAATATTTCTTAAACTCAATCTTATTTTGATTTTGATTGAGTTGTGCTGAAAAAAATAATTTTTAAACTTAAAAAGAAATCACCTATATTACTTGATTTATTTAATTTTTATTTAAGTATTTATATATTTTTTAACTTATCAATTCATACTTTGATTGATTTGATTATGTCATCATTTCTACTGATCAATGAATATTTTGAAAATGCTTTACATTGATTGATTATTTTGATGTTGTCATGATTGATGACATCCTATTATAAATATTCTATTTTAAAATTAATGAAAGCAAAATTTTTATTAAAAAAATTCACTATATCATGATTATGACTGATTATTTGATTGATGATTGATTGTTTGAAATTTAATATGCTTATTTTAAATATATGCAATAAAGAAAGAAAATACTAAAAAAAATTGATCTTAAAAGACTATTTAATTGAAAATATCTTTATTTGCAAAAGTAAGAAGGATAATTCATTTAAGATGAATTAGTTACTAAATTGATATTAATTAAAGTTTAATATGGTATCAAATTAAAGATATTTAACTTGAAAGAAAAAGAGAAAGTAACAAAAATTGTAAAGCTTAAGCATGTAAATTTTGAAAAAAAAAAGAGATAATGCTAAGAAATAAATATATATATTTTAATTTGATAATCTAAATTTAAAATATTCTTAAGAGAAAGTTAAAAAATAAATTAATCTAGCTATTAGTATGAAAAATAGGAGAAGAGATATTTTTTGATTTGATTTAATTAAAAATATTAATAAATTTTTTATCTAAAATTCTTAATCAATTATCTTATTTTGAGTCTTATTGATTTTAAACTTTCTATCAAATACTTTATAGTCTTTTTAATTTATGCTTTTATGTGTTTATTCAATTTGATTTACTTGATTTAAAGTACTATTAATTTAAAGTAGTATCATATGAAGAAATTATTCTCTAATGTTAAAAATTATTTAAAGTAGTATCATTAATATGTTGATTTTATATTTTAATTTGTATGATTATTCTTGATAATTGATTGAAGTTAAATTAAATTAAAAATATATTCTTACTCTAAGAAATGAATTTCTAAACTTAATTTTGAAACTTATTTAAAAATTTAAATTTGATACTATTTACTTTACTTTACTCGATACATTTTTGATACATATCTTTTTCAAACTTAATTGACTAAAATTTCTTAAGAAAAAAAGATTGAATATTAAAATACATATTATACTTGATTTCATGATTAAATCTTTTGAAAAGTTCTATTTTTCTTAAAGCTTAAAAATATATATTTAAAAATCTAATTAAAAGATTATATTCATTCAAAAAGGAGGAGAGTCTTTAATATTTAAATTCAAGCTATTTTTTTAAAAAAATATTCATTCAAAAGAAAAGATGATTTCTTTGATTTAATTTTATGAATTTGATACATCTCTTAATTTAATGTCTTGATATTATTAATTTTGATGATTTTTTCTATTCTTTTTTATGAGCTTTCTGATGTTGTTAAAAAGAGGAAGAGGTATATTGAGTATATGCTTAAAGAATTAATATTTAAGAAATTTAATAAATTTCATGCTTGGAACCTTAATACTCATTGATATGAATTGAAATATTATTTTGATATGAGTATATAAATTATGTAAAATATTATTTGGAGCTTTTATGAAGTACATATTTATGTTTGTGTACATTCTTATTTTATATTTTATACTAGTCAATTAGTTGAAATACATTAAATTTATTTTTATGCATATACTCAAAGTTTTGTCATCATCAAAAATAGAGAGATTATTGGTCTACTAATTAATTTTGATAATTCTAAAATATTGAATATAAATGATACTAATCTTGTATTTCAAGAATGTATGTAGATCTTTTTAGGTGTTCAAATTAAAGAAATTAATCTAAAAAAAATTCATACAAAAATCACCAAGTCAAGAGTTTTAAAAAATTTGAATTGATAAAGATTCTTGAAGAAGGATAAAATTATAATTTCATCAAGTTAGAAGAAAATATATTTTGAAAGTCTCAAGAGTAACTAAAGAAAATTCTGATCTTTTGGAGGTAATTTCATATTTTTTGGATGTCAAATTTAGAAGAAAATCAAATTTTAGCAAAAAAGTCAACCCTAAGGATGAGTCCTAGGTCATCCTTTTTTGAAATGGGCAGTTTGGCATGCTTTAGCATGTTATTTTTGCATGGCTTTACAAAAGGATCGATCCCTAGTGATAGGGTCGACCTCTGTTGCATAAAAATAGAAAACAGAAGCTGAATTTTTTAGTACAGTCTAAGTGCTGACACCTGAGCACAAAGTGTTGACCCCAGATTAAAAAAATATCGATCCCTGTAGAAAAGTATCAACCCCAATGTCGAGATAGGCATAGTGGCTACTTTTCTGTAGCTTTTCAAACGGTCATTTCTCCACTCCAACAGCTAGTTCAAGACTTTAAACAGCTAGAACTGATTCTCTAGCCATCATCAAGAATATAAAAAGCTAGAGAAATATTTGGAAAGTAAACTTAAAGGATTTTAAAGTAAAATAATTTTGGATTGAAGAGGTTTTCATTGCACATCAAAAAGAGAGGAAAAAGAGAGGAATTAAGCTTTGATTTCAAAGAGCATTCAAGAGTTATCTTCCACAACATCTCAAATAACCTCTTAGGCCTTAGCATCATTTAAAGAGAAGTGAAGCTTCAAAAGAGCATATATTCAACTAGTTCTTCGAGCTTCAAAAGATTTTTTTTTAATTTTTATACTAAATTTTTATATTTATATCTTTATTTTTTTACAAGTTTTTTTAGAGAAAGAAACTTAGGATATAGGCTGGTCTAAGTCAGTAATTAGATGGTGTAAAGATTTTGATTGGTAAGCCTAGAAAATCAATCGGGTTGATAATGATCTCAAAAAAAACTATCGGTATAGGATTATGGTTGGTGAGCCCGACAAAATCAACTGAATTTATTTATGATCTCGGATTAAAATAAATATACTATAATTTAGAAATTATAGTAAAATTTTCAAGAAGAGCTTGTGGAGTGGACATAGGTGTCGGGTTACACCGAGCTACTATAAAATTTTTGTGTGTTTGTATTGTATTTTTGCTTTTCTTGCTCTCATTACTTACTTTATATATTTGTATTATCTAGTTAATTTTAATTTCACTGCTACATCGCATATCCATCACAAACATTCAAGTTCTATTAATTAGAAGCACATATTTACTTAGAGTTTAATTTGGCTAAAATTTTAAAAGAACCAAATTCACCTCCTTCTTGGGTTGCTATCTCTAGGCAACAAATAGCTTCTTTATGCAACATACATGATGGAAACAAACAAAATCTATAATCCACTGGAAGGAAGAAGTAAATATCTCATCAGTTAGCAAAAAGACATCGTTATTGCCTTCTATATCGCTACTAGCCATTACCACAGTAGTCTGTGTCCAATCTTTGAGTTATGAGCAATCTCTGACGTGATGTCCCAACTTGTCGCACCAGTAGCACCTGATCTTGCTCTGATCTCTCATCCTGGACCTAGATCGCCCTCCTCGCAATCCTCTGTCGCTTCATCTGCTGCCATCTGCTCCTCTAAAAATCGTCAAAGTTGAGCTGCTGCCATTTAAACTCGAAGCTAAATTTTTTCTTCTGAGAATCTCATTCTAGAGAATCATCACAGTGACCTCATCTATCTTGATGGTGCTTTTTTCTACTAGAAAAGCAATCAATAAGGACTCATATGAATGAAAAAGTAATGCTAGCAAAACCAATGTCCTAGTTTTCTCCTTAACTTTTTTGTCAATATTGAGGAGGTCAGTGAGGATCTTCTCAAAGTTGGATAAATGCTCCACATGCTTTGATCCTCGGTCATCCATAACTGATAGAACTGTCTTTAAAGAAATAGTATGTTGGTGAGTGACTTTGCCATGTACAACTTTTCAAGCTTCGAGGACATCGCCATCAAAAAAATCTCGTCAAGTACATGGATCACTACATCATCTATTAGGTACAAGTGGATCATGCTTATCATCTGCATCTGAAGCCGCTTCCAATCCCGCACCTTCATTGTAGTTGGTATCTCCTCATATATGAGAGTATCGATTAAACCTTATTGGATAAGGACATCCTTCATCCTTGCTTACCATAAGAAGAAGTTGTCCTTTCCATCGAATCTGTTGATCTCCATCTTGATTGTGCTTGTCTTCTCCATCTTCAATCTTTATCACCACTATCATAAGCTGCGCTCCGATATCGCCTAACTCTAATACCAATTGTTGGGGATCTCAAACATAATATTACGACAGAAAAAAAAGAATATAATCAAGTACGTGAATCAACTCAAAGGCTTGCCTCTATGAGACATGCATGCAAAGCTTCATTATGAGAAAAAAATAGATACAAGAGGAGATTACTCACTCTCAATACTTGTATATAATTCTCTTAACTAGAAGCTATACTTACAAAGCTTTCTTTTAGAGATCCTCTGAAACGATTGCTATCTGCTGTCTAGCTATTTGTTCGAAGCCTTCTGCTCGTACTGTTTGTTGGTGCCCTCTGGACCGTCATTTCAACTCTCTACCAATCCACATAGCCATCAGGAATCTTTGTTCTCGGTCTTCTATGACTTGTTGTCTGCCTACGGCCTAATAGGCCTTTAAATAGGCCTTAAAACAAGTCTAAAACCAGTTGAATACGAAGAGTAATCTCCATTTGAAAGTCAAATAGCTTTTCTTAGATCGCGTACTCCATGAAAAAGTCTATAAACCACATAAAACGGTGCAGAAAATGCCCCTGATCCACCATGGACCGCGTGAAAGGGGCAAGAAATGCCTCCAGTCCATGGCCACGTGTGGACCACGTGAAATCAGGCCCGCACGCATGTTCACCCGTGCTGGGCTGCACCTGCTGTAAGCCCACATGCCCGCCCACTGGGCCACGCATATTGTGCTGGGCCAAGCTCTCGTAGTTGGCCCATGCCACACACTGGGCCTTGGCGGCCCGCCAGCCTACACCGGCCCATGGGCCCTCTCCAGCGACCTATGGGCCATACCAACTGCTCTGATTGCTCCATCGCACGCATCTCCTCCATTTGGACTCTGTTTTGGATTGTTTTTGGACTCGTTGAACTTCGTTTATCATCATGGACCTTATTGTAGGCTTATTATAGGAGAATTCAAGCCATTTTTCTTAATATGGTATGCCTTATTAGTGGTACAGGGTGGCTAGTATGATGGTACAATTGGTTCATCAAATCTTGTTGGAAGGCTAAATGAATCAAGATTGAACTTGATGCCAAGGACACAAGTTATGACATGCACACTTGTAAAGTAGAAAAGAAGTATCACTAATAAATTGAGAATTAGAGGTTCAGGAGCAGCAGCAAACAAAATACTGATTAGTCCCTTTTTACAAATTCAAAAGGGAGCTTTACGATACGAATTAGCTTTAGATTAAAGCCATTATTATAATTAACAAACAGCCACTTGTTCTTGTAAGCCAGTAACTAATGAAAAGGCCTCCCTAAGAGAATCCATTTCAGCTAGCCATTGTGGTTCAACAATCTTCCTTTTGTTTTGCAAAACAGACGAGTGATGGTTTTCATTGAACAACCAAGAGAAAAAATCTTCATTAGGAATCCAGCTCTCTATCCGTCTAGCATGAAAAAATAGGAATATTCTTTGGACACAAACAGCTAAGGGAAACTATAATGACTAATTTTGACATGGAGATAAACATTTATGAGCTTGATTTTATAAAAAAACCAAATGATAGTACTAAAATGGCTTATCATCTTCCCTCACAATGCCATCATGCCCATCAGAAGAGCAAGGATCCAGGCAAAATCAGAATAAATGACCTCGAACATTTTGAATTTTATTAAAGCGCTTGTTGTCAAAAAGTGTGAAAAAATTTGAGCATCCAGAGATGACTTACAATGTCAGGCTGCTTGTCCTTCAGCAGGCATAATGCCTTGGGTACCAAACAATTGTCATTGAACGCTTCATCTCCCGTTGGGGACTGGATGAACAAAAGTATCACATACTTTACCTTTCAAGATTAAAAAATAAATAAATAAATAAATAATAGATGAACTTGCATCCTAAAAAAGACCTTCGATGCATCAGCAATTTTTGGAAGAGCACAAAACTGTTCACACCAACATCTCATTCCATGTAGACTTGCTAGAAGTAAACCTAAAATTTTTGGTTATATATACATTCAAATTCAAATTCAAATTTAGAAACAAAATAGACAGTAAGCACAAGTACTTCATATATGACAAGAACCATACTTCATTATCATTAATTACAGCACCAGCTATCACCCCCCACAAGGTTTTAAGGTATTTGAACAGGAAGAGTAAGAAAGTTTTAAGTCTTCAATTTATAGAACAGTAACCCTGTCAACAGTCAATACTCATAGTAAAGTCTTAGTTTAATTACCTCTTCAAGACCATATCTCCAGCCCGACCTATTGTCCGGGCACAGGTCCAACTGGGGCGTCTACTTCACCTAGACATACAAGAAACAAATAGTTGTGCACACATACAAGCACGCTCACCCAGACAAGAGCGTGCACGCGCGCGCGCACACACACACACAGGTGACTATTTTATTCAGCTAGGGTTTCGGGAGGAAGGGTTCGGGGAGGAGGCGCTGGTGGCAGGGTGATTTTTTCCGTTTTTATGGTTTCATCGGCGATTTTTGTTTTCCCCGCATCAACGCTGCAACGTGTCGAGCTTTTGGTTGAACAGATCCTAAAATAACGTGTCGACCTAGGACAACCGATAATTCTTCCACTAAATCACCCCTCATTTCCCTTCTTTTTCTCATGTCCGCTAACCTTTTGAGCGACCCTTGTTGAATATTCCTCTTCCTTGCTCTTAATGAAATGGTGCCGGATTTGGTATTGGTAATCAATAAAAAAAAAATATTATAATCAAAAGAAATATAATAAAATGGCTAAAAATTTCATTAGATTCCTGGAGATTTTTTTGTGCACGTATTGAATGTATATAGCATGTACATATGAAAATAAAAAAAATATTTTAGTTATAATTTTGATAATAATTTAAATTTAAAATTTATATTTAAATTAAAAAAAGAGAAAGAATTACAATAATGATTTAAATTCAAAGTTTAAAAATTAAATTTTGAATTGAGATAATGCATTATTATCCCCCTCAAGCTGAGCATTTGGTTGAGTATGAGGCTTGGGCTGCAAATATTGAATATGGTTGGAGTGAAGACTTTTGATGAAGATGTTAGCGACTTGATCAACAGAAGAGAAGAATTCGACATTTAAAATTTTGTGGCTTATCAATTCATGGACATAGTAATAGTCGATCTCGATATGTTTGATTTATGTATGGAATATTGAATTGAAGATGAGAAAGATGGCAGATTTATTCTCACACCAAATTAAAGAAACTAAATGGATAGGAATATGTAATTCATATAATAGAGAGCATAACCATTATAATTCAGCAATAGTTTGGACAAGACATTGATACTCCATTTCAGGAGATGATCGGGCGACTATTATTTGCTTTTTAGCACTCCAAGAAATAGAATTAGATCCAAAAAAATACAACAAACCACTTGTGGAGCATCTATCGATGGGGCTACGAGCCTAATTTGCATTTGAGTATGCAACCAAATTTAATGGTCCCTATTGGGAATAAATTTCGCTCCCATCGAAATCCAGTCTGATGCTTAGTCTAATGCAATTGGTAATCACGGAAGAGCTTCGATCGAAAATTCTCCCTCCAGCGGTCGAACTTCTTTCGGACTTCAATCGAACTCCTTTCGAACTTCTCCTTCAGTCAAATTCCTTCAGGAGCCGAACTCCTTCCAAATTTTTTCTTCAGTCGGATTCCTCTAAAAGCTGAACTCATTTCGGACCTCTCCTTCAGTTGGATACCTCTAGGAGCCGAACTCCTTTCGAATTTTTTCTTCAATCAGATTCCTCTAGGAGCTGAACTCCTTCAGGACTTCTCTTTCAATCGAATTTCTCCAAGAGCCGAACTTCTTTCAAATTTTTTCTTCAGTCAGACTCTTTCAGGAGCCAAACTCTTTCAGGACTTCTCCTTCAGTCGGATTTCTTCAGGAGCCGAATTTCTTCCAAACTTCTCCTTCAGTCAAGTTCCTCTAGGAGCTGAACTCCTTCCGAATTTTTTCTTCAATCAGATTCCTCCAGAAGTCGAACTTCTTTCGAACCTCTTCTTTAGTCGGATACCTTCAGGAGCCGAACTTCTTTCGGATCTCTCCTTCAGTCAGATTTTTTCAAGAGCCAAACTCCTTCCGAACCTCTCCTTCAATCGGATTCCCCTATGAGCCAAACTCCTTTCAATTTTTTTTTTCAATTAGATTCCTCCAAGAGCCAAACTTCTTCCAGACTTTTTCTTCAGTCGAATTCCTCAAGGAGCCAAACTCTTTCCGAATCTCTCCTTCAGTTGGATGCCTATAGGAGCCAAACTCCTTTCGAACCTCTCCTTCAGTCAGATTCCTCAAGGAGCCAAACTCCTTCCGGACCTCTCATTCAGTCGGATGCCTATAGGAGCTGAACTTCTTTCGAGTCTCTTCTTCAATCGGATACCTCCAGGAGCCAAACTTCTTTCAGATCTCTCCTTCAATCAAATTTCTACAGGAGCCAAACTCCTTCTGGATCTCTCCTTTAGTTGGATTTCTTCAGGAGTCTGAACTTCTCTGAAATTGATATATGTCAAAGTTCTTCACCAACCAATGTCTGCTTCCTCTGAACTATGATTATTAAATCTCGATGAACGATCACTATCAGTCTGACGACACCCCTCTCTCCGTAGTAAATTTCATGCGGTCCCGAGTAGCCCACTATCGGATGGTTATGGCTGTCACTATCAGTTTGACAACATCACTCTCTTCATAGCAAATCCCATGCGGCTCTGAGCAGCCCACTATCAGATGGTTATGGCTATCACTATTAGTCTGCTATAGGCTCCATCTATAAAAAGAGATCCTCAAATATATTTTTTCTAAGCTCTCTTCTTCTTTTCGAAACTCTGTCGAACTCTTTTCTAAGCACTCCATTTCTATTGATCAGAAGAGCTGACTTGATCTTCGGAGGGTTCTACCGAAGACACCACCACCGACTCTAGATGAAACTTTATTTTGTAGGTCATCAGCGGCGACCTCTTCCTCAGCTCCAGTCCGATCCGACGTCAATCAGATTCTGCACCAATAGGATTGACGCTAGAGAAAGGACCCTCTATTTTTAAGATTTTCTTATTCTAAAAGGAGTGCTCAACAATGATCTCTCTTCTTCCTCTTTAGAGTTCTTCTCTGAGAAAAAATGCCTCCCAGAAAAGCTTCGACCCAGAGATCAACGACTTCTATAGCCAAAACCCATCCAAACCTATCCGCTTTCACTTCAGCTCCGATAACTCAAGCTCTGCCTGCAGCCATGGTGGATATAGAGCAGTTCAACCTACTGGTCCAACAGGTTTGTGGTCTCACAGAGGTGGTGCAGGCAATACATCGACAGGCTCCGATACCAATTCAACTAGAGCAGACTTCTTCGGAGCTTCGTGATCCGATTTGGGGATGATCGACTTGGGCTATCCGACCTTTGATCTCCAAAAAGAAAAAGCAGAGGATGGAGGGCCCTTGCTCGGACCATGACTCAACCTAGGGGAAGGCTTCACACCCGCTCGACCAAAAAATTATGAAGATCAACGATCGTGAAGATTTTCTTAATCAAAAGCTCCAAAAAATGAGCCGACGAATCGAAGAACTCCGTCATGCTCCCTCCACCCATGGTAATGATATTTGCACTGACTCTCCTTTTCCCAAAAGGTTATGTAGAAATCGATCTCGCCAAACTTTAAGCTTCCTCAATTTGAGAGTTACAATGGGACCACCGATCCGATCGACCACTTGGAGGTCTTTCGAATGATGATGCTGCTCCATGGTGCGTCAGATGCCATTTTATGTCAGGCTTTCCCATCCACCCTCAAGAGAGCCGCTAAAAATTGATACTCAACTCTTAAGTCGGGTACCATCTTTTTTTTTGATCAGATGAGCCATTAGTTTGTGACTCATTTTATTAGCAACCGACGTCCCCACCGAGATTCAAATTTTTTGATGAACATCAAGCAGAAGAAAGAATCCATCCAGACTTATGTCATCCGATTTAATGCTGCTGCATTGGAGGTCTGAAACTTGGATCAGTCGATTGCAATGGCTGCACTCAAGGGCGACCTTCAGAAGAATGATTTGTTGTTCTTCCTAAAAAAGAAGTACCCTAGAAACTTTGTCGATATGCTAGCTCAGGCTGAAGGTTATGCCCGAGCTGAAGAGGCTTTCAAGGCCAAGGATAATGAAGCCATTGGAGAGCGGCAAATTGACGAGTCAGGCGGGCCCGCTGAGGAAAGAAAGTCGAGTGAAGCTCGACCGCGCTCCCAAATTTTTTCTAAGCATAAGTGAGCCCGAACTCCTTCTTGGGCTTGAAGGTAGGGAAGCCCCGACAGAAGGGTGTGGTGAGGTTCTCCCCTTTGAAGATTTTATAACTACACCCCTCTTAATGTTTCAAAAATTTAAGTATCGATGAAAATTAGAGAGCAACTACCAAGATCGAAAAGGATGCGTACTCACCCCGACAGGCGTAATCCTAACAAGTTCTGCCTTTATCATCGTGACCATGATCACGATATTGAAGAGTGTATTCAACTCCAAGATGAGATCGAGGAGCTCATTAGATGAGGCAGACTCAGTCGATTCCTACGACGTCGGCCTGAAGGGCGGAAAGATCGACCAAGGGCACTGTTGCAGCCTGAACCACCAAGGAGGGAGGAATAACAAGAAGATCGATCGTCTCTCGACATCATTAACACTATTTCTGGAGGACTTCGACGTGAAGAGGTCAGCAGATCTGAGGAACCAGTGAAGAGGTGGAGAACTGAAGAGCCCATCGCTTTCATCGATGAGGATGCTCGAGGAGTCCAGTTTTTGTACAATGATGCGGTTGTAATCTCTTTAAACATTACTGACTATGATGTACGTCGTATTTTAGTAGATAATGGAAGCTCGATCGATGCATTATTTTATGATGCTTTCTCAAAAATATTTTTACTCAATAACCACTTGGGACCTGTGAACACCCTATTGGTAGGCTTCACTGACGATGCCGTGCCAATTGAGGGCATAATAACTTTGACTGCAGAGCAACGTCTGAAGCTGGTTAAGGCATAGATCAATTTTCTAGTCGTAAAGGCTTCATCTGTCTATAACGCTATTCTCGACTGATCTGGGTTGAACGCGCTCTAAGTAGTGGTGTCGACTTATTATCTAAAGGTAAAGTTTCCAACGAGCTGCAAAATTGAAGAGATCAAGGATCAGGCATTGGTGAGACACTGTTACTTTGTTATCCTGCAGAAAAATATCCAGTCCGACCTTTGTCCTATCGAGGGGCTAGATACCCATGACGACCTCACTGAGGAGCGGAACGAGCCTATGGAGGACCTCATATTTGTGCTCTTAAATGATGGGAACATGGAGCATACTGTACATATTGGCTCCAACTTGAGGGGATGAGGTTCGGGAGCAACTCGTCATCTTCCTTAGGAAGAATGCGGACATCGTCGCTTGGGCTCTAGCGGATATGCTAGGAATTGACACCGAGATCATGGAACATCGGCTGGCCATTGATCCTAAGTATCGACCGATAAAAGAGAAGATGTGCAACCATGCCCCAGAGAGGCAGAAAGCAATTGCAGAAGAAGTAGGCAAGCTCCTCAAAGCTGGATTCATCCAGAAAGTTAACTATCCGACCTGAATCTCAAACGTAGTCCTCATCAAAAAGGCAAACAACAAGTGGAGGATGTGTATAGACTTCAAAAAGCTGAACAAAGCTTGCCTAAAAGACAGCTATCCTCTTCTCAGGATTGATCGACTAGTAGATGTAACCTCGGGCCACGAGCTCCTCACCTTCATGGATGCCTTCTTTGGCTATAACCAGATACGGATGGCACTGAAGGACAAGGAGAAAACTACTTTTGTTACTGACCACGGTCTTTACTATTATAGGGTTATTCCTTTTGGACTCAAGAATGCAGGGACAACGTACCAGCATCTGATCAACAAGATCTTTAAGGAGCAGATCGCTCGCAACATGGAGATGTATGTGGATGACATGCTCGTCAAAAGTCGAGCTTCTATAAACCACCTCGTCAACCTCGAAGAGACATTCAGTGCACTCAGAAAGCATAAGATGAAGTTGAACCCATCCAAGTATGCTTTTAGTGTGACCTCAGGAAAGCTTCTAGGGTTTATGGTGTCAAGACGTGGGATTGAAGCAAATTCAGAGAAAATTCAAGCTATTCAAGAGATGACTGCTCCAAGAACAATCAAAGAAGTTCAATGCTTGACTGACAAAGTGGCATCCCTTAATCATTTCATCTCGAGATCGATCGAGCGATACATTCACTTCTTTCAAGTTTTTAAGCAACCAAAGAACTTCTACTGGACGATAGAGTGCAAACGGATATTTTAGAAGCTCAAAAACTATCTCGACTCATCCCCACTACTGGTAAAGCCCGAACTTGGAGAAAAATTATTCTTGTACCTAGCAGTCTCTCCGACGACCTTAGCAGCAGTTTTGGTCAAGAAGGAAGCAAAGATGCAGTGACTGATCTACTACATAAGTCGGATCCTGATGGATGCAAAAATTAGGTACTTTAAGTTAGAAAAATTGACCTACTCTCTTCTAATCGCTGCTAGGAGACTCCGACCTTACTTTCAAGAGCACACCATAATAGTCCTCATGGATCAATCAATAAAAGTAGTCCTTCATCGAACGGATGCTTCCGAAAGAATCACAAAATGGGCGATCGAGCTCATGGAGTTCGACATCAATTATCGATCTAGGTCATCGATCAAAGTCTAAATATTGGTAGATTTTGTAGCAGAATGTACCATTCCAGATGATGCTGAGCTTGAACAGAACGAAATCGATGCTTTGTTATCGCAACCGAGCCTCCTGAAGAAAGTGCCAATCTTCTCGAAGGTTTTTGGGTCTTATACGTGGATGGTTCGTCCAACTCTACCAGAGCAGGTGCGGAGTTAGTCTTAGTCAGCTTCGAGGGACTCATCGCTGAGTACGCGCTATGCTTCAAATTTTCTGCAACTAATAATGGAGCCGAATAAGAAGTATTGATCGTCGGATTAAAAATAGCAAGAAAGTTAAAAGTAGATCGGCTTCAAGTCTACAGTGATTTTCAATTAGTGGTCGGCCAAGTTAGTGGCAACTATGAAGCGCGGAAGGAAAGTATGATGAAATACCTTAAAAAAGTAAAAGATTTGACTCCGACCTTCAATAGTTTTGACATTTGATAAATTTTGAGGGCAAAAAATACAAGAGCTGACCTCCTCTTTAAATTGACCACTTCAGCCCCAGCCGAACTATCCAAAAAAATATTTTTTGAGACTCTAAAATGTTCAAGCTTAGAGGAATCACAGTTCGTTATGTAGACAGAGCTCGAGCTGAGCTGGATTGACCCATTAGCTGCCTATCTCAAAGAGAGAGTTCTTCCTCGTGATTCAAAAGAAGTTCGAAAACTCAAAAATCAAGCCTTTTGGTACATTTTGTATGAAGATAAGTTGTATAAGATATCGTATTTGCTACCGCTGCTGAGATGTCTCCAACCTTCAGAGATCGACTTTGCATTATGGAAAGTGCATGAGAAAATTTGTGAAAGTCATGCAGGAGCTAGGTTTTCGTCATAAAAACTACTTCGGCAAGGATACTATTGAACGATCTTATACCATGACTCTATGGAGTATGTCAAGAAATGTGATCGCTGTCAGAAGAATGCAAACATACAAAGACAGTCGGCCTTCGAGCTTACTCTACTATGTGCACTTTGGCCATTTGCGCAGTGAAAAATTGATATACTTGGCCCTTTTTCGATGGCATCTGGGCAATGAAAGTTTCTTCTGATCGCGATCGACTACTTCACCAAATGGATGGGAGCCGAACCACTAGCAAAATTTATCGAGGCCAAGGTACAAGACTTCATCTGAAAGTTAAACGTCTATCGATTTGGTTTGCCCTAAACTCTCATAATAGATAATGGATGATAATTTGCTGGAACGAGGTTCGTCGAGTTCTGTGAAGATCTAAACATCTTCCATCACTTCACATCGGTAGCTCATCCACAGGCAAATGGAGAAGTTGAAGTGACCAACCGGATCCTACTGCAAGGCATCAAGACAAGGATCGATAGAGCAAGGGGGTC
The DNA here is from genome assembly GCA_006176705.1 of Cocos nucifera. Classification (NCBI taxonomy): domain Eukaryota; kingdom Viridiplantae; phylum Streptophyta; class Magnoliopsida; order Arecales; family Arecaceae; genus Cocos; species Cocos nucifera. The sequence goes on from QRFJ01000317.1 coordinate 235,710, forward strand.
TGGGTGGACGAATTCTACCACGTCCTTTGGGCGTACCGAACTACTCAAAGACTATCGACTGGGTAAACACCATTCACCTTAGCTTTCAAAATGGAGGCAGTCATTCTAATCAAGCTTAAGATTCCATTAGTATGGGTTGTGGCCTTCAATGAGCAGCATAACTCATAGGACCTCAGAGTCAACCTCGACTTACTGGAAGAAAAAAGAAAGGATGCCCAGGTTTGAATGGCGGTCTACAGGCGAAGGGTGGCCCGATACTATAACTCCAAAGTTAGAGGTAAAATATTCAGAGTGGGAGACTTAGTGCTTCGGTGAGCCGTCATCTCTCAGCCTCAGAGCCAAAAAAAGCTTGTCTCAAATTGAAAAGGCCCATATAAAGTAGAGAAGATCGTTCGGTCCGAAACTTATCATTTGAAGAAGCTCAGAGGGACGACGCTCCTACGACCTTGAAATTCAGAAAATCTGAGGATGTACTACTAATAATTTTTTATCAATAAAATTCCTCCATTTTAATGATATTATTTTTTGATGCAAAAACTATGTGATGACAGAAAAGAAGCAATCAATAATGACCATGTTAGGAACAGGAGGAGAATCTCATCCTAACGTGAGCAAAGTCGAAGGCCTCGTTCATTTTAGACAAGATGAGGGGAGAGACCTTGATAATGGCCTTTATGCGCTCCTACAGTCCATTAGAAACAGAAGAAGAACCTCATCCTAATGTGAGCAAAGTCGAAGACCTCATTCATTTTAGATGAGATGGAGGGAGAGGCCCTGACAATGGCCCTTATGTGCCCCCATAGCCCATTAGGAACAAGAGGAGAATCTAATCCTAACATGAGCAAAGTCAAAGATCTTGTTCATTTTAGACGAGATGGAGGGAGAGGCTCTAACAATGGCCCGTACGTGCCCCCATAGCCCATTAGAAATAGGAGGAAAACCTCGTCCTAATGTGAGAAAAGTCGAAGACCTCGTTCATTTTAGACGAGATGGAGGAAGAGGCCTTGACAACGATCCTTATGTGCCCCCGCAGGCCATTAGAAATAGGAGGAGAACCTCGTTCTAACGTGAACAAAGCCAAAAATCTAAATTTATTTTAGACGAGATAGGGGGAGAGGCCTTGACAATGGCCTTTATATACCCCCACGGTCCATTAGGAACAGGAGGAGAACCTCATCCTAATATGGGCAAAGTTGAAGACCTCGTTCATTTTAGACGAGATGAGGGAAGAGGCTCCGACAACAACCCTAAACTCCTACAGCCTATTAGGAATAGGAGGAGAACCTCATCCTAGCATGAGCAAAGGTTGGAATCCCATAGACCAAAGATGTGGAGAAGGAAGAAGCTTGGTAGAGAATCCTTACATGTGCTTTTTCATGACAACTTGAGTACGTTAAATGCGAAAGATAGAACCTTATCCTGATTTGCAAGAGAGATCTTAGTTCGACGTCCACAACAAGCCCGTCATCCACAACGAGCTCGACATCCGCAACAAGCAGCAAGTGCGGGAACCTGAGATTAGAATTCTCCCTCGAGCTTCAACTTCAACATCAACCTCGGCTGAAGATAAGATCTCCTTCGAGTTTCAACTTCAACGTCAGTAAGAGATAAGATCTCCTTCAACTTCGATTGGAGATAAGATCTTCCCCAAGCTTCAACTTCAACATTAGTAGGAGATAAGATCTCCTTCAAACTCGACTGAAGATAAGATCTCCTCCCGAGCTTCAACTTCAACGTCAACTCGACTAGAGATAAGATCTTCCCCGAGCATCAACTTCAACATCAACCTTGGCTGGAGATATAAGCTCTCCCGAGCTTCAACTTCAATGTCAATCTCGGTTGGAGATAAGATCTTCCCTGAGCTTCAACTTTAACGTCAGCGCCTCGATTGGAGATAAGATCTCCTCCGAGCTTCAATTGTAATGTCAGCAAGAGATAAGACCTCCTTCAACCTTTTGATTGAAGATGAGATCTCTCTCGAGATTCAACTTCAACGTCAATCTCGATTGGAGATAAGATTCTCCTCCGAGCTTTAACTTTAATGTCAGTAGGAGATAAGATCTCCTTCAATCTCGACTGAAGATAAGATCTTCTCCGAGCTTCAAACTTCAATATCAACCTCGGCTGGAGATAAGATCTCCCCCGAGCTTCAACATCAACGTTAGCAGGAGATAAGATCTTCTTCAACCTCAACTAGAGATAAGATCTCCTCCGAGCTTCAACTTCAACATCAACCTCGATTGGAGATAAGATCTCTCCCGAGCTTCAACTTCAACATCAAAATCTCGGCTGGAGATAAGAGCTCCCCCAAGCTTCAACTTCAACGTCAACCTTGGCTAGATATAAGATCTCTCCCGAGCTTCAACTTCAATGTCAGCCTCAGCTAGATCTCCCCTAGCTTCAACTACAACATCAGTAGGAGATAAGATCTCCTTTAACCTCGACTGGAGATAAGATCTCCCCGAGCTTCAACTTCAACATCAACCTCAGCTAGAGATAAGATCTCTTTTGAGCTTTAACTTCAACGTCAGTAGGAGATAAGATCTTTTTCAACCTCAATTGGAGATAAGATCTCTCCTGAGATTCAACTTCAACGTCAACCTCGGCTGGAGATAAGATCTTCTTCGAGCTTCAACTTCAACGTCAGTAGGAGATAAGATCTCCTTCAATCTCGATTGAAGATAAGATTTCTTCCGAGCTTCAACTTCAACATCAACCTTGGCTGGAGATAAGATCTCACCCGAGCTTCAACTTTAACATCAGTACGAGATAAGATCTTCTTCAATCTCGATTGGAGATAAGATCTCTCATGAACTTTAACTTAACATCAATCTTGGCTGGAGATAAGATCTCTCTTGAGCTTCAACTTCAACATCAACTTCGGCTAGAGATAAGATCTCCTTTGAGCTTCAACTTCAACATCAACCTCGGCTCGAGATAAGATCTCCCCGAGCTTTAACTTCAACGTCAGCCTCGACTGGAGATAAGATCTTCCCCGAGCTTCAACTATAATATCAGCAGGAGATAAGATCTTCTTCAATCTCAACTAAAGATAAGATCTCCCTCGAGCTTTAATTTCAACATCAATCTTGACTGAAAATAAGATCTCCCTCGAGCTTCAACTTCAACATCAGCCTCAGTTGGAGATAAGATCTTCTCCGAGCTTCAACTATAACGTCAGCAGGAGATAAGATCTCCTTCAACCTCGACTGAAGATAAAATCTTCTCCGAGCTTCAACTTCAATGTCAACTTCGACTGAAGATAAGATCTTTTCAGAGCTTCAACTTCAACGTCAGCCTCGGCTGGAGATAAGATCTTCCCTGAGCTTCAACTACAGCATCAACAGGAGACAAGATCTTCTTTAACCTCGATTGGAGATGAGATATCTCCCAAGCTTCAACTTCATATAAGATCTCCTTCAACCTCGGCTGGAGATAAAATGTCCCCCAAGCTTTAACCTCAACAGGTGCAGAGCCCGAAAAAGGATTTTGACAGTTATCTTTTCTATACTCCCTTCCTTCGAATTTCGAACTCAAAAGTGGGAGAACTATTATTGAAGATAAATTTCACTCCCATCGAAGTCCAGTCTGATGCTTAGCCTGATGCAATTGATAATCACGAAAGAACTTTGATCGAATATTCTTCCTCCAACGATCGAACCCTAGCTGAACTTCTTCAGTAGCCGAACTCCTCCAGTGGTCAAACCTCAGTCGAACCCTCCAATGGTCGAACTTCTTTCGGACTTCAATCGAACTCTTTTCAAATTTTTTCTTCAGTTAAATTCTTTCAGGAGCCAAACTTCTTCTAGATTTCTTCTTTAGTCAGATTTCTTCAGAAGCCAAACTCCTTCCGAACCTCTCCTTCAGTCGGATACCTCCAGGAGCCGAATTTCTTCTGAATTTTTTTTTAGTTAAATTTCTCTAGGAGTTGAACTTTTTCTGAATTTCTTCTTTAGTCAGATTTCTTCAGAAGTCGAACTTCTTCAAAACTTCTCCTTCAGTCAGATTCCTCTAGGAACCAAACTTCTTTTAGACTTTTTCTTCAATTAAGTTCCTCCAGGAGCCAAACTCCTTTCAAATTTCTTCTTTAATCAAATTTCTTCAGGAGCCAAACTCCTTCCGAACTTCTCCTTCAATCGTATTCCTTCAGGAGCCAAACACCTTTCGAACTTCTCCTTCAATCAAATTTTTCTAGGAGTCAAACTTCTTTCAATTTTTTTTTTTCAATCAGATTTTTCAAAAAGCTGAACTCCTTTCGAACCTCTCCTCCAGTCAGATGCCTACATGAGCCAAACTTATTTCAGACCTCTTCTTCAGTCAGATGCCTACAGAAGTTGAACTTCTTTTGAACCTCTCCTTCAGTTGGATAACTCCAAAAGTTAAACTCCTTCTGAACCTCTCCTTCAATTGAATTCCTATAGGAGCCAAACTCCTTCCAGATCTTTCCTTCAGTCGGATTCCTCCAAGAGTCCGAACTCCTCTAAAATTGATATATATCAAAGTTCTTCACCAACCAATGTCTATTTTTTTTGAACTACGCCTATTAAATCTTGATGAATGATCACTATCATTCTGATGACATCCCTTTCTCCGTACCAAACCTCATGTAACCCCGAGCGGTCCACTATTGAACGATTATGGCTATCACTATCAGTCTGATGCACCCCTCTCTCTGTAGCAAACTCCATGTGGCTTTGAGTGATCCACTATTGGACAGTTATGGTAGTCACTATTAGTCTGCTACAGGCTTCGTCTATAAAAAAGGACCCTCAAATATGTTTTCTTTAAGCTCTCTTCTTCTTTTCGAAACTCTGCCAAACACTTTTTTGAGTACTCCAATTCTATTGGTCAGAAGAGCTGATTTGATCATCGAAAGATTTTGTTGGAGCCACCACCACCGACTCCGAATGGGACTTTATTTTACAGGTTACCAGCGGTGACCTCTTTCTCAGCTCCAGTTCAATCCGACGTCGATCAAATTCTGCACCCATAGTTTCGATTATAGCTGAAGTCCAAAAGTGATGGGGCCTTTGAAAAGTCGAAGTATATGTTAGACTAGAGGTGTCAAAATAGACTAGTCCAGCCCAGCTCAGCCTAGCCCATAAGGGCCTAAAATTTGATGGGCTAGGTTAGGCTAGGCCCAGCCAAAAAATGGGATAGCATATAGCTGGCCCAGCCAAGCCTTTTAAGGGACATGGACTGGGCCATGCTAGCCCACCATTTTTTTTTAAAAAATAACCTAATAAAAAAATTAATATATACTATATGCTAACAAATTTGCATATCCTTAATTGAAACATCATCAATTCAAATATCTAAAATTCCAAAATTCAATCCAAATATTAACAAAGTACAAATTCAAAGTTTTAAACATCACCAATTCAATATTTCATCACACCAAATCACATAAAATTTAATGTCCATAACAAATCTGGTGGTTGTGTATGTTTGTAAGTTTTCATTGGCCCAATCGGGCTAGTTTGGCCCAACCCATCTCAACCCTTGGGCTAGATGGGGTGGGCCAAAAAGCATAATTGTTATTTGGGCTAGTAATATGGTAGCCCAGCCCACCCTATTTTTAGGGTTGGGCCAGGCCAGCCCTGTGGACTAAACCCATTTTGACACCTCTATGTTTGACTACTACTATATGGGCCTTCATTGAATTTTGTAAAAATTGACGGACCTGATTGATTGGAAAAGCTCTATTGGGCTGTGTCAAGGTTACATATTGGAGGGCTCCAACAATACTCCGATAAAATGAAGGATCATCAAGAGGAGGGCTATTCATATGATCCAGCATTTTGGTAGAGCAAGAACTTATGGTTTGCATACAAACATGTTGGTGCACGGTAACAAGTCTAGAATGTATTTGGATTGATGTAAGCAAATTTTTTTATTCATTCGATCTACTTAGATGCCAAGAAAGTATGATAGTAAGCCCATATCCTTTATCTTAAATGAATCACCAAGTTCCATAATAAGCTTGTGAAGAGCGATGTTATTATTGCCAATAAGAATAATATCATTAACATAAAAAGAAGATATAATATAATGCTGTCATAATAATATATAAATAGTAAAAGATTGGATTGTGAAATAACGAATCTCAACTCCACAAGTTTTGAGTTGAACTTTTCATACCGAGCACGGAGAGCTTGATGGAGTCTGTAAATTAATTTGCGTATCTAGCAGACATGAGTAGGTTTTGATAGATTAATATATTTAGGAGGTTGAGATATAAATATCATTTCTTGAAGGTCATCTTATAAAATAGTATATTTTATATCAAGTTGATGGAGTGACCAATTTAAGTCAAAGCTATTGTAAGAATAATTCTAATTGTAGTATGTTTAACCACAAGACTGAATATCTCAATAAAATAAACTCTAGGTTGTTGGTGAAAGCCTTTGACAACCAAGTGAGCTTCATATTTATTAATGCATCCATCCAGATTGCGTTTGATTTGAAACACCCACTTGCAACCGACAATGTTCATATTTGGTTGAATAGAGACAAGAGTCCAAGTTTGCTGATTCTAAAGAGACATAAATTTTAGACCCATGGCATGTCTTCACTCTGAACTTTTTGAGGCTTATGTATAACATGTTGGTTCAATAGGATAGGACATAGTAAGGGCAGTTGGGAAAGGGTGGTGGGTATGGTATAATACTTTATGTTTGGAGATACCGAATTAAAATTGGATGGTCATGGGATGGGTGTACTATGGGTGGTTGGTTGGTTGGTTTGGGAGGGGAGTCTAGTGATGGGTGGTGGTAGTGGTGGTAAAGGAGATTTAGGGAAGGGAAGATTAGAAGTGGTTTTTGTGTTGAGATGGTGGGAAGGGTTTAATTAGAATACTTGTATTGTCATATGGTATGGTATAGTGGTTGAATTGGATGTTGTAGCTATGGAAGAATTTTGAGATTGATAAGTTGTACTTGCAAAATAATTTTAAAATGTATGGTTATTGGTAATCTAAATAGTATCGATAGGTACGAAGAGTTGAAGTAACCATATAAAAAAGGAGTCAAGAGTAGAAGTGGGATTGTAAGAAGTTGATTGAGGTATTGATGTAATTGAAAAAGAAAAAACATATTCATCAAAGATAACATGACATGATATTTAAAATTTTCTTTTACTAAATCAAGGCATCTATACATTTTGTGAATAGTGTTATATCCTAAGAAAAAATATTTGGTGGATCAAATTCTAGTTTATTAGACTTGTATGGTAGAAGCCAAGAAAAACATAAGCAATTGAAAGCATGTAAATCAAAATAATTGGGAGAGTTTTGAAAAAGCTTCTCATATGGTGAAATTTGAAAATGAGAAACAATAAGCATTCGATTTATTAAATATACTATAGTAAAAGAAGTTTCTAACCAGAATTTTGAAGAAAGTGATGCATGAGCAAGAAGTGTAAGTCCGGCTTCAACTATTTAATGGTATTTTCTTTCAACAATACCATTTTGTTCCATAGCTTGGAGGCAAGAAAATTGGATTATTATGCCTTGAAAAGATAGAATATGCTTAAGAATATTACTCTTGAATTCACCACCTCTATCGGAACAAAAGATTTTAATTTTAGTATTAAAAAAATTTTCAACTTGTGCTTTAAAGGAGACAAAAATATCAAAAAAATTATATTTATAACACATAGGACATAGCCACAAATAACATGAAAATTCATCAATAAATAATATATAATAAGAAAAATTTGAGCATGAAAGAGTAGGAGAAGGCCCCTAACATCACAATGCATTATTTCAAGAGGACATCGGGAAACTGATAGAGATAAATAAAATGATAATTTTCTACTTTTTCGTAATTAGCAAGATGAACATAGAGTTTGTCTTGATTTATTTGAAATTGAAAAAGAAGACAAAATAGAGGATTAGATATTATAAGATGGATGGCTGAGATGATGATGCCAAAAATCAATGGAGATGCGACGACTAACATGGGCTACAGGTGAGTGAACTTTTTCATCTTTTGCAAAAAAATGGAAGGGATGAAGTCCATTCTCAATCATTCCATGATACAATATTATTCCCAATTTCTTGTCCTTGACAAAAAAAGCTAAATTTATCAAATAAGAAATAATAATTATTATCATGAAAAAAATGATTTACAGATAAGAGATTTGTAGAGAATTGAGAACAATGAAGAACATTAGATAAATAAAATTTATTTTTATGATTAGTGATTGAAGATAAACCAACATGAGATAAAGACAAATCTTATTTGTTGCCAATTTGGATACTATTGAAACCACCATATTTGGATGAAGTAGATAACTTGTTGAGATCATCGGTAATATGGTGAGTGGAACCAATATTAGAATACCAAATATTATCATCAGTGAGTAAGGGAGCAACAACCATAGCTGCAAGTTTCTCTGAAGGATTGCCATCTTGATATGCATCATTCATACGATGATAGCGATTGATGGCAATATGTCGAACCTTGCTGTAGATTTGACAGGTTGGTTGAGTAGATTTTGAAGAGCAATCATATGAGGAAAAAACCAACATGCTTATTACGAGATGGCAAGATGCCATCACTTGAGGGGTGATTGGGTCGCCAGCCATTGTTATGAAGCCGCTTACTCTCACGATGAGTAGAAGTACGGCCTGGATTGAATGCTTTAGTAGGTCTTAAAGCAATAAATGTGTATTGTAGATTGCATGGAGGTCTCTTCCATGAGACTAATTTCCTCACATATTAATAAAGCATGGAGTTCTTCAAGATAAAGAGGATAGGTGTGAGTATGAACCCGAATTGAGGAAGAGAATAAGTGATAAGATGGAAAAAGTCCATCTAGAATGTAGATAAGCAAATTGTCATCACTTACTGGTGATCCATATGCAACTAACCTATCGGCAAGAACTTTGAATTACTGAAGATAATTAAACTTGCATAGATGATGATCCCTTCTTAATGTGATGAAGCTGTCATTTCATAGTCATGATATGAGAAAGAGCAAGAGATGCAAAGTGATGAGAGAGAGCATCCCAAGCTTGCTTGGCCAAGGTGACTCCAACTATGTAAGGAAGAGCTATGTCTCTATAGAATTGGTTTGAAGAGAGACTTCCAAAGGAGATGGTTACTACCATCAAGCTTAATTAGGATTAGATTTGAGATATTGGAGATGACAATGGAGGTAGTAAGAGAGAATTTAAGTTTGGATAAAGAATGTGATGTTGTTCATATTATTGGGATAGAAATTTTTTTGATATGAGAAAAACAAACAAGACAGATAGTGATGTCAAGTTATGGATATGATATCATAAAAGAAATATAATAAAATAACATGTACATGTGAAAATAAGAAAAATATTTCAGCAATAATTCAAATTTAAAATTTGAATTTGAATGAAGAAAAAGTAGGAGAAAAATAAACAATAATTTGAATTCTTAATTCAAAAATTGAATTTTGAATTGGGATAATTTATGGCATGTTATTAGTAACCCTACCAAGACAAAAGGAAGCCACCAGACATGAGAGCTCCTTAATTTCCACCATCCTTCATGAATAAATAGTGGAAAAAAAATTTGAGGTGACAAATTTGTTTCTTGGAAAGCAGTTCTCAATGTGATGACTTTCGGTTATGATGCAGGCTCCTAGTAAGTGGTTGGAGAAAATAAGGAAAAAATTAGCATGAAAAGCATCAAGAAAGATAGAAACCAATAGCAACAAATCCTCAATCATATAGTCTAATATTGTTTCGATAAAAACTTTGTCGCCTATTCTTCAACATCGATAATAGGTTAATTTCCACATAAAAGTGGTTTTACAAATGGTGTTCCTTCTGGCCTAGATGGCATTCATCGAGGTGGAAGTTTAATAAAATTTCAGACACAATAGTAGCTTCACATTTTGTGGTACCTATATCCGAGTCACTGATGTCTCTTGCTGACTCTTTGTTCTAACAATCATAAAAGGTCATGCTTGAGTTCCTTGTAATAAAGAAATTGGTTTCTGAGTGTCAACAGCTTTAGCTGACATGGCTCTGAACATCTAGACTTCTAATGATGCTAATCTTTATCAGCATGAAAGAGGCTAGGTTATACTAGCCATGATCAATTTAACTCCCAAAACTCATTCAAACAAATGAAGAGGCCCAAAAGAATATCTAAATAAACAAATGGACAAAAACTAGATAAGTACTATACAATTCAGTTCAAGATTTTTGGTACTGATATTGATGATCGTGTCGATTGTCGGTTGGTACGGTATGGTATCGGTATCGAACCATACCGACACATGATATGGGTAGCATGCCGATCAAACCGGCATATCAATTTTTTTTTATTATTTTTTATTATTTTTTAAGAAAAATATTTAATATTTTTTTTTAAAAATATTTAAATTATTATTTAGTGATATTAATTAATATTTGTATTCCTCAAAATTCAAAAATAATGTTAATTGTATGTGATGCAAATTTAAAATACATAAATTAGATATCATTGGATCTTAGTATGCTTAAATTAATTTTAAAAAAATTAATATAAAATACGTACTATTCATTAAAATCCAATTGATCGTCGATATTCATACATAGTAGAATCATTTACATATTTAAAAGAAACATTAATCCAGCTAGATCCATAAGGTAGGTGTACTGGATCATAACTCATTTTCGAAGTATCATTGAGATTCTGGCTTTGAGCGGTATCTTCAAATTGATTGTATAGTTGTGAAGGAGCCCATCCAAATATACTAGCAGCAAAATTCGATTCGTAAGATGCTCCGGACTACATAGAATAGTAGCCACTAGAAGATGTCTCTGATGTACCATATCCATATCCATATCCGTAAGGATCCTAGAATGGCTGTAGCTGCGGATAGGAGGATCCAGAATACAAAGATGAACCTAATACATCTATGGATCCTACTTCATGTGCGAGGTAATTTGTAGTTGCATCATGTCTTGAACGATCTCGTGGAGCCCATCGTCTGTATGAAATTGTATCACCATGGGCTCTATAAGGACATGCACCGTGTTCCTTATTGTGAGTGGCATACGTAAACTGAGATTCACTAGTGAATCGAAGACCACCAACTAGCTCTGACTGTGTCTCCTATCCTCTGATCTCTTCATGATCATCAGATCCATTACTAGCTGAAGAACTACCACTACTGATCTATCTGATATCTGAATCTGAGTGAATCGAATGCTCGGGCTCTACTGGTGTCATACTTGCCCTTTCTTTTCTTTTGCTAATATCTCGCTCTGACTGCCTAGGCTGTGAGGATGGATCCTGTGGCATATCGACTAAACGTCTAGGTAGAATGTTGCTGCTGGCCCACTGAGAGGCATCCACCCTAGCCTCGCTAGCAATAAAATTGGCTGGTCGTGGAGGTGATCCTGGCTCATCAAACTTTGGATTCTGCTGCTGACTCATAACCCATCCGGTTATCGAATCATCTTCATCTTCAGCAACAAAATTACTATAAGTTGGATCCAAATACTTCAGCTGAACTTCTTCCTAAATGAATTTAAACCTCAATCTCAGATTGTAGTGTACATATACAAGATCGTTGAGGTATTTCTATTTCAGATGGTTCCTCTACTTGCTGTGGATAAGGGCAAAGGTCGACTAGTTACGCTCACATCTACTAGATGAAATCGTCTAGAAGAGGATCTTGATGGCAGGATCCCTCAGATGTCATGCAGATCCACCAAAATGCACCTACCATTCAGCTGCAAAATAATTAAAAATTATGAAAATAAAAAATAAGATTGAATATAAAAATAAACTTATTGATATATACCTGGATTCATCTTTAATTTATTTTTAACTGCTACATTACTTCCAAATGATTCTATGCCCTCCTTAAATATTTTCATCTATAAAAAAATATTTATTATAAACTTATAATATCTTATTTATTAAAGACATCACTAAGTTAATAAACATCACTGAGCTTAACTTACTTGTTTAAGATACATAGCCATGATATCTGCATTGGGCTCCATCTTATCTATTATGTTTCATAGAGCTGACAAAAGCTTTTCATCCATACTAATTTTAGGTATAGAGTACTAAAACCTTGGATTCAGATAATAAGTTGCACATAGATTATCATAATTGAATAACTTTATTTATATAAATTTTTAAAAAAATTATTAATTTGCTGCTTACTTGCTAAGTGCAACTCCTTATCCATCTGATAATTCCATCGATGGTCGATGATCCTGATGTACTCATGTGCATGTCTTGGATCTGCCACCTCGATTTATTTCTTTACCCTCTCCATCATATGATATAGGAAGCCCATCTGAGGATATCGCTCATCATTGATAGCTTGAAGCACTTCATACATAGGCTTGATAGCTACCACTATCCTCTCAACCTGCTGCCAGAATGACTATCTCGTCACTAGGCTCTTCACAATGCTCCCCTCAGTGCTCGCCCTAGCATATCTGCTTTTCTGCCATTCACTACTGATAAATATTTGATGCAGCTGTATTTTCTTATCAATCAGACTACGAAGTGCTATATAATTGGTAGCAAAATGTGTGATACCTGATCTCAATATATCGCCTCCAACATACTGCCGCATCAATGATAGGACCCATGTATGGTTATAAATAAATCTGATGATGCTCTATGCTGACTCTACTATCTTCTGTATCCTATGAATCTTTTCAATATCCATCAACATCAGATTAATACAATGCGCAGTACGGGAGGTTCAAAAAATATGTGATCCTTGCTCCATCAACAACTCTCCCACAGTCTTATATTATGATCCATTATCTATAATAATCTGCACGGCATTCCATTCTCCTACTTGATCAATTATGTCCTCCATCAATTTAAGGATGTAGCTAGCATTGTGTACCTCAGTTGAAGTATCAATAGATTTATGAAAAAATATTCTTCCATCATAATATATCAAGAAGTTGATGATGCTTCGTCTAGTAGGACCAGTCCAACCATCACACATCACAGTCAATCCATACACAGGCCACTTGCTTTTAAATGATGCAATCCACTTATCTAAATCCTCCTTATTGCTGTCAAAAAGCTTACAATGAATATCTCTTAGTCCTGAAGGTTCAACACCTGGATCGGCAGTCTATATAGATGAAATGGTAGAGCGATAATATGGATTATCTACAGCATTTACTAGAATATGGCTGAAGTGAAACTAAGATCCAATAGCTAGCCACATATCCCTCTTGTTATCCTTTTTCAACATAGTATCAATTCTTTGTTGCTTGAAATCTCTACTAGGAAAGGCATGTAGATCCAAATCATGAATAGTGGCTTCTGTTGGAATCTTCCTAAAGAATTTCTTTCTACTACCAAATGCTCCCAACATGAATGTAAGATGGCTGCTGCCTCTACTAGTAGGCTCTCTAACTGAGAATGTCCTCCTAAATCATGACTCAGACTCTATTGCAGTACTCCTTGAGCCTGATCTATCCTCATAAACTGATAGTCCAAATGAAGCTCTATGCCTGGTCAGCTCCTCTAACTGCCATTATCATCCATGCTCATCCAAATGGCAGCATCAATCTATGCCTGCTCATCATCTGGAGCAGATCCTTTGATTTTCTAGAATGATAAGAAGGTTGCTCTACTGCTTGACGGTCTATTTCTGTCTTCTTCTTTAAATTTTTTTTTTTTAATTTAAAATCAGCGAAGTACTTTTTCATCAATTGACGAACCTTCTGTGGATACTTATGATATATAGCTACATCTGGATAGCCGTTAGCCAAATATTATTTTAACCGTGTAATTTCTCTTCCTTGGAATTCTATGTTATACCATTTATATCTTTAATGATGCTGGCCTGAGAGCATCTCTTCATGCTTCCAACCAATGTAACGCTCTGGATCTTTCTTCTTTCATGATGGTTTTATTTTTAAAAATTGACAAGCATATTATTTTAATAATTATATAAAAATAATAGATTTTATTTATCTTATTTTTATATTTTATAAATTATTTAATTATTTTTATTAATTTTTTAAAAAAATTATACTAAAAAATAAAAATAATTTTAAAAAAATTGATCTTATATTCATGTAGAATCCTATTATTGATGCTACATATAAATTTCTTAGTCCATAAATATGTATAAAATACTATTTTTTTTTCAAAATTTAGGCTTAAAATACTATGCACAAGATGTATTAAAATATTGATAAATCGATACCAAATTTATGTCGAAAGTAGCTTGCAAGTCTTTCATTAATAATCTAATTTTATAATTTTTTTTCAAAATTTATTTTTTTATATAATTTTTTATTCTAAAAATATTTATTTTAATTTTAAAAATTATATACTTAATAAAAATTAATGATTTTAGTGTCGTTGTATAGATCATCCATAGATCTATAATATATATTAAAATTATATAAAAAAATAAAATTTTAATATAATTTTTTCTTATTTTTTTATTTTTTATGATTTTTTTTAAAAAAAGAGGAGAAGAGAAGAGAGAGAGAGCTAGGATGAGTTACTTACCTCTAATCAATTTTTCTACTTTATTTTTCTAACATTTTTGGAGTGGAAGGATGAGCAAAAATTCGAGATGAATCCAAAAATAAGAAGAGAAAGCCGAAGGCTTCCTCTCGGCTTTCTCTCTGCCTCTTTTTCTTAAATGAGCATCGAACCATTCGGTTCGGTCCGAAATAGGATCAAACCGACTGGCTCGGGTCCGTACCATCCGATCCAGGATTGAATCAGATGGTTTTCTATTTTTTTTAATTTTTTTCTGTGCCAATTTTCACGATCGAATCAGGTTGGTTTGGCATTGGTTCAGTTCGGATGCCTCGAACCATCTGATTTGGGTCAGTTTCGAAAATGCTGATTCAGGTACTTCACATCGTATTCTGAAATTAGATAGCTACAAAAGAAGGATGATTCATAGAAATTTAAATTATTGATCCTATCTATAAATAGATGACCTTAAATAAAAGGAAAAAAGAATGCTTGAACTAGTCATTTCATAAATTAGTTAAGGGCAAAATAAATCTACAATTACATAAGCAAACTAGAGACATTTGGTCGAAAAAGAAAAATTAAGCATAAATAATAATTAAAATTATGATCCACCAAATTGATGGCCTAATTTAACAGGCACATAGTAATTTAACCTAATCGAGTGAACCATAGCTCATGTCAAGATAAAAGAATGCAAATGGAAAAAAGTGAAACTTTTACACAATATATGGAATCAAGAAAACCATTTACAAAATTATAAATAATTTTAACTAAAAATCCCAACAATACCTTAAATAGGGTAAGAAAACTTATTTTTTGTCGAAAAAAGATCAATTTTTTCACCATTTGGAATGAGAAGAAGACATGCCTCAAGAATGGCAAAGGATGAATTGAAGGGCAAGAAATGGGGAAGGAAAGGGAATGCGACTAGCATGGAAATAAACATAGAAAGCTTGAAAATAAGATGTATTTTTTTTAAGACATGGGCCAAACCTAGAAAGCTGATGATAGGGTTGCAGGTGGATCGGATAATATAGTCTGATTTTATTATCACATTCAAATTTATCATAATATGGATAAAAATTTGAGTATTTGACTAATATCCATATTTTTATTTATATTCATTAAAAAAAATAGATGTAGCCAATTAGTATCTGAATATTCAATTTTATGTATAACCTTATTTACTTTTATATAGTACTCATTAACTAAGAAAAATATATATCTATATTAACATTCTATTAATTTAACTTATCATCTACTTAGTAATATCTTTGATTATATGATCATAAAATTTAATTATCTGACTTAAATCTCTATTTATATATCTATACTTTCACTATTTTCTTTATATCCATATTTATTTAAAATAAATATGGATATAATTTTTTATATCTAACTAATATTTTTATCCATATTAATATTTATCAGATAAAATAAATTTGAACATGAATATATTGATATCTGATCCATATCCCATCTATCTTCAACCCTATAGAGTTGATACACTAGAAATTTGAATTTTAAAATTTTCAATGAGTTTATTTAATTTTTTTTAAAAAATTATTGAAATAAAACTTTCATTCCAAAATCCATCCACAAGAAGGTTTGAACTCGGGCCCATTTGCAAAAGCCACCAAATGACTATTGTAACAAAAACAAATCTTTAATTCTTTATTATTTCGAAAATATCCAATACTAAGATCCTAAGAAAGAAAGAATTTGCTGCAAAGAAAAAGAAAAATAATAAATTGAAAGAAGGAGATCACAAGGTTTCAAGAGAGATGGGGATGTAGGAGTGGAGTGTGTTTAGTTCGTGACTATTGGTCGGGATAACAACTTTCTGTTTGATGCCTATTTCTCTGATAGTAGTCTTTCTCCCATGGCAATACTCCTTATTATCATTAGAGCTATCATGTGATGTGGGAATCAACAAGGTTTCAAATAACGGATATTACAGCAGTTTAGAAAGTTCTTCATTATATTGCATATATAATTGCACCAAAAAAGCAATGGCCATTATAGCACGTTGTTTGGCATTAATACAACATGCAAAAATACAATCAAGTGCATCATTTTCTTTTTTTTTTTTAAGAATGAATATATTATACATATCCAATGTAGATATATCGATGAGAGCTAGAAGATCCAAAAGCTACTGAGGAGTGATGGAAGTAGTCCCATATTGTAGCCTCTGTATGATTAGCTATATAAACATCCTCCCAATCAGCAATATTGTTGGCTTTTCAATAAACATATGTCACCTCAAAGGACAAGGGTAGGTATCATCCACTAATAGCTTGGATTCAATGGATAAGAATTGGCATCATTAGATATCTAGCTACTTTATCATAATAGAATCCTCTTCTAATATAATATGAGATTCCCTTGAAATCTTCGTTATAGCATATGCCAACCCTTCCCATGTTGTGCAAAGTTTAGCATCCAGGATAGTAATATCAAAGACTCGTGTACTACTTGCAATAATGAAAGAGCAATTATAACTCTTGATGACAAAACCAACTCCATCATAAACTCCTTTGTCATGCATGCTGCTATCAAAGTTGAACTTAGAGAAATAGAAGGGTAGTGGCTTCCAAGTGAATAAGGTCATGTGTAGAAATGGAGAACCTGCAAAGAGGGAACCACATGTTTTCCCGACCATCAAAGATCCCTCAGGCCAACCACCTAGATGAACTCATGGGCCTAGATAGAAGCTTTCAAGAAAATCAAAACTCATAACTTGGAGAATGCACTCATTGCTAGCAAGGTTGTGTGGTAAGCAATGTAACAAATCAGAATACCCTCACTCTACTTTCTTTTGAGAAATTTCTCTTCAATAGACTGAAATAAAGCATCAAGGGAGAGCACTAGGTTGGCTGATGACTTTGGGAGGAGGGGCTACCTTCATACTTGAGCAATCGGCCTACGCTCCAAAATGAGATGTAAAGTGGATTCTTGCACAGTAGGGTAGAGATAATATTGGGGTAAAATATGCAATTTGCATTGGTACAAAATGATATGATACAAAAGCCAATCTCATGTAACTTTCCATATGGATAGAGCAATCATCAAGTGATTATCAATCCTCCAAACCCAATCAATGCTTTAGGTTAAATGAGGTGTAGGAAAAAAGTCTATACAGTTAATCTATCACCTTGATAATCAAATCGTAGGATGGGTCTCATTCTAGTCAATCAATACTATCACCACCTAAAATTGCCATAGCTAGGACTCTATCAGCCAAATCCTCTATGAAGAGTTGATAGATGAGGAAGGAGTTCCAGCACCTCTCACCAACCATCATAAGGTTCTTCGATATTAAGCATGTAGGATGCTAATGTTGGCTAGAGTCGGCCACCAAGGAAAATGGAGAAATTTCATATGTCATAAATCATGTCAATGGAGGTTTTATTATCAATACACCATCTGTAGTTCAAACAAATGATAGAAGCCTAGGAACAAATTTTTCTCCATAAAGAGGAACCACTTGGAGTTGACTTCGAGGGGAGGAGAGAGATCAGGTGCCGTGTTTTGCTCTCATGAATGAGCACCAAAAGATATCCTAAACCAACATGAATGTTGCTGCATGTTTGTTTATCAATGGCTCACTTCTTGCAACCAAAGAAAGAATCTCCATATCTCTATTTAGGATAGATTGACATTTCCAAAGAGAGCAGATGTATCCTTCTCGAACTATTTGAGAAGCCCTAATAAAATTTCCTCATAATGCACTATAGTCTTTGTAAGATACCCTTAGGGATGATAAAATTGGTCATGAGATAGATGGGCAAGATGGATGGTATAGATTTGATAAAGATCAATTAGCCTATTATAGATAATGCTTTCCACTTCTATCCCTCCATTATGCCAGAAATTACTGCACCAACCAACTATATAGCAATGGATGAACCTCTAAAAATTGCCAAGTTCCATCCACTTCTATAATGTGAAGATAGTCCTTGATCCAATGCCTAATCAATAGATTAACCATTGGGTTAAATATGACCACTAAATTCTCCAAGTTTACTCCCTAACCAGAAGCTTTGCATTACTTACTAACAAGTGGAAAAAATCATAATGTTTGGCATAGTTGCTTGGGTAAAAAAATACAATCATCTGCAAACAAAATGTGGGAGATGGGGATATATAGAGCAAGCAGGATGATAAGTTACAAATTAGCCCCATGTAGCTTTTAGTATTCATGCTAGTGCATCTACATAGATAATGAATAAGTAGGGCGAAAGTGGGCATCCTTGACTTAGAAAAAAATTGAGCAGAATATCTTAGAGGGCCGGTCATTGATTAGAATAGCAAAAGAGAAGGATACAACATAGCCACATACTCAATCCATATTTCATGGAAACCCATTTGCCGAAAAAGCTAAAGAAAATATCCTATTGGACTTGATTGTACACCTGCCCTTTGTCTAATTTTATAGCCATATAGCTATACATACTATGGGCTTTGAGTAGGTCATGCATAGTTTCTTGCACTACTAGGATATTATCAGAAATACTTCCACACTTGATTAAAGCTTCTACTCCTAACTAATCAAGAGTTTGGCACATGCTACACTTTGTATAAAGCGATGCACAAATTGATTGGCCAATAGTCAGAGGGAATCATAGCATTTGGCCTTTGAGGAATCTAGTGATTATGTGCTTCCAATCTTGGGGCATCTCATGAGAGAGAAAAAACTTCTTCACAAATAGGCAAACATCTTGCAAATTATGGGCCAGTGGTGCTCAAAGAAGAGAGGAAGAAATCTATCTAGGCTGAGAGCTCTATCATCTAAAATCAAGTATAATATATCCTCAATTTTCCTATCAGTGATCTCTCTTAACCATCTCGCATTGCTGTAGCAAAATGGTAGTCGGTTTACTGCCTCATCATTGATAATCTATCTAAAGAATTAGAACAACTCACTTCTAATAGTAGCTTCGTCTTCTATAGAGTTTCCACTAGCATCCTTTAGGAGCTGGAAAGCCATCATTTTCATTTATAGTGTCTTTATAATGATTTTCTTTTTTTCAAAACTTGAACTTTTGCATCAATCTTTTTTCAAAGATTATTCAAGACTGAAAATAAATTTTACTATATGACTATTGATCATAAAATATCATTATTATGGCTTTTAAATTGTTATTTTATTTTTTTTTAAGTAAGAGTTATTTTTTATTATTCATTCTTATAACATCTATTATAATAATAATTATTTTAATATTAAAAATTTAAATAGCATATTTTAAGTAAATAATGGTTGTTATACTATTTATTGAGAATCCTCTAAAAGAAAATATTGTTATTAAAAATTGAAACCTTGATAATCAGTAATATTTATCGGTGTAGTAAAGGTACACCATATGCATGGATTTGTGGCATCAAACAAATATCCTTACCAATCTTATTATGCTGTGTAGTTTCCTAGCTATGAAAAAATATTAGTAGAAAGATTGAGAACTGAAAAAATAGATTGGCCTTTGAAACTAAAAGGCTTTCTCTCCTATATATCTAACTATGCTTATATAATTTGTGTTAGAAAATAAAAAAATAAAACATATGAAATTTAAAAAGGTACCAGTTAATGTAGTTAGTAAAGTTTTTAGAATTAGTATTGACTTGAATTTGAATCATGCACTCATTCCCATTTTAGTCAGGATATCTCCCATCTTCATCTCAAAATGAAGAACAAAAATGGTCAGATTAACCATATGTTGAGATCTGGTTATGCAATATAAACTAAAAAAATTTTGTTTGTTAATTATATATTTGGACAAAAAGTTAGAACATTATATTTTAAAATACCAGCAAAGCATCGACTACCAAAAATAGCACAAAAATATAATTTCTATATCATAATATGTCATAGAAGATACCAGCTAACTAAGATGGTAGTGTTTTATTGTGTAGTAAGGGTACACCGTATGCATGGATTTGTGGCATCAAAACTATTGAGAATGTGTCTTAAAATCAATCGTTAGTCTGTTGATAGTTGGATCATATATTTATAATTGTATATAAATTATAAATTAATAAAAATTATTTTAACATTTTCATCATAAATTTTATTGTCTTTTAATGAACTTTTGTGTTGTGATGAAGTCCTTAGGACTATCTAGATTCGGCAAAGAAGAATTTATCATTTAGTCCTTAAATAGTTTATGACCAAATGATACGTTGTTACTTAGGATGATGATGTTTATTAAGTATAGCTCATTGTGTGCCATAGAGGTTGGTTGTCCTCATAACCAAGAAGTATTGAGATACTAATATGGCATGCAAGTAAGATATATGGGTACATCTGCACTGAACGTGACCAACTCTGGAGCTTTTTTCCTATCAAAATTAGCTTCGATAGAATATGGGTATAAATGTCCCTCCGATCTGAGATCACCATGGTGACTTCAAGTAACTCACTATATTTTGGTGTCAGACTATCTGAATTTTTAATTTAGTGATGGAAGGTTTCTAAACACAGTCAAGTACTTATGGAGTCGGTGCATGTATCAAGATGAAATTGACCACTTTTGATTTCAGGAGTTGTGTTCAATTATATTTTAATTTAGCAAAATCTTGGTGAGGATAGTCTTAGTGAGGAGTCACGAGATTAATTGCTTTGAGACACGATATGGATGTATTTTCTAGGATTGACAGTCCAACCTTGAGTCATCTATTATATAGAGATCATAGGGATGAATTATATGATAACCATATTCGCGTAGGTTTTGAATGTTACAATTATGATTATTCGACCTATTCGAACGTCGGATACCATTGCTAGATGGTCACTTTGATTAGTATAAAAATTAATTTCTATGCTACCAGCTTAGGTTTGGACCTGCGAGGTCACACACATTAGGAGTTTTTACCTGATCTGATGGCTGATCAAGAATCCCATTGATTTGGTACTCTATGGTCAAAGAGTCCTACTGGACTGAAACTTTATGATCAAGAGTCCTACTGAATTGAGACTCTGAGTCCTACTTGTTTGAAACTCTCTGATCATGAGTCCTGATAACCTAGAATACTATGGTCAAGAGTCCCACTGAACTGAAACTCTATGATCAAGAGTCCTACTGGACTGAAACTCTGAGTCCTACTCATCTAGAACTCTTTGATCAAGAGTTTCACTAGTTTGAGACTCTATAATCATGAGTTTGATTCATTTGGGATATTGGGTTCAAGAGTCCCACTGATTTAGGACTCTTCAAGAGTTTCATGTTGATAGGACTCTATTGTCCAGTAATCCATTCGATTTGAACTCATATATTTTTTAAAAAATTAATTAATAATTTAATTATTGATTAGTTTAATTTAATTGAGTGATGAGGATTTGATCAAGTTCGATTGGATTTGATCCAATCAGGTCATGAGATGATCTAATCACTATGGGAGTTTTGATCTTGATTTGACCAGGATGTAGATCTAATTAATTTCTAATTTGATTAAAATTTTATTGGATTAGGCTAAATCTAATTTGGTTGAATTTAACTTAGTTTAATTAGATCTAGATTAATTGATTTGGTTGAAACTAATTAGGATCAAGTCAAATGAAGTTTGAATTCAAATTCTTCCATGCGCCCACCATTTTTGACTTTTCCACTCTGCTTCCCACGCCCTTTCTTTTGTTTGTCAAATATTTTTTAAGAAATAAAAATATGCATGTAGAAGGAGAGTCCTTCTACATATTAAACATAATGGAGGAGGCGTTGGATAAGGATAAGAGGCTCATTTGATTTTTGAAATCAAGTAAGTGGTTGAAACCTCTCAACCACTCGACCCTTATCACTTTCCATATAAGTTTCCCATGGTATTCATGTTAATAAATTATGATAATTTTTTTACATACTAGAGAAGGTGTTAGCATTATGTGATAAAAATTTTAGAGTATTTGGGCATCAGTTCTAGATAAAAAAATCTCAAAATTAAGGTAAATAGGATCCTACAGCACTTTTTTTTTCTTTATGCCTCTCTTCTCTTATGATTTTTATCTCTAAGAATATCCTATTTTTAGATATGATCTAAAAGTTATCTTTCCATAAAAACTTATTTCATAGAAAAACTCCACACACAGAGAGCATGATAGGATTTTTAGTGTGTTAGGATTTTTAGGCCGAGTGAAATATTAGATTTGGGAATCTGGGTTCGGATGGAGAGATCGAGTGTTGTGAGCATCGAATCACCACCAAATTTGAAACACATCTTCATCATCCTCTAATATTTATTTTAGAATATCTAAAAAATTAAAAAATATATGATTAATTGGATCGATCGTGATCGACCATCGAAGGCCCCGACGAGAAGCTAGCACTCTAGTGGGGCTGATCGGGACCAGAAGCTCCGTGTGGACCAACCATAGAGGCTGGACAAGTATGTGGCTATGATGTAATACCAAAGTATTATTCGATGAACTCAGATTATGGTGATTGACTATCCATAAAAAGGTATTATGTTCTGAACACATAGATGTAGTAAATAGTTTATTACATAGTTTTATTTTCAGATTTATTGATGTATGCATGCATATTATATTTAGATTCTAATGTATAGGATTAAATAATCTGATATGATCAGTAGATAATTAATTAGATTAATTATTTTTTGCTATATCATTACTATTTTTGAAATATTTTTTAAAAATAGCATGGCAAATTCTGCACTATTTTCTTCAAATGGTATCAGAGCAAGGCTCTTTAAACATGATATACTTGCATATTTAGATTAATAATTTAGATTTGATCTAAATATTGATCTAATAATTAGAGTAATTAGATCTAAAAAATTAAAATTTAGATCGCATGGATTGCAGGTTATCCAGCTGTAGGGTTTACCCCTTATAGTGAAAAGGTTGTCCTGGTACGTTGCTGATCTATATCGTTAATCATAAAATTATTAGATTTGATCTAATATTTTTATAATTTAATTATATTAGGCTTTAATCTAATTTATGATCATGAATGCATAATTAGATAAAATTTGATTTATAATTTTATGATTATGTAGTGTACATAGTTTAAGATTAAATTCTGCAACTAGTGTTGTTTGTGAATTGAGATGATTTAATTTTGAAATGAATCGACTCAATTGGTGAACAATGCTAAGTTGTAAAAAAATTTTCAACATTAAAAATATTTTTAAAATGCCAAACCCTAACCCTCAGCCCATAAACTTAATTAAAAATTAAGTATACTGATTTATTATCTAGAATTATGAATTAAGACTTTAAGTCATTAATCATAAACTTGTAGATTATTGGGTTAGCTAAATTAGGTCCATAAATTGGGTTAGAGTTAAGGTTAGTTAAAAGATAGACTAATTTAGAGTAATTGATCAAATCTAATTAAATGTTAATTTAGATTAGGTCAAGGACTCTATAGACTCAATTATAATAGTTATAGTTGGTCAAGTCCATGCCTTTAATAAGGACTAAATAGACTTGATTCAATTCTATGCGGTTGAATTCAAAATTACTAGGTTGGTCAAATTAAAATTAATGAATCGGATGGTGTCTAAGGTAAGTTTGGCTGTTTGACTAGTAGTTTTTAATTGGAAGCTACTCGCACTGATTCGATCTTTGATGAGTTAATGGCATATCCTTTCCACTAATCTTGCTTACCTGGCCATCTTGGTGAGTTAGATTTTGATTAGATCACTTAGTGATTTGGGCTCACCCATGTCTATTAGGTAAATCAGTCTGATTGATTTAGGTGCTCCTAATGCCAGTTTAGATTAGATTCTTTTCTGACTTGGTGAAGTCAGTGAAAGGATCAAAATTGGCTCGTTGAATTTTTTTAAATTGATTAACTAAATTCTCTAAAATTATTAGATCCTTAAAAATAAAATAGTTATATAGATAACTAAATCATAGCCTCCTATTAAGTTGAGTGATAATGAATTCATTAGTATAATGATCATTGGAGGCCCAAAGATCTGGTGATTATTGACTAATGAAATTATCATTCATAAAATGATAATTTGGTTAAGTCTTTTTTATGGTGGTTAGGTTGGCCGACCAAAATCGGATCTGATCATTTATTGGTTAGATAAGACCAAATGTGGTCATGTTAATGGTTGGACCTAATCGAATCTTTTTCAGTGGAGGCCAAAGCCTATTGATTAGGTCTATGGGGCAAAATCAATGTTACTAAAAGTTGTTTAAAAAAATAATTGATTTTGAATCTACCCATAGGTGCACATGGGTTGACCAACCAAAGTTGGGCTTATGTATAGTCTATATGGATTCTAGTACCCACTAAGGGAATTAGAGTACTTTCTCGAATTGGAGGTAGAGATTACCAATTCGTATAAAATAGTGGAAGGACCTTTAGACTGAAGTCCAAATCTTTAGGATTAATAATACATATACTAATTAGGTTTGATTTTTCTTTTTGTGTAGACATGGCTACTAACCTATCGCTCCGATCATTGTTAGACCATGATAAATTAATGGGATCCAACTACGATAGCTGGTATCGTAAGTTAAAAATTATCCTAGAGTATGAGCGAATCCTTTATGTGGTAATAGATTGAGCACTTGAGGAGCTAGCCCGAATGCTAGGAAAGCGGTCCGAGATACTTACTTGAAGTGGCTCAATGACCGCACCATCGTTTGATGTATAATGCTGGCGGCAATGAATGACGAGTTCAGCTGTAGGTTTGAAAATGCCCAACCATAGAAGATGCTTCAAATATTGAATGACTCTTTTGGCATGTCGGACGATGTTGAAAGGCATAAAATAAGTTATGCCATTTTGAATGCTTGGATGAGGGATGGGGCCTCAGTCATCGATCATGTATTGTACATGATTGAGATGATTGAGCACCTTAGCAAGTTGGGCTTTCCTCTGCACGAGCAGCTCAGTAAGGATGCGATCCTTAATTCTTTGCCCAAGTCTTTCCTCCCCTTCCTAACTCATTTTAGAATGATAAAGCTTGCAGTGAACTACCATGGCTTATTGGGGTTGCTGCAGAACTTTGAGAAGGATCACCAACTCCACAAGAAGACGGTGAATGTAGTGGGAGGGTCTTCTTCTAGTTGTTGATCCTTTAAGAAAGGAAAGAAGAACAAGAAGAAGAAAAATAAGAAGGTGTGGCCGCATGTTGGGACGACTGCACAGGGTCAGACCAAGAAGCGCAAGCCCGATCAGAGCCAGATAGAGTGCTTCTTCTGCAAGAAGCAGGGACACTGAAAGAGAAACTATCCTCTATATATTGCCTCCTTGGATTCGAACAGGCCGAGGAAGAAGCAAGTGGTTGCTGGGCAAGGTAATTATATGATAATACCTTATAATTTTTTTTTATTTGATTCTACTACCTGAGTATTAGATACTGAAAGCCCTTATCATATTTGTAATTCTATGTAGGACTTGCAGGTCAGTAGGAGATTTGATCAAGATGAGAGGTTCCTGAATATTGGAGATGAAAGACAAGTTCTAATTCTAGCTTTAGAAATCATGAATCTTGTAATCAATTCAAATAAAGTTATTCTTAATGAATATCATTATTGTCCAACTTTCTTATTGAATGCCATTTCTGTAGGCCTTTTGGCCATGAATGATTTTAAAATATCAATAAAAAAAAATTTTGTAATATCATTTTGAATGGTGTTACAATTTTGATTGAATAATTGAATAATAAAATTTATTTACTTTCTATGCCTGTTAACGTGGTTCAATCCTTCAGTAAACATCCTAAAATAAGTGATGTATCTAATGTCTACCTTTGGCACTTTAGGCTAGATCATATTAATAAGAATAGAATTAATAGGTTAGCTCAAGAATGAATTCTTGAGGTTAGTGATTGTGAGTCACTTTCGACCTATAAGTCCTGTCTTCTTGGTAAGATGACCAAGTCACTTTTTACTGAAAAAGATGAATGAGCCATGAACTCTTGAGTTTAGTACATTCAGATGTATGTAGACCCATGAGCTCAAATACTAGAGGTGGATATTTCTACTTTATAACCTTCATAGACGATCTATCGAGGTATGGATATGTCTATTTAATGAAGCATAAGTCGGAGTTATTTGAAATGTTCAAACTATTTTGAAATGAGGTAGAAAAGCAAACTGAAAAGAGTATTAAAACTCTTCAGTTTGATCGAGGAGATGAGTACCTTTCTAATGAGTTTCTGACATATCTTGGGAAGAACGGGATTCTCTCCTAATGGATCCCTCCTGGAATACCACAACATAATGGTGTGTCTAAAAGAAAAAATCAAATCTTATTGGACAGGGTTCGATCCATGATGGGATTTGCTGGTTTGTCGATCTTCCTATGGGGATATGTAGGGTTCTGAGTAAATCTGTTAATAAAATACTATATGAAATATGGACAAGGCGTAAGCCAATGCTTTCATACCTTAGGGTTTAGGGGTGTCTGGTCTACGTCAAATGTTTGATGACAGACAAGCTTGGATCTAGGTCTAATAAGTATAGTTTTATAGGTTACCCAAAGAAATCAAATGGTACTACTTCTACCTTGCTGATGAGCAAAAAGTATTTATTAGCCTTAAGACAGTCTTTTTAGAAAAGAAATTTCTTGGTGAAGGAATTAATACCTCCAATATCGAACTTGATGAAGTACGACTGGTGGAAGAATGGACACAAGTTGTTGAACCTGAGCTAGATCTGATTAGATTAGACCCAGAACCCATTGTAGAAGCATCCTTAAGGAGATCTGGTAGAGTACCATATCAATCGGATAGATACTATGATTTTTTGATCTAGGATGGGGATCCTATCGAACTAGATGAGAATGATCAGGATCCAATCATCTATATGGATGCAATGCAGAGATCTGACTCTGAGAAATGACTTGAGGCCATGAAATTCGAGATGAAATCCATGAAGGTCCATGATGTATGGACATTGGTTGATCCATCCGAAGGGGTAAAACCCATAGGATGTAAGTGGGTCTTCAAAAAGAAAAGAGGCACAGACGGAAAGGTGGAGATTTATAAATTCTGTCTGATTGCCAAGGGGTATCATCAATATTATGGTATTGACTATGATGAGATATTTTCTCCTATGGCAATACTCAAATTCATTCGAATAATACTTGCCATAGCTATCCATCTGTACTATGAAATCTGGCAGATAGATGTGAAAACAACTTTTCTGAAGGGATAGCTGGATGAAGAGGTGTATATGATACAACCTGAAGGTTTTACGTTCATAGATGAGTTTAAGGTGTGTAAGCTTCAGAGGTCCATTTATAGACTAAAGCAAGTATCTCAAAGTTGGAACATACGATTTGATAGAACAATCAAAATGTATGGCTTCATTAAGAATGAAGAAGAGCCCTGCATATACAAATAGGCTAATGGTCCAGCAATAGTATTTCTAGTATTGTATATGGATGATATTCTCTTAATTGAAAATGTGTCCATGCATTACAAGAAATAAAGATCTGGCTATCATCATAGTTCTTCATGAAAGATCTGAAAGAAGCTTCCTACATCCTAGGGATGAAGATCTATAGAAATAGATCTAAAAGATTGCTTGGATTATCCCAGTCCACGTACATTGACATTGTGCTGAAATAGTTCAGCATGAAAAATTTTAAGAAAGACTATCTACCGATAGGCCATAAAATTTTTCTTTCAAAAAGAGATTATCCAACAACATCTCTAGATAGAGAGCGTATGAATAGAATACCATATGCTTCAGCAGTGGATTCTATAATATACGCCATGACTTGTACGCGATCAAATGTGGCATACTCACTAGGTGTAGTGAGTAGATACCAATCTAATCTAGAGGAGAATCATTGGAAGGTTGTTAAAATCATCCTGAAGTATTTAAGAAATACTAAGGATCAGTGGCTTATATATGGTGAATTGGACTTAAAACTTATGGGGTTCACAGACTTTAATTTTTAGTCCGATCATGATGATAGCAAGAGTGTGTCGGGATACATATTTATCCTTAATAATAGGGCCATCTGCTGGAAGAGTTTCAAGCATCACACTGTGATCAATTTAGTTTGTGAGGTGGAGTATGTCGCTGCATCAGATACTGCCATAGAAATGGTATGCCTAAGAAAATTCATCATCGAGCTCAGAGTAGCATCCTCCCTTGATGGTCCAATTCTGCTCTATTACGATAGCTCTGGAGCCATTGCTCAGACGAAGGAACCAAAGGCATACCAACGGATGAAGCATATTCTGCACCGCTACCATCTTGTCTGAGAGATTGTGGATCAAGATGACGTCGATCTTTAGAAGATCGATGGAAAGAAGAATCTAGCCAACCCATTCACTAAAGCTGTTGTGGTGAAAGAGTTCGACGATTTTAAGTCGAAGATAGGTATTAGATACTGCACCGATTGACTTTAGTTCAAGTGGGAGATTGTTGGGAATGTGTCCCCAAAGCCAATCATCAGTCTGTTGATGGTTGGGCCATATATTTATAATTATATATGAAGTATAAATTAATAAAAATTATTTTGATATTTTTCATCATAAATTCTATTGTCTTCTAATAAACTCCTGTATTGTGATGAAGTTCTTAGGACTATCTAGATTCGACAAAGGAGGATTTATCATTTAGTCCTTAAATAGTTTACGACTAAATGATATATTTTTACTTAGGACGATAATGTTTATCAAGTATAAGTCATTGTGTGCCTTATAGGTTAGTTGTCCTCATAACCAAGGAGTGTTGAGACACTGATATGGCATGCAAGTGAGATGTATGGGTACATCTGCACTGAACGTGATCAACTCTAAAGCTTTTTTTCTATCAAGATTAGCTTCGATGGAATATGGATATAAATGTCCCTCCAACTTAAGATCACCATGGTGACTTTCAAACAACTCACTGTATTTTGGTGCCGGATTATCTGAATTTATAATTCAATGATGGAAGATTTTTTAGCACAGTCAAGTACTTGTGGAGTCGATGCGTGTATCAAGATCGGATTGACCACTCCTGATTTTAGGAGCTATGTTCAATTATGTTTCAATTTAGCAAAATCTTGATCAGGATAGTCTTAGTGAGGAGTCACGGGACTAATTGCTTTGAGACATGACATGGATGTATTTCTAGGGTTGATAGTGTAACCTTGAGTCATTTATTACATAGAGATCATAGGGATAAATTATACGATAACCATATTTGCGTAGGTTCTAAATGTTGTGATTGCGATTATTCAACCTATCCAGACATCGAGTACCATTGCTAGATGGTCACTTGATTAGTATAGAAATTGATTTTTGTGCTACCGACTTAGATTCGAACCTATGGGGTCACACATATTAAGAGTTCCTACCTGATCTAATGGCTGATCAAGAGTCCCATTGGTCTGAAACTCTATGGTCAAAGAGTTCCACTGGATTGAAACTCTATGATTAAGAGTCCTACTGGATTGAAACTCTAAGTGCTACTGAACTGGGACTCTGAGTCCTACTTATCTAGGACTCTCTGATCATGAGTCTTGATAACCTAGGACACTATGGTCAAGAGTCCCACTAGACTGGGACTCTGTAACTAAAAATTCTACTAGACTGAAACTTTGAGTTCTACTTATCTGAAACTCTCTAATCAAGAGTTTCACTAGTCTGAGACTCTATGATCATGAGTTTGATTTGTTTGGAACACTGGATTCAAGAGTCTCATTGATTTAGGACTCTTCAAGAGTTTCATGTTGATAGGACTCTATTGCTCAGTAATCCATTCGATTTGGACTCATATATTTTTTAAAAAATTAATTAATAATTTGATTACTGATTAGCTTAATTTGATTGAGTGATGAGAATTTGATCAAGTTCGATTGAATTTGATTTAATTGGATTTGATCTGATCAGATCATGAGATGACCTAATCGCTATGAGAGTTTTGACCCTGATTTGATCAGGATGTAGATCTAATTAATTTCTAATTTGATTAAAATTTTATTGGATTAGGCTAAGCTTAATTTGGTTGAATTTAATCTGATTTAATTGGATCTAGATTAATTGGTTTAGTTGAAACTAATTAGGACCAAGTCAAATGAAGTTTGAATTCAAATTCTCCCATGCGGCCACCATTTTTGACTTTTTCACTCTACTTCCCACGCCCTCCCTTTTATTTGTCAAATATTTTTTGAGAAATAAAAATATGCACATAGAAGGAGAGTCCTTCTACGTGTTAAACACAAGGAAGGGGGTGTTGGATAAGGATAAGAGGCTCATTTGATTTTTGAAACCAAGTGAGTGGTTAAAACCTCTCAACCACTTGACCCTTATCATTTTTCATGCAGTTTTCCCATGGTATTCATGTCAATAAATTATGAAAATTTTTGTGTGTGCTAGAGAAGGGGTTAGCATTATGTGATAAAAAGTTTAGAGTGTTTGGGCATCAGTTCTGAGCAAAAAAAATCTTGGAGTGAAGGCGAATAGGATCCTACAGTACTTTTTTTTCCTTTATGCCTCTCTTTTCTTATGATTTTTACCTCTAAGAATATCCTATTTTTAGATATGATATAAACAAAGATTATAGATTTAAAAGTTATCTTTAAATAAAAACTTATTTCATGGAGAAACTCCATACAGAGAGGGCGTGATAGGATTTTTAGTGTTTCAGGATTTTTGGGCTGAGTGAAATCTTAGATTTAGAAATCTAGATTTAGATGGAGAGATCGAGTGCGGTGAGCATCGGATCGTCACTAAATTTGAAACACATCTTCATCATCCTCTAATATTTATATTTTAATTTTTTAGAATATCTAAAAAATCATAAAGTATATGATCAATCGGATCGATCATGATCAGCCATCAAAGACTCCGACGAGGAGCTAGTACTCCAGTGGGGCTGATCGAGATCAAAAGCTTCGTATGGACCAACCGTAGAGACCGAATAAGTGTGTGACTATGATGTGATATTAGAGCATTATTCAGTGGACTCAGATTATGGTGATAGACTATCCATGAAAAGATATTGTATTCTAAACACGTAGATATAGTAAATAGTTTATTACATAGTTTTATTTTCAAATCTATTGACGTATGCATGCATATTATGTTTAGATCCTAATGTGTAGGATTAAATAATCTGATATGATCAATAAATAATTAATTAGATTAATTATTTTCTGCTACATCATTACTATTTTTGAAATATTTTTCGAAAATAGCATGGCAAATCCTACATTATTTTTTTCAAAAATAAATATCCTTACCAATCTTATTATGCTGTGTAGTTTGCTAGGTATGAAAAAATATTAGTAGAAAGATTGAGAACTAAAAAAATAGATTGGCCTTTGAAACTAAAAGGCTTTCTCTCCTATATATATATCTAACTATGCTTATATAATTTGTGTTGGAAAATAAAAAAGTAAAAAATATGAAATTTAAAAAGATACCAATTAATGTAGTTAGTAAAGTTTTTAGAATTAGTACTAACTTGAATTTGAATCATGCACTTATTCCCATTTTAGTCGGGATATCTCCCATCTTCATCTCAAAATGAAGAACAAAAATGGTCAAATTAACCATATGTTGAGATCTGGTTATGCAATATAAACTAAAAAAATTTATTTGTTAATTATATATTTGGACAAAAAGTTAGAACATTATATTTTAAAATACCAGCAAAACATCAACTACCAAAAATAGCACAAAAACATAATTTCTATATCATAATATGTCATAGAAGATATCAGCTAACTAAGGTGGTAGTGTTTTACTAATAAAAAAAACCCTATGGTGGTAGTGTCTTTGATGGTTGTACTATGAGATCAAATTGGAAGTCTAGGGCTTCCTCTTCATGTAGTTATGTGTGTGCAACCAAATCGGTCAAACTATAAATTAATTTGAACTAGTTATTTTAGTTTAGTTTAGTCAAATTTTCCAAAATTTGGTTAAGTTTTAGTTTAAAAATTTTAGAGACCAACAAAATTAGTTTGATTTTGGTTTAAGTTTTAAAAAATCCAATTTAAACCAATTCACAATCCCTAGTTCAGATCACTTCCTATGACAACATATCCTACCCACTCTAATTGCCCATCATGCTTTTGAATCTCCCCTCTTCTCCCACTATAGCTCTACCCACCCACCATATGAGGTCTCCTTTCATGACCATTGACTCTCCTCACCTGCTGCATTGAGACCCCTCCTCAATCCCAATCCCCCACCTCCTCTTGCTGCCAAGGTTGTCCAACAGATCCACTATATTTTATTTTTTAGTAATCCTTTTCTTTTCTTTTTATTTTAGGGATTTTGGCTAAAAATTTATACTACCGCATTGGTGAATCTTTTGTTTGGCTTTGTATCCGCATATATTATTTGATGGAATGGATATTGAGACCTTTTTACTCGACATCATGTTGCTTTTAGATTGTGATGTGATATACCCAGAGCTGACCCATCCACTATGGTGCGACGACCCAATGGCAGTTTGAGTGTATCCTCATTGGGGGTGCTAGAGTGATCACCGAGCTGCTGCCATCTAGATTTTTATGATCATGCTGAAGGAGTTTCAGAGTCTTCAATTCTCTAGGTGACAAATAGCTAGCTACTCCCTAGCTCTATTTCTCCACTCAGTGAGATTTGTAATCTCATCAAACCCTAGCATGTGTGAAGTCATCATCCTTTAATAACTAGAGCACGTCTCCACAGCTTTGGGGGGGGGGGGGGATGGTGTATGTTCTATTAGATGACATGTACTCATCTTCACCTATAAAATCTAAACTCCTTGAGACCCTCCAAATAAGTGAAAAAATTCTACTTTGCATGCCCTCTCTTAGGGATGGACTCCATACGAACTGAACCTATCTCCTCCATAAAGTTCTAAGCAACTTCGATCTTGTTGAAAGCATCACATCTTCCATGGCATCCTCTGAACTTTCATTTTTCATCTCTCTATCTCAGTCCACTTTGCTTTATACTCAGATTCACTGCTAAAATTCTCTCTAAGAGCTGAGATTTCTTTTGTTTACTTCCATGAGAGACTGACTTAAGCATCGGAGGATTACCATAGAGGAACCCCTAGTGCAAGGACTTTTTCATTTTTGGTGGTTTTGCAAGACTCAATGCGAGGGATGGACCATGGACTTGGAACCAGAATCTAACCCAAAAATCTCAACTAGCCATCCTATGACTCTCTCTCTCTCTCTCTTCCAACTCATCAACTTGAGCTAAATTGATTCTCTAGAGGCAACAAATTGGTGCTAGAGAAAAAACCCGACCCACATTTGAGGTCTTTAGTTCTTTTCTTTCCATTATCCGAGTATGAAGAAAAAGAAAATTATAGCAACATCTTAAGTTGCCCTCCCAGAGGTACCATTAGAACTTGCTTACCCTAACTAGAGTCATCGGGATTTCAACATCTTGGAGGTATTGACTACTCCGGCCATCACCTCCGAGCAATTTTAGTAGCTCCTGCTATAGGTCCAAACACTAACCTCCATAGTACACGATCTACAGCAATGAACTCACTGACCCACTTTGATATTTAGTAATTGTCTAGCTCTAATATGCACCGATCTTTCTGCTCCCTTGAGGAGCTTAGGATGGAGCAACTAGCCCCACCTGGCCAACCTCGAAGGAGTGCCCCGGGACTTTCGATCCATCCATCAGGGCCCCAAGTGAGTTTCACTCTATCACCACCCTCATGCTAGGGATAGCGAGTTAGGTAAGGAGCATAAGCCCTCTCCTCCTCTTTCACCCTCTTCTTTTTTGTAAGATTCATCTGCAAGTAGATCTATCAGTCACCAACCCCAAAGAAGGCCCGATCGATAGGATGAGCTAAATTAGAAGATCCAAGAGATAGACCACTACCTCAAGATCCTCCATCAGCACCAATTGGCTATGGGAGGGAGCTCTTGTACTTCACTACTTGCCCTTCCTTCATGGAGTAGATCATAAGGAAGCTAATCCCTCATTGCTTTAAGGCGCAATCCATGGGAGCCTATGATGGCATTGCCAACCCTCACAACCACCTGGAGAGCTTCAAGGCCCTCATGATGCTACAAGGAGCTTTAAATGTACTATTGTATAAGTTCTTTCCTGCCACTCTTTAGGGTGCTGCTCAAGCTTGGTATACTTAACTCCAATTGAACTCTATCCACTCCTTCAAAAAGTTTGGTTGCCAATTTGCTGCTTAGTTCTAGAGTAGCCAGAAACCAAGGAAGGGCATCGATTTCCTCTTCTCCATCAAGCAAGAAGATGGACAATTTTCTCAAAGTTACATGGATCGCTTTAAGATGGCCATGCTGAAAGTCCGTGATCTGGACCACCCACTTACGATATCAGCCCTCAAGAAGGGATTGAAGGCCAATGGTTTCTACTTCTCCCTCACAAGGAAGTTTCTCTATGACTTCTCCAAGCTTCTTGCCCATGTCGACAAGTATATTAACAACAAGGAGGGTATGGCAAAGAAATGGAAGGAGATGGCAGAATAGAAAATGGCTAAGGAAGACCACCCTTCTCCCCAGTTGAAGAAATAGAAAAGCCTCCCCATCAATCTCATAGCCCTCAACACCTTGAGGACTTTAGCCGTTGAGTACTTCTAAAGGCAAATCCTCATGGAAACAAAGAACTAGAACATTCTTCAATGGCCTGAGAAGATAAGTCAGTAGACACAATCTCGGCATGATCGATCGAAGTATTGCCACTTCCACCGAGATTATGGTCATGACATGGAGGATGTTATTAGCTTAAGAGGAAAATAGAAGCCTTCATCCGATGGGGCTACATGTGGAATTTTGTCAATCATCTGAAGGACGTTGAGGCCTCGGGTCATAAAACTTAGCCCATGCTTAAGCCTTCGATTCACCACTTACTCATTGCTAGAGCCATCTACACTATTGTAGGAGGACTTGCAATCGAAGATGAGAGCTCATCTGCAAGAAAGGCCTACACCTATGTAGCCTAGGAAGGAGTTTTGGCACATAAGAGGTGGAGGTCGGACAAAGTTATCTCCTTCTTAGATGTCGATACCGAAGGCATCCAGATCTTCCCGTGATGATGCTGTAGTTATTTTCGTGACCATTGTAAATTATGATGTAAAAAAAATGTAGATAATGGAAGCTCTACACATGTCTTATTTTATGATATTTTCTGTAAAATGAATCTACCTATGGAATGGCTCTGAAAGACCAATTCTCTCTTGATTGGTTTCTCAGGTGATGCCTTCCCCATTGAAGGCATGGTGACCTTGCTCATAACCACAAGGCAAGCTCCAAGATAAGCCATGGTCATGCTCGACTTTCTAATAGTAAAGGTAGCCTCAGCGTACAATGCAATCCTGAGAAGGCCCGGCCTGAACGCCCTTCAAGCTATTATCTCCACCTATCACCTAGTAGTAAAGTTTCCTACTGCCTAGGGTATGGGGAAGCTTCAAGGCAACTAGATCTTGGCTATGCATTGTTATGTCGCCTCCTTAAAGGATAAAAAGCCTAAAGAAGCCATGCCAATCAATAGCTTCAATGCCCATAATGAAGGAAAATGGCAGCATGGGGAGCTAGCGGAGTGGCTCATATTGGCCCCCCTGCATGAATCTAATCCAACCAGAATGGTCCAAGTCAGATTGCTGCAAGACGAAGCCTCTTGAGCTAAGCTCTTAGACTTTCTACAGGCCAACTTTGATGTCTTCACTGTTATGATACCACTTACTTTGGTACCACTTGTTGGAAAGATTTCTCATACAGAATATAAATCTCCTAGGCCAAGATCAAAATGCTAGTGATGTATCAATATCGCAACAAATGAGAAGAAAAGATATAAGAAAGAATACAATCAATTATATGAATTAAGCCAAGGCTTACCTCTATGGGGTATACAAGCTTCACCATGAGAAAAGAAAAAAAATTATAAGAGAAGATCACACTCTCTCAACCCTCATACATCAATTCCTCTCTCTCAATAAGAGGCACAATCCCTTACAAAGCTCTCTCTCTCTCTTAACAAGGAGACCCTATGAGTTATTTGATGCTCTGCTTTGCCGTCCGATCCTTTGTTAATGCTCTGCCTGTGCCTCTGCTAATGCTCACCACTACTCTCGACTGTCGTTCTTATCCACAGGCCATAAGGGCCTTTTTAAAGGCCTAAAACCGAGTCCACATCCAAGTCCAAATTGTCTGTAGACTCTTATCAGAACTCTACAACCTCCCTGACCGTCAGATCACACCTGCATGCTTCCCTGGGTCTTTGATTGTGCTTGCACATAAAAATTAGAGCTAAATAGGGCCGTAGACCGTAAAACCCCCTTGAGCCTCTAAGCAATCCACGTGCATGCATGGACCACATGAAAATGCCAGGTTGATGGTGGACCACGGTAGATTGCATGGTCCTAGCCACACCCATGCGCATTGGGCCATGCACGGGCCGTGCATGCACCCAGGCCTCGCTCGCATCCTGTGTGCACTTGGGTCGTGCCTGCGCGTTGGGTTGTGCTTTGCTACAAGCCGTGCGTGCTTGTAGGATTGGTGCGCTTGCGGGCCGTGCCCTGCTGCGAGCTGCACTTTCTATGGGCCTTGTCAAGTCGTGGGCTGTGCTGTGGTACTGCTGTAGGCCCACTATGGGTCAAATTTGAAATATTTTTTTTCAACAATCTCCATCTCGACTCGACATTTAGTGATCTCTATCTAACTTTGAGAGCTTCTAGATGATATTGCCCCCATGCCTTATGGCATATATCTAACTGCTCATGAATGGGCAAAGATGAAAGTCGAGTTAGGCCACTCGATTCTATCTCCATCATATGTTGTGACCTCCTGATCTGAGATCTAGTCGGGATAGCCTCCTACGTTTATAGAAACTCCATCCTATGATGTTGCCTGTCATCCTCTTGAGTCTTTCATCTCGTATCCAATCCACTTGCTCCTGGAGCTCCACCTCGCTCTTAGTTTTACTGACATTTGAAGCTTCACCTCGCACTAAGCTCCCTGCCAAGAAGTAATGTCCTCCATACTTCCTTCTCTTCATCACAACCTACAGCCATGCATGACCTTCAGAATTCTATCATTAGCTCTCCAACTATAGCTACTTGAATTCAGTCTGCTCAATGAAATTAGATTTTTCTTGAAACTGAATATGTATCGGACCTCACCTAATTTGCTCACTGCTTCATTATGTGCTTAGAAGCTGACGGTCATAATGTCCTTGATCGCATAGCTCGATCCATCCAGCAAAAAAGCAGTGCCCTCACTGCTCTTCAAGGAGTTAAATAGCTCTTCTCTATAATAAATATGATGTGAATATACTGAATCTAAAATCTACTATTGGAAAGAAGTAGATACCTCATTAGAGACTATAAGCATGCAATCATCGATCTTATCTATATCGCTATCTTGGACGACCATCACAGTAGCCTTTGTCCAATCTTTGATCAGTGGACAATCTCTGACTTAATGCCCTAACTCATCATATCAGTAACAACTGATCTTGCCGAAGTCTCTCAACTTGGACTTGGATCGCCGACCTTACGATCCTCTATTATTTCATCTTCTGCAACCACCATCTTCAATCACCACCATAGCTGAGTCACCGCTTGAACTTAAGGCTCAGTTATCTCGCCTAAAAATCTTATTTTGAAAAAGTGTAGAAATAACCTTCTCCATCTTGATGGCGCTCTTTTTCATGAGAATAGCAGTCACTAAAGACTCAAAAGAAGGAAAAAGCAATGAAAGCAAGATAAATCCCCTAGTATTCTCCTCAACCTTTTCATCAATACTGAAGAGATCAACGAGGATCTTCTAGAAGTTGCTAAGATACTTCTACATGCTTTGTCCCTCGTTCATCCATACCTGACAGAACTGCTTTCAGAGAAAGAAAGCCTTGGTGAGTGGTTTTGCCATGTACATCTTCTTGATCTTCGATCACACCGCCATCAGAAAAGTTTCACTAAGCACATGGATCATCATATTATCCACCAAGTAAAGTGGATCGTGCTCACCTCCTACATCTAGAGCCACCTCCAATCCTTCACCTCCATGGTAGCCAGCTTCTCCTTGTATAAGAGAGTATTGATCAACTCTTGTTGAATGAGCACATCCTTCACCCTTGCTTTCCATGGAGAGAAATTACTTTGTTCATCAAACTGGATGATCTCTATTTTGATTTAGCTTGTCTTCTCCATCTTCTTCAATCTTGATCAACATCACCACAATCCAAAAATCTTGTGCTCTGGTAATTTGGCTTTAATATCAATTATTGTGATACCACTTGCTTTGGTACCATTTATGAGAAGATCCCTCACATGGAATACTTATCCCCTCTCTCAACCCTCATACATCGATCCTCCTCTCTTGATAAGAAGCATAATCCCTTATAAAGCTCTCTCTCAATAAGGAGATCCTCTAAGATATCCGATGCTCTACTCTGCCACTTGACCTTCATCGATGCTCTACATGCATCTCTGCTGATGCTCACCACTGCTCTCAACTATCATTCCTGCCCACAGGCCATCAGGGCCTTTTTAAAGGCTTGAAATCCAGTTCAAATTCAAGTTCAGGCCGCCTGCAGACTCTTATCATAACTCTAGAACCTTCCTAGCCGTCAGATCATGCCCATATGCTTCCTTGGCCATTCGATCATGCTTTCATACAAAAATCAGAGCCAAACAAGGCCATAGACCATGTAAACCCCCCCAATCCTCTAAGTGGTCCATGTGCATGCGTGGACCACATGAAAATGCTAGGTGGCTGGTGGACTGTGGTAGACCGCATGGTCCTGGACACACCCTCATGTGTTGGCCTGCACGCGTGTCCTGGGCCTTGCCTGTGCATGAGCCATAGTGCACCCACACATCCCAAGCCTCACCCATGTGCTTGGCCTATGCTAGCATGCCTGGGCCGTGCTTTACTATAAGCCATGCACGTCCTGGTGTGCCTGCAGGCTGCACCTTATTGCAGGCCGCACTCTCCTACGGGCCTTGCCAAGCTATGGGTTGCACTGTGGTGTTGTGGGCTTCGTTGTGGGTTGAATTTAAGGCATTTTTTTCTAACATTCACATGGTTAGTCAAGAACATTGGAGTCGACCGAAAAGTCATGATGCACCATCCATATGTCGACCCACAGCATTGATCTATGCAATAGAAAAAATTGAGCTTTGCCCCTGAGTGTCAACAAGCCATGAAGTAGAAAGTGGACAAGCTTCTTGTAGTTGGTTTCATCCACGAGGTAGATTACCCCAAGTGGCTGGTAAATACTGTCCTTATCAAAAAAGTAAACAACAAATGGCAGGTATGTATAGACTTTATTGATAAAATAAAGCTTGCTTGAAAGATAATTTTTCTTTATCCAAGATTGATCAGTTCATCGATGTCTTCTTTGGGCACCGGATGCTCAACTTTATGGATGCTTTCTAGATATAACCAAATCTAGATGGTGCTTAAGGATGAGGAGAAAACATCCTTCAGTACAGATCAAGGGCTATATTGCTATAAAATTATGCCCTTTGATCTAAAAAATGTGGGAGCCACTTACCAGCATCTCATCAATAAAATTTTTAGGGACCAGATCGATCATAACATAAAGGTCTATATGGATGGTGTTGACGCAAAAATTGGTCATCGTCGAAAGCACCTAGAGTGGAGGTGGACGAGGTCGCCGCCGAAGACCTGCAAAATAAAGTTCTGTCCAAAGTCGGTGGGGGATGGCTCTGACAGGATCCTCCGACGATCAAGTCAGCTTTGGCCAATAGAAATGGAGTGCTTGAAAATGAGTTCCACAGAGCTTAGAGAAGAAGAGAAGAGCTTAGAGCTTCGAGATCAGAGTTAGCATATCTGAAGAGTCCTTTTATAGGTGGAGCTTGATAGTGACAGTCGCAGCCGCATGATGGTAGGCCGCTCGAGGTTCGGCAAAGTCAGTCTCAGGGGGAGGGCACGGTCTGCAGCACCGCCTGCAATGGGTTGATAGTGACAGTCATCGTCGCCTGATAGTGGGTTGCTGTTATCTGTGATAGACTGATGGTGATCGTTCGTCCAGCTTTAATAGCCATGGCTCTCAGAAAATAGGCATTGATTAGACTTCGGCATATATCGATCCTGAAGAAGTTCGAACTCCCGAAGAGGAAGCTCGGAAGGAGTTCGACTCCCGTAGGCATCTGACTGAAGGTGTGCGGCTAAGGCTCGATCACTGGAGAGTTTGGAAGAAGCTCATTCGATCGAAAAAAATATCTGGGAGGAGTCCGGCTCTTGAAGAAGTCAGGCCAAAGGGGATGTCTGAAGGGAGTTCGGCTATTGCAGGCATCTGGTTGAAAGGATACGGAGAGAGTTCG
Organism: Cocos nucifera; assembly: GCA_006176705.1. Lineage (NCBI taxonomy): Eukaryota > Viridiplantae > Streptophyta > Magnoliopsida > Arecales > Arecaceae > Cocos > Cocos nucifera. The sequence goes on from QRFJ01000317.1 coordinate 276,381, forward strand.
ACACTCGCGGGAGTCTGACTGAAGCTCACCGCTGAGAGGTTCGACTGTCAAGTAGTTCGACAGGCTGAACAGATTCGAAGAAGCTCGACGGCTGAGAAGTTTGACCGACTGAAGGGAAAAGCTCTTCTGTGGCTACTGGTCACATTAGGCTGAGCATCAAACTGAACTTTGGTAGGAGCGGGATTTATCCCTAGCAATAGCCCCCCCCCCCACTTTCAAGTTCGAAACTCAAAGAAAGGGAGTACAGAAAAGATGACTACCGAAGTCTTCTTCCGGGCTCCGTGCTAGTTCAGGTCGAAGTTCGGAGGAGATCTCATCTCCAGCTAAACTTGATGTTAAAGTTGAAGCTTAGGGGAGATCCCATCTCCAACTGAAGTTGAGGTAGGCCTCGTCTCTTGCGATCGAGGTTGGAGGTTGAGCTCATCATAGGGTGATATTGTCTTCAGTAGCCGAGGCTGACTCGAGGAAGGTCTCCTCTCCTGCAGCCAAGGTCGGAGGTTGAGCTCCTCGGGGGGTGATATTGTCTTTAGCAGTTGAGGCTGACTCGGGGAAGGTCTCCTCTCCTGCAGCCGTGGTTTAACATGGGCGCTCGAGAGAGATCTGATCTCTGACCAAGGTTGGCACGATCGCTCGGGAGAGATCTTATCTCTAGGTGAGGTTGTCTCTGATCTTATCTCTGGCCGAGGTTGTCGCGGTCGCTCAGGGGAGATCTCCTGCAGTCGAAGTTGGATCGGATCCTCGGGGGAGATCTTATCTTTTACGGCCAAGATTGCCTCGGGGGAGATCTTATCTCTACTGAGATTGATGGAGAACCTGTCTCCTATAGACTTCGGAGCTCGGACTTAGACTTTACTCGCATTAGGATGAGGTTCTCCTCCTGCTCCTAATGGACCATGGGGGCACATAAGGGTGGACTTCGACTTTGCTCACGTTAGAACGAGGTTCTCCTTCTATTTCTAATGGGCTGTGGGGGTCTCTCCCCCATCTTGTCTAAGGTGAACGAGGCCTTTGACTTTGCTCGCATTAGGACGAGGTTCTCCTCCTATTCCTAATGAGCTGTAGGGGCACATTTGGACTGTCATCCATCTCTCCCATCTCGTCTAAGGTGAACATCGTCTGTCTCCTCCCATCTCATCTAAGGTGAACGAGGCCTTCGACTTTGCTCGTGTTAGGATGAGGTTCTCCTCCTATTTCTAATGGCTGTGGGGGCACATTCGGATCATCGTCCGTGCCTCTCTCCCCATCTCGTCCTTTGTGAACGAGGCCTTCGACTTTGCTTGCATTAGGATGAGGGCCTCTCCTCCCATCTCATCCTTTGTGAACGAGGCCTTCGACTTTGCTCGCATTAGGATGAGGTTCTCCTCCTATTTTAACGGGCTATGAGGGCACATAAGGGCCGCTGTCAAGGCCTCTCCCCCCATCTCGTCCTTTGTGAACGAGGCCTTCGACTTTGCTCGCATTAGGATGAGGTTCTCCTCCTATTCCTAACGGGCTGTGGGGGCAACATAAGGGTCACTGTCAGGGCCCTCTCCCCTACTCTCGTTCTTTGTGAATGAGGCCTTCACTCGGAAGAGATCTTATCTCTGGCCGAGTTATCCACGGTCGCTCGGAGAGGATCTTTCTCTGACGAGATTGACTCGGTCGCTCGAAAGAGATCTTATCTCTGATCGAGGTTGTCCACCGTCGCTCGGTAGAGATCTTATCTCTGATCGAGGTTGTCCACGGTCACTTGGGAGAGATCTTATCTCTAACCGATGTTGACTTCGGTTGCTCGGAGAGATCTTATCTCTAGTCGAGGTTGCCACGGTCGCTCGGAAGAATCTTATCTCTAGCCGAGGTTGACTTGGTCGCTTGAAAGAAATCTTATCTCTGGTCAAGGTTGTCCATGGTCACTCGGTAGAGATCTTATCTCTGGCCGAGGTTGTCCATGGTCACTCGGGAGAGATCTTATCTCTAACCGAGGTTGACTTCGATCGTTCGAAAGAGATCTCATCTCTAGTCGAGGTTATCCACGGTCGCTCGAAAGAGATCTTATCTCTAGCCAGGTTGACTCGATCGCTCGGAGAGATCTATCTCTGGTCGAGATTGTCCATGGTCGCTCGGCAGAGATCTTATCTCTGGCCGAGGTTGTCCACGTCGCTCAGAAGAGATCTTATCTCTAGCCGAGGTTGACTTCGATCGCTCGAAAGAGATCTTATCTCTAAAATCGAGGTTGTCCACGATCGCTTGAGAGAGATCTTATCTCTAGCCGAGGTTGTCCACGGTCGCTCGGAAGAGATCTTATCTCTACCTGAGGTTGACTCGATCGCTCGAGAGAGATCTTATCTCTAGCCGAGGTTGTCCACGATCGCTCAGGAGAGATCTTATCTCTGATCGAGGTTGTCGCTCGGAAGAGATCTTATCTCTAGCCGAGGTTGGCTCGATCGCTCGGGAGAGATCTTATCTCTAGCCGAGGTAAGAGATTTTATCTCTAGCCGAGGTTGTTGCTCGAAAGAGATCTTATCTCTGATCGAGATTGAAGGTCTTTGACCTGCTTGTGTTAGGATGAGGTTCTCCTTCTGTTCCTAACACGACAACTATTGACTACTTCTTTCCTGTCATCACATAGTTTTTACATCCAGAAATAATATTATTTATTGGGAGAAAATTTTATCGGAGAAAAGTTACTGGCAGCACATCCCCGTTTCAGGGTTGTGGGGGCATTGTTCCTCTGGGTTTCCTTAGGCAGCAAGGCCTAGGCCGGACGACCTCCTCTATCTCATACTGGACTTCTCAATTTGGAGCAAGCTTCTCTTGGCTTTGTTGCTGGAAGATGACAAATCGTTGATGTACCAAGCTCCTCCCCGAGGTAACGTTGATGACGCCGTGAGGCGGCCGACCTTATCATTTTTGGTTACGGCAGCGCCCTTGGCCGATCTTCTTCTACTTCAGACTGGCATCGAAGGAATTTATCCAGCCGCCCCTTTCTGACGAGCTCCTCAATTTCATCTCGGAGCTGGATGCATTCCTCAATGTCGTGGTCGTGATCGCGATGGTAGAGGCAGTACTTGCTTCGATCGTGCTTGTTTGGGGGAGACCGTAACCCTTTTGATCTTGGCATTTGGTTCTTAACTTCCATGAGAATTTGAGTTCGAGGAGCATTACAGGGGGCGCAGTTGCAGAACCTTTCAGAAGGAGGACTTCTTTGCGCCCTTCTGTCGGAGCTTTCTTGGTGGCGAACTCAAAAAGTTTGGGCCTTGCTTGCACTGGGGAGATCGTGGATGCGGCCAAACTTTATTCCATCTTCTTATGAAACCCATGGGAGAACTTCATGCCCCTTTGTCGGGGCTTTCTTGGAGTCATACTCGAGAGGGAGTTCGGCCTCGCTTGCCCTGGGGTTGTCGTGAGCGCGGTCGAACTTCATCTCACCTCCTGTAAAATCTTTATAGGGGGTTTCCTTAGTGACATACTCGAGCGGGAGTTCGGCCTCACTTGCACCGAACTTCATTCCGATGATAAGCTTTGAGGGGGAGTTCGGCCTTGCTTCCATCGAACTTCATTCCAATGATGAAATTTGAGGGGGAGTTCGGCCTCACTTGCATCGAAGTTCATTCCGCTTTCCCGCGAAACCTTCCGTGGGAGAACTTCATGCCCCTTTGTCAGGGCTTCCTTGATGATGAGCTTCGAAGGGAGTTCGGCCTCGCTTGTGCGGGGAGGTCATGGACGTGGCCAAACTTCATTCGGCCTCCTTGCGAGACCTTCTATGGGGGAACTTCTGCTCTCCATTTCTCCTTCCTAAGTGCGATTGGTATGCCCAAATGCTCTTTCTTAAGGTCGATTCATCACATCCTCATGGCGGGTTTGCTGGCAAAGTCTCCGTCGGAGGTTGTCACACGGCCTATATCATCTCGGTGGGACCTCGAACCCGATCAGCAGGTTGAACTGCTCTACATCTACGGTGGCTTTGGGTGGAACCTGGATTGCCAAGACTGAAATGGGAGTAGATGGACCTAGCGCGTAGGCCATCGATCATCGAGTCAAAGCTCTCCTGGAAGGCATTTTCTCTTCGAAAAAGAACTCTAGTGAGAAAGAAGAGAGATCTCCGGAGAGGGAAGAGAGAGATCATCGTCGAGCACTCCTTTAAGAACAAGAAAATCTCGGAGGTTCATGCCCTCCTTCTAGCGCCAATCTGTTGACGCAGAAACTAGTCATCATCGAAAGCAGCTGGAGTGAAGGTGGACGAGGTCGTCGTTGGGGACCTGCAAAATAAAGTTCTGTCTGGAGCTGGTGGAGGGTGGCTCCGACAGGATCCTCCAACGATCAAGTCAGCTTTGGCCAACAGGAATGGAGTGCTCGAAAATGAGTTCCACAAAGCTTAGAGAAGAAGAATAAAGCTTAGAGCTTAAAGATCAGACATTAGATATCAGAGTTAGCGTATCTGAAGGGTTCTTTTATAGGCGAAGCTTGATGGCGACAGCTGCAGTCGTGTGGTGGCGGGCCGCTCGAGGTTCGACGAAGTCAGTCCCAGGGGGAGGGTGCGGTCTGCAGTGCCGCCTGCAATGGGTTGACGGTGACAGCCATCGCCGCCTGATAGTGGGTCACTGTCACCTATGGCAGACTGATGGTGACCATTCGTTCAGCTTTAATAGCCATGACTCTCAGAAAGCAGGCATTGATTGGACTTTAGCATATATCGATCCCGAAGGAGTTCGGACTCTCGATGAGAAAGCTCAGAAGGAGTTCGACTTCCATAGGCATCTGGTTGGAGGTGTGTGGCTAAGGCTCGGTTGCTGGGGAGTTCGAAAGGAGCTCATCCGATCAAAGGGAATGTCTGGGAGGAGTCCAGCTCCTGAAGAAGTCAGGCCGAAGGGGATGTCTGAAGGGAGTTCGGCTGTTACAGACGTCTGATTGGAAGGGCGCGGAGAGAGTTCGGCACTCGTGGGAGTCCGACTGAAGCTCGCTGCTGAGGGGTTCGACCGCCAAGCAGTTCGGCAAGCTGAATGGATTCGAAGGAGCTCGACTGCTGAAAGTCTAAGGAGTTCGGCCGCTAAGCAGTTCGACCGGCTGAACGATTTCGAAGGAGCTCGGCCGCTAAATAGTTCGGCCGGCTGAACGGATTCGAAGGAGCTCGACCGTTGGGAGTTCGAGGAGCTCGGCTGCTAAGCAGTTCGGATGGTTGAATGGGTTCGAAGGAGCTCAGTTGTTGAAGAGTTCAGCCGACTGAAGGGAAAAGCTCTTCCGTGGCTACTGGTCACATTAGGCTGAGCATCGAACTGAACTTCAGTAGGAGCGAGATTTATCCCCAATAGATGAGATACTGGTGAAAAGTTGTTGGGCAAAGTAGCTTGTGGTTGACCTCAAGGAGACCTTTTAAATCCTGAAGAAGTATCACCTGAAAGCTCAACCTTAGCAAATGCATCTTCTTTGGGGTAGTCTTGGAAAAATTTCTCAACTTCATCATTACCCACCATGGAATTGAGCTAAACCCGAAGAAGATTTGAGCCATCATGGAGATGACACCCTTAAGGATCCGAAAAGAAGTGTAGTGGCTCATGGGATGTGTGGTTGCACTAAACAGATTTGTGGCCAAGTCAGTGAAAAAGTGTTTGCCATTCTTTAGGGCCCTAAAGCAAATCAAGGACTTCCAGTAGATGGTTGAGTGTCAAGTCACCTTCGATCAGCTTCAAGAATACCTTGCCTCGACTCTGTGCCTGATCCAGCCATCTATCTAGAAGATGTTATATATGTACCTCACCATCTCCCCTATGGTAGTAAGCTCGGTCCTCATTTGAGAGGAAGGAGTGTAGAAGCCTATTTACTATATCAGTAGATCTAGAATGTTGCGAGATGTGGAGATCAGTTATCTCAAGGTGGAGAAGATCATGTATGCCTTGATGATCTCAATGTGAAGGCTCCGACCCTACTTCCTAGCACACTATATCCCATGCTGATAGATCAACCCCTGAGGTAGACCCTACAAAAATTCACCACCTCAGAAAGATTGATCAAGTGGGCCATGGGGCTTGGAGAGCTTGATATTCATTATTGACCTTGACCATCCATAAAAGCCTAGGCTTTGGCAGTTTTTCTTATGGAATACACCTTTCTAGAGGAGATCGAGCCCTCACAAGAATCTTCTACCTCGGTGCTTATGATCCCATGGACGTTGCATGTTGACGGATCATCCAACACTGGAGGCATTGGGGCTAAGTTGATTCTCGCTAGTCCCGACAGCATCGTAGTAGAATGAGCTCTCCACTTCAGCTTCCAAACCTTGAATAATAAAGCTGAGTATGAGGCACTCTTGGCCGAGCTAAGGCTCCCTCAGATGCTCGAAGTTCAGCACCTTCAAGTTTTCAGTGACTTCCAACTAGTGGTTGGCCAAGTTTAGGGAGCATACAAGGCTTTGACCCTCTCTATGGAGAAGTATCTGTAGAAGGTATAAGAGATTATTTCTTATTTCAATAGATTCAAGATTTTGTAGATACCCAGATTAGACAATGCCTAGATGAACCTATTGTTGAAGTTGGCGACCTTGGAGTGCACTGATAACTAGAAGACAGCCTACTTAGAGACCCTTGATAAATCCAGCATCGAGGAAGAGCCGACCCAAGTATTGTAGTTAAACCATGAACCCAGCTGGATGGATCTGCTGGTCTGGTACCTGCAAGATGGGTAATCACTATCGTAGATAGTCAAAAATAAAACTTAACTCACTATTATATAGATAGGATGAGTCGGAATTGTATCCTTAGAAATCATGTTAATTATTTTTAAATAATTTAAATTTAAATTAAAAATAAAATTAAGATTAATTAAAAGACTACTTAAATTAATTAAGAAAGTAAGTAAATAGTAAATTAATTAAAAGTTGGGTTGCTAGTATGGAAGTGGATTTTCATGATCTCAACTGATCTCTTGCTTTGATAGTTGATATCCTTTTTAATATGCTTTAATTGATATCTAATTAATAAAGATATAAAATATCTTAGAGAGTATGGTATGTACCCTTAGATTATAGTCCATTCCTTAAAGTTATGGAATAGTCTAAATTAAATTAGATATAATAAAAAGAATTAATCTAAAGATAATCTATCCTAAGAGCACTAACCATATCCGTAGATCATGGCTTATCCCAAAGATCGTAAACTTTTCTAGGTCAATCTTATAAGATACAAAAATATTATAATAAAAAGTAGTCTTTATTATAAATTAAAAAATATAAAAAATAAAAAAATAAAAAATACTGTCAAAATAAGATCATAGTAATCTTCTAAGATTGAGATGATCTAGCCAGCTATCTATCAGAAAGCTTCTCGCTGAAATCTTCATTCTTGAGCTTTGATGAAGAATCTGGATAGCAGCTGGATGCAGAAATTAGAGAGAAAATTTGATGGAGAAAGAAAGAGATGATGGCTACTATTTAGAGAAGAAAGAGAGAAAGAGAGGAAGGAAGGAATCGCTCGGTTGTTTGGGCATGGAGTAGAAAACAAGGCTATAGAGGCCGCTATGCTTGGCGTGAAGAGGGTTGATCCTATTTATAGGGTAAGACATGAGGGGAGCTTGTGTTATTTTAGAATTGCATCCGCGTGAAAGTGTCAATGCACCTGTCAACTTGCAAATGCACAAACTTTGTTTTCTTGTGAGCCACAAATTAAAAAAAAGTCTCTATTTCGTAGAGCTATCAAGATGGATCAGTCCATCCCGATTCATCCCGTCCCACCTCTAAATGAGACGGGATGGGTTGGCCCATTTAACTGATGGATTGGAAAAATTTCAACCTAATCCGATCCATCATAAATTACGGGTTAAATGGATTAATCCATCAAAATTTTCAAAAAAAAATTATAAAATGATAATATAAATAAAAATTTATATTTAATTCAAATTCAAATCAAAGTTAAATACTTAATACAATACAAATTTAAATACTTAATATAATCTAAATTTAAAAGACTTAAAGTTTTAATTTTCAAACTAATTTAGAGATAAATATATAAAGGTGGGCCAACTTGTCCCGATCCATCTAGACTCGTCATAACCCATAATCCAAATGGGATAGGTTATTCAATCTACTTTTAAATGGGTTACTAAAATATGAATCCAACGTGCTCGTTTACCTGGTAGGATTAATCCGATGGATTCAATTTAAATTGATAGTTCTACTATTTTGGTGGTGTAAAGAGTGGGTTGTATCAGAGAAGAGGAGTGCGTGTGCGACTTTAAAGGAAGAAGGTCACAAAAAATATGAGAGATGGGAGTGGAGTGACACATGGCTCGGAAAGAAAGAGTTGAGAACCATGTAAATTAAAATGGTGGACTCGTGGTAAGTTTTGTTTTGAGAGGGTTGGCTTTAGCGCATGGAGTCTTTGCTGTGATCTAAAGAGAATTAAATGCTGGATGGGAGCCACGTGGAATTTAATGTGAGGAAGGGATTGCATGAATGAGCACATGAGTTAAAAAGAAGAAGATAGGGCCTTGTAATTAATGAGAGAGAGAAAGATTTGTTGAATTTTTTTTGGGAAGAATTAGAGGGGCACTAAGGTTTAGTTTTACGTGAAGGATCTAGACTATGGAGGGATCTGGTCGTGATCTATGAGATATGAAATCTTCTGATCCATGCACTGTATGAAATTCTTTATCGCACGCATCTCTTGGCAAGCCGTGTAGATCGCCGCTTGATGCCATACCGTATAGCTGATTCCAACATCTAATGCCACTTTTCTTTCATGCATTTGCATCATATAATTAATTAAAACTAAATTATTTATTATCTATAAAATAAATCAAAAAACATCAAATTTTTAATAAATAAAAATAATTAAATAAAATAATCTATTTTTAGTAATTTAATTTAAATATTTATCATACCTTTTAACTTGAATTTTGTTCGTCCTTAAGTAAAATAGATAAATTAGTAATATATATTGATTTAGCCTTGAATTAAAAGTTAGTTTTAGACATTCTTAAAGACAACTAATACCTGACCAGACCACTGAAGAAGTACTTCGTTGGATTACTAATTTGATCAAATTAGTAATTGAGTGTTAGCCATTGAAATTTTTAGAGATCTTCTTTCACCAACTCTCTATTTTACTCTTTAAATTTTCTAACTTGATGTGAGTTAGGTTTATTATCTTCTTGCAATTTAGTCCTCTTATTACCATCTTTTTTTTCTTTTTTCTTGCATTTCCATCTTTTGACGCGAACTACAATGCTTACTTAGACGAAGGAATCCGATTACTTAATGAGACAATGCTAAGTTTTCTTTTTTTATATTATCCATCTTTTTGCGTGAACCATAATACTTGCTTAGATGAAGGAATCCGGTTATTTAGTGAAAAATTAATATTTTTTTTATAGCAGATTTTAAGAAAGATTTTTACATATTTCGATCTTTCCATCTAACTCTCATGAAGCAAATTCTTTCTTAAAATTAGTAAGAAAAGGATTCTAAAGTCATTCTTAAAATTTGGTCTGGTCTAAACCCTATCATTTATTAGGCTTTCTTAATAATTTACTCCTCAATATCTCTAAAATTATTTAGACTGTTAATCACTCACTGCTTAGAATGCCTAATTAACTGTTAATCAAAATAAAGTTTGGGTACATAAAGCTAATTATTTCAAATTATACATGAGGACTCATAAATTTTAAAGTTAGTTATTTCTCTTCCTAACTTAATTTTCATTATCCTCAATGAAAGAAGAGAAAAACAAAAATATTTATCAAAAAAGGATACCACCTAATTTTTTTTTATTAGCAAATTCTTGATTATACTCCATCAGGTTCATACAGAATGTCTGATGATGTGCTCCCCCCAACTTGGGCTAATCATTTTTATTAGATTTCTATAAAAATAAAAACTAAAGATTTGAAAAAAAAATGATTGGTTGCCTTCCAACAAATGCTAAGTTTAAGATCTTCAGTTAGACTAAGCAATTCTACCTATCCTATGTCAAAAATTGGATTGATAAATTTCAATAACTTTGGATTGTCCATCTCAGAAAGATGGCTTGCAATCCCATTATTGATAAATTTTATTATTTTCTTAATAATTTTTAGAAAGTAGCTTACAATTTCATTCTTAATCAGTTTTATTTTTCTAATTTTAAGAAGAAAATTTACAAACCCATTTACAAACCCTTGTTTGTTGAGAATTTCTTCTATTTATTTTTTAATATGCTCATGAATTTAGTTATTGGTATAAAGGTTGAGTCCGATATAATGGGTACTGGAAGGATGTCACTTAATTCTAAACATGCGTATTTAAGTATGACCAAGGGAGGATTTAGTTCTAGAAGATGTGGTGATTCTAGAAAAAAAGCTATTGGAGCAGGTATTGATTCATATTTCTCAGCCCATGAGAGAGTGGTGCTAAAATTGGATGGCTCCAATAATGTGTTCATATTTCCAGCATACCCATTTATATTAAAATCGTCCACCCTAAAAGGATCCCAACATGTATGCACTATGCCCTGAGAAATAACTCTGGGGGTAGCTTTCTTAATTACATCTTTAATACATCCACCTCAAAATAGTTTTCAATTTGTATACTAGACTATTCTATAAGAATTTCATGAATATTGGAGCTCAGCCATATATTGCTCCTTGGGTTACTTATGGGCTAACTAGATAATTTTTCCTCCTTCCAACTATTAAGTGTAGTAGTTAGTTGACCAACTTGAATTTCTAGCTTTGCTATAGACTGAGTTTGGGAGTGGATGATCTTGATGTTCATTACTAGCCCTTCTAACATGTGTAAAACATTCTCTTCAAATATTGAACTATAATCACTTGAAGAGGGTTGCTGAATATTTTGATATTGGTACATTATATAAGTTTCCTCCAGATTACTAGGTTCATAATCAATTGCTGGTTATGATGTCTCGTAAAAATTTGAATAGTTTTTCCAACCCAGATTGTAGGTATTGGAGTAAGGGTTGTAATAATTGATAGTTTGGATTTGGGTTGGATAAGTCTGCTCATGCGCAAAATTTTAGGATCAATATGCGACTGGACATTCACTAACCAGGTGGGTGAAACTTGAACATATATACACATATGCAAAGATGAGGCAAGAGAGTGTCTCATATTCAATAGATGGTCAAGTTTCTGAGATAACTCATCTATCTTATTATGGATATCTATGGAGTCTCTAACCTCATAGATTCTATCACTATTAGGTTTATACATGGATGTATAGGGATCATAGGTATAAGAATAAAGGGTAAAGTATTTTCTTAATTGGCGAAAGGGTGTAGCCATAATTCTAAATTTATCTGCTCTAAGAATTCATTCAATTTCAGGATCAAGGGGTTAAATTTCGAGTTATGATGATCAATGCCCAAATAAATACCCTATAATTATACCTTAGAGCAACTACATATTTAAGTTTTTATAGATTTTTTTTAAAAATAAGATATAAGAAAAGAGATAAAAAAATTTTAAAGATGAGAACCTAGAGAGTCCTAAATCTAAAGAATAGATGCAAAAAGTTTTAATTAGGTTTAATGTTACTTAGCAATCAAGTTATACAATCAATCTTAGTTAAGAGTTATTCTAGATCTAAATAGCTCCTAATTGCCAAGATCACCTTCATGCACTCCAAGTAGAGAATCAATCATTCAACTGGCCAAGTAAGTGTAAGGTTGGTGGGAGTCTCCTCGTTGCCTTCTTACATCAATTATCTTGGCCAGGTAAGCTAACGAAACTAATTAGATAACCACCTTCCTTTGTGATGCAATCTCCGAATCACTTATCTTAGATATTAGTCAAATTGACTAACCCTAACTCTGTCTAACTCTTAGGATTTCTTGTCTTAATGAGCTTGATTATCCTAGGGCTAATGTCTAATTGATTTTAGATTAAGATCTATGTTATGTAGATGCAAGAAAGTAATTTGTGGACTAAGAAAGGATGACCAAATTTTCATCTTATCTTAGTTAATGGGTTATGCTTTTAAAGTACTTTATAGATATGCAATGTAAACAAAACAAGATGTCCAATCAAAAGTAAACAATTTTTACTTATTATGTTTTATGGTAAGATCTCTAATCTCTTAAATAGCTTATGCGATGTCAGTATAATTTATTATTATTTTTTAAATTTTTAAATTATTTTTTTTAATTTTTTAAATATTTTTTAAATATTTTATTATTTTTATTATTTTAATTTTAATTATTTATTATTTTTATTTTTTAATAATTATTAATTTTTTTAAACAACTAAATCATGATCCTCAACAATGGTGCCAAAATTTAATCGCCATCGTAGACGGTCAAAAATAAAATCTAACTCACTATTATATAGATAAGTTGAGTCGAAATTGTATCTTCAAAAATCGTGTTAATTATATTTAAATAATTTAAATTTAAATTAAAAATAAGATTAAGATTAATTAAAAGATTACTTAAATTAATTAAGAAAATAAGTAAATAGCAAGTTAATTAAAAGTTGGGTTGCTAATATGAAAGTGGATTCTTAGGATTTCAACTGATCTCTTGCTTTGATAGTTGGTATCCTTTTTAATATACTTTAATTAATATCTAATCAATAAAAATATAATCTATTTTAGAAAATACAGTCTGTACCTTTGGATCACTATCCATCTCTTAAAATTATGAACTAGTCTAAATTAAATTAGATATAATAAAAAATTAATATAAAAATAATCTATCTTAGGAGTACGAATGGTATCCGTAGATCATGGCTCATCTCAAGGATCATAAACTATTTTAGATCAATTTTATAAGATACAAAAATATTATAAATAAAAGTAGTATTTATTGTAAGTTAAAAAAAATATAAAAGATGAAAAGTAAAAAATATCGTCAAAATAAGATGACAGTGATCTCTTGAGAATGAGACAATCTAGTCAATCATTGAAAAGCTTTTCATTAAAATGTTCGTTATGAAGTTTTGAGGAAGAACCTGAACAGTAGCTAGATGCAAAAATCAGGAGCAAGAGAGAAAATTTGATGGAGAAAGGGAGAAATGATGGTTGTTATTTGGAGAAGAAAGAGAGAGAGGAAGAGAGAGAGAGAATGGAAGGGATGGCTCGGTTGTTTGGGCGTGGAGTAGAAAAAGAGGCTGTAGCGGCCCGAGAGAGCACTGTGCTTGGCATGAAGGGGGTCGATCCTATTCATAGAGTAAGACGCGAGAGGAGTTTGTGTTATTTTAGAATTGCATCCGGGTGAAAGTGCCAACACACCCGTCAACCCGCAAATGCACAGACTTTGTTTCCCTGTGAGCCGCGGATTTAAAAAAACTCTCGGTTCCGACGGAGTGAAGCGTGGGTTGCATCAGAGAAGAAGCGCGCGCGTGACTTTAAAGGAAGAAGGCCACAAAAAATATGAGAGATGGGAGTGGAGTGACGCGTGGCTGGGAAAGAAAGAGTTTGGACCTATGTGAATTAAAATGGCGGACCCGTGGTAAGTTTTGTTCTGAGAGGATTGTCTTTAGCGCATGGAGTCTTTGTTGTGATCTGATGAGAAGTTATTGCTGGATGGGAGCCACGTGGAATTTAATGTGAGGAAGGGATTGCATGAATGAGAAAGATAGCACATGAATTAAAAAAAGACGATAGAGCCTTGTAATTAATGAGAGAGAGAAAAATATGTTGAACTTTTTTTTTTTTATAATCAGTGAGATATGAAATCTTCTGGTCCATGCACCATATGAAATTCTTTACTGTACATATTTCTTGGCATAGATTGTCGCTTGATGCCATACCATGTAGTTGATTTCAGATGCCATTTTTTTCATGCATCCACATCATATAATTAATTAAAATTAAATTATTAATTATCTATAAAATAAATTAAAGATCATCAAATTTTTAATAAATAAAAAATAATTAAATAAAATAATATGCCTCTAATAATTTAATTTAAGTATTTATCAATGGGTCACTCCCAAAAGATTGGGCCAAAGCCTGAAGAGTCTAATTCCAGTCCATATGATATGTGATACTCAAGAAAAAGCTGTACAAGTGATCTTTCTGCATGCCTCTCTTTCGCTGTCTCCACCCCTGCGAGGCTGAATATACCTTATAAGAGGTCCACGAAGGCATCTATAGCAACCACTAAAGGGGGCAGGATCTTAACATAAAAAGTCTTGCGGTAAGGCTACTACTAGCCGAGCATCCACGAAAGTGCAATCAAGTTTGAAAGCGCTGCGATCAGTGCCAATGATACTCGAATATCCAGCATTTGCTAGCAGCTTCTTTTTCTCCAATAGCTCTCCTTGGCCATTCATTCAGTGGGGGATAGACATCCTAAGCTTTTTTTGATAGGGCACTGGATAAAGAAAATTTCTTATTATGGTGATGACTACTTCATCAAGTGGGTCGAAGCCGAGCCACTCACCTAAATTACTGAAAAGAATGCATGTTACTTCATCTGAAAATCATAACCGACAATGGCTAATAGTTTGACGATGCCTCTTTCTGGGAGTTCTACTATAAGCTCCACATCAACCATCGCTTTCTCTCCGTTAAGCATCTGCAAGCAAATGGAGAGGCTAAAGTTATCAACTAAATCATTCTTCAAGACTTGAAGATCCAGTTGGATAAGACCAAAGGACTCTAGATAGATGAACTATATAGTATTCTCTTGGCCTACCATGCCACACACCAGCTTTCGATGGACAAGATACCAGTTAACCTCATCTTTGGAACCGAGGCAGTCATCCCAGTGGATTTAGGCCGACCCACTCATCAGGTAGAGACCTTTGACACACAAGGGAATTCAAAAGACCTGCAGGCAAACCTAAATCTTCTAGAGAAAGTCCAAGAGAAGGCTTGGGTTCAAATGGCGGCATATTGGCAATGCATTGTGCACTACTACTACTCCAAAGTAAAGAAAATGTATTTCCATGCTAGAGATCTAGTATTCAGGAGAATGGAAGTCAGCCAACCTATCAAATGAGGGAAGCTGTCATCTAATTAGGAAGGATCATACCTTATTGCCGAGTTAGTACACTTTGGAGTTTATCACCTAGAATAGTTTGACAGAATGCCTCTCCCCCATACCTGGAACTTTGCTAATCTCCACCTTACTATCAGTAGGAGACATTATGTAAAGCCAATTCTGCAATAAAACCTCTAATTTTCTATGTAAAAGAAATATTATCTAGTAGAGTAGCTTGGAGAAACAAAAGCCGCAGGGAAGAGTAGGCCCACGTTGGCTGAAGAACTTTGAGAAAGCTATGTGCCCTAGGCTAGACCATCGTACCTCTTAGAAAGCCCTGAGCACCTTCCAGATTGGGTCATCATATCTGAAAGTCTAAGCTATCTCATATGCCTTCAATGGTGGAAGACTCCGAGCCTCGAGGAAGAGTAGGTCTACATTGGTTGAAAAATCTTGAGAAAGTCTTGTATGAGCTAAAGCACCCCAAGCTAGGCCATCACATCTCTTGAAAAGCCTAGACACCTCCCAGGCTGGGTCACCATGCCTAAAAATCTCGACTGTTTTATATGCCTCCAATGGTGGAAGACTCTAAGTCTTAGGAAAGAGTAGGCCCACATAGGCTAACACACTCCAGGCCAGGTCATTGCACCTCTTGAAAAGCGTCGGGCACATCTCAGGTCGGGTCACTATGCCCGAAGACCTTAGCTATCTCACACCTCTAATAATGGAAGATTCCAAACCTCAAAGAAGAGTGGGCCCACATCAGCTGAAGAACCTCAAGGAACCCTTGGAAAACATAACATGCCCCAAGCCAGGTTACTATGCCACCTTTTTCAGTCACAAAATATGCTAATTGAAGCACGACCATCCCTTGAAATCCAAAGTAAAAGACAACTGAGTGGCCAGAGTCCCTCTCCCTCGAATCCACAAAACTCAAAGGGAGATTGGGTATCAACTTCAAATGATCAAGCTCCAACCATCAAGTCTTAGATGACCAAAGACCCTCTCCTTAGAGCCATGGGCCCAAAGTGGAGCAAAGCCTTAGTCTCAGGACCTCGAACAATCAAGCCCTGAAGCATCTCTTCAAGTCCATAAACTTGAAGGAAGATGGAACCTCAGTTCATAAGCATCGAGCAACTGAGCCTTGAAAAGGTCCCCTCCTTCCAGCCAACAGATTATAAACAAAGCAAACTGACATCTCTACGGCCCCTCACCGACCATGGGGGCAAGGCCTCAGAGGAAGCTCACCGAAGCAAAAAAAAATAAGATTCAAAGAAATTGTGAAGCCTTGGATCATAACATATCTTTTCAAGAGCATTCATAACAATCATTCAAAACAAGATAGAGAGAGATTAAAATAGAATATTTCTTTATTCATTCACAATTCAAGATTACAGGACTTTGACTTGAAGATTCATTTATAAGATGTGTGGAATTTAAGTACAAGGACGTTGGGGGGTAAAACCCCTTACAATTGACTATGAAGAGACTTTTCTATCGGGCCAAGCCAAGGGATATTGGGGATGGCACAAATCCTATCAGGCTTATCTATCTCCTAGATATTTCTTGATAGAAAGCTTGTAGAAGATATCTAGGAGGTTGTGGAGTCCCAATTGAAAGGTCAATGGCTTTTCAGAAGGGTCTGATGCTAAGAAGGCCCCCTAACCTAACATTTGCCCCTCATCCAAACTAATAGTGAACATAGGCTACCTCGTTCTCAATTGATCCCACTCTATGTTGGAATGGTTGGAATCTCAGCAACTCGATGTTGGAATGGTTGGAACTTCAGCAATGGCCCTAGCATAATGCCATGGTTGAAGCGGCAAAACTACTTGATGTCTCTCATGCCTAACTCTAGAGGCCTCAAAGATAGATGGGGAGTGGGAGAAAATCCCTTCATAGTATAGTAGGTACAGGCAATGATTGCCCTGCCAGTGGGAGACCACACTGGTGACATCCTCTCTAGGATCTTCACTAAAAATAGAAGTGGATTTTTGCCACAAGTCAAGGCCCCTTTCTCCCATTTATTGAAGGTCCAGACAAAAAGGTCCCCCTTCAACTCCGAGTCTAAGCACCAGGTGGCGTAACACCAATAGTCCAAAAGATTGCACCTTCTAGAGAAAGGCGCCCCAAGCATCCCGTTTTGGCGAATTACTATTTCGAAGACTCCAGCATTGAAGAGTCGCATAGTCTCCAAGGAGGAAAGGTGAGTTGATTGGTGGAACATTGAATACTCCATGGGATTTTCAGATAATGGGGCATGATGTCCCATATGACCTATGGCAAAGTGTCTCGCTAGAAGTTTCGAAAATGATCTAGGGTGAGAATTAAATAGACGCTTATCCTAAGTTGTTGAAAGATTTAGATAGAAACTTATACACAGAAAGAGAAAATGGGAAGAAAAAAAAAAATTCTTTTATTACCAAAATAAGCATTACACCAAATTAAGACAAAAAACAAGCAAACACTTCTTGAATTATCTCCTTCCTTTTCTCTCAAACCTCTGCTGCTTTCCTAGGAAAGATTGGCCAAGGTGTACCATATTTCAGTGCATGCTCTAATGACTGAAGATGACTATAGAGAATTAAACTACAACACTAAAAGCCTCAGTCGAAGGAGTCAAACGAGTTAGCTATTCTCATTGGATTGAAGAACCTATGCCTGATGGCTACCTCGAAGCTTGTTGAGGCTTTGGACTCATACCCAGTAGGCTTCCACTTAGTGATAGCATGGTTGGTGCCAGTTTGGCAATGAGCTTCATCCTTGGAAACCATCTAATCGGACCAAGCCTGAGAACCTCTTTAGAGATCAATCACTTCAGCCTCTAGTCGATCTATCTTCCTCTTGGAACTGGCCAATCATCATGTCTGTAGCTTGATGAAGAGTGCGAGCTCTATCATCCTAGGTAGAAGAGGCTCCATTCCTCACCACTCAGAGCTCATCCTTAAGCCTCACGACCTTCCATTAGAGGTCGGCCTCCCTATAGACAACTTGTCGAAGGCGATCGGCTTCCTCATATGTGCTGACTTAGATCCCTTGCTCTTGGATAATGGGATGAGGAACTTCAGTTGGCCAAAGACCTACCTTCTTTAGCCCTTCAACCTCCTATTGAGAGGCCTTCAAGGTGCTCTTCAACTTCTTATTCTTGATGAGGAAATTGTAGAGCTACCTCTAGAGACTCTCTCATGCTTCTTCGATGGTACTTTATCTTAACTCCACCAAGGCTCAACTATGCTTGGTGACCTTTTCCTGATACTCGGCAAGAGATGCGTGTTCCTTAGCTACCTTCATGCGATCAAGTGAAAGAACCAGCCAAGCCTCCAATGCTCAAACACTAAAGCCCCTATATAAGGTTGGCCGATTAGTCAACTCAGGGCACAAGAGCAAGCATCGAATAAAAGGTGGGAAACTTACCATCATGGCACCATGATATGTACTTAAAAGCTCCTCCTCGTTAGTCATACTGGCAAGGTACTCTTCATCCCATGGAGATATCAATCCTTTGATTATCTCTCAAGATCAATTGTTAGATATATGTGCCCTAAAAGCCAGAATTGGCTGACACTTATAATACACTTCTAGTGGTAAAATTATAATTTTGACTATAATCAATAAAAAGGGTTATTTTCTATCACATATGTGTATTTAGTGTCTGTGATATATCCTTTGAGTTAATGATAATGATAATTCATATTTTCATGAGTTGAAAATTTAAGACATGAATAATCATTATTAACTCATAAAATGCTCATGACCATAGGATCATCACGAGGATGGTGATTGATCCGAAAGGTTGGTGTACAATCGCTTCTCTTTAGTAGATGAGTCTTGAGTCTACGGTGTGGAGACACCAGGAGCGAGAGTACAGGTACTCGTTAGAGAACGAGGGCACTGAGCGTGACCACCTCGAGTAGTCATTAGGAAGTCTACCTTCTCGTCAATGACTGACTCGATGCTGCAGTAGTGTGTCTGGTTCTTTGACCTGAGGTGCATCGGCAGTTCACCTTGAGGGTGTTATAGTTTGACTACACCATTAACTCGATCTCCTAGCCATATGGAAATCCTGAGGTGTATGTTGGCTATAGCATGTTCATTGTAGGAACTGGATTGCATCAAGATGGAATCTATCTACCTCGGTGGTAGAGGAGCAGCCCTATGATGATCATGAGAATCAAGTCCAGAAGCCCATGGCCATGGCAGAGTGAAATAATAGAAAGAGTTTCTATTTAGATTTTCACATTGGACTTGAATCGAATGATTACATCATATGACAGAAACTAGGGTTTGACGAGTTCACCTTAACCCTAATCTGATCGGGGCTCAAGATAGAAGAACTTAATCACACAGGTAGCTGCACCAAGAGGTTCGCATTCAGCTCTGATGGGTTGCCACCATATACTGCTAGGTGTCACTGGTGGATTTTGGGAGCAATTAGAATGATTTAGATGATCGATCATTCTAGCTGTTCGAATCAGAAGAGTTCTGATCCATCGAAAGGAGTTTCGATGATGTCGATGATAGAGATCATGACATATCCCATTACCATACAGAACTGAACCTAACTGGGTCACACAAATAAGGGTTTGAATCTGGTGATGATCATCAATTGAACTGATCCAGTTCAATTGATCTGAATGAGATTCAATTAGGTTCAAGAAAATCGTGCTAGCACTCGATTGAACCTAACGTTCTTCTTTTACTATCATAAATAGTTGTCCTGACTGAGCCAAAGGAGTTTGTGCTCGATCAGAGGCCTTCACTTGGTCTGACTGGAGCTTGTCCAGGTCAGAAAAGGTTTGTCTTATTTTGTAAGATAATACCTGCCATTTTTGGTCACCTGCCATTTCTCGTCCTTTGACTTTGGTCAAAAGTTGACCTTTGACTGGTCAAATGTTGACCATTGACACTTTGACTTCTGTCCACATGTCATGCACCTATTGGAGAGCTGGTGGGGGCTTGTCCCCCTGCCAGAACCTGGCAAGGAGGAGGGCGCACGCCACCCTTGGCGTGTGCCCAAGCTGGAGGCGCCTAGGAGTCCCTGTTGGACAGGGACTCCATCTCCTTTTTGGATTCCAATTAGAGTTCTCCTAAGAACCAACTTTGACTGGTCTTAGGCACCATCTAAGGAGGAATCCAAGGGACTCTATTCCCACCAATCAGATTTAGATCTGATTTCACAAAGGGTTGTGATTGGTTGGGAAGAAGAGGAGTTGGATCACAGCATAGTCTATAAATAAGACCCTGCGCCCAACTCAAAAGGAGAATTGAATTCTCCCATGCCCCAAGGCTGCCTCTCTCCTCTCCTCCTCCATGCCAAGCCATCTTCTCCCTCTCCTCTCCACGCCCAAAAGTAGTTTGGGATCTTGGTTGGTGCAATCCAGATGAGAGAAAGGCGATCAGAAAGCTAGAAGGCTGCGCTGCTGCAAAGGACAACTGCTGATCTTCGAAAGGTGTTTTGAAGATCCTCCAAATCAGATCCAGATCTAATTTTTGGAGATGTGATAGAGAAGAAGAGGATCTCTAGATCCAGCCTAAGTGGATACCGGTAGAGGCCAGGCACTTGCGTGGCTAGATCCAGAACCTTCCGCTGCTTACAGGATCATCAACGGGTAATAGGATTACCCACATCAAGATAAATTAAATTTGATTTAATTTATCTAAATTTATTTTAATTATTAAAATAATAAAGATCAGATCTGAAACATCTCAGATCTAATTAGATCAAAGAAAAATTTTTTTTTGAAATATATCTCTTGATCCGATCAGATCTGAACGAACCTGGTCCGAAAAATCAGGATTTTCCTTCAACTGGTATCAGAGCCAAGGTTCTAAAGTATTTAGATCTAATTTTAAATTTATTTTAATTAAAAAATAAAGTGATTTTAGATGTCACATGAGATGTGATCAGATCTGAAATTAGAAAAATTAAAATTAAATAATTTGGATCTAAGATTAGAAAATATGCATGACTAGTTCTAAAATAGAATAGTTCTATAGAATAGTCTTGCATGTTTTTAATTTAATTTGATTAAATCATATTTTAGATCTATTTATTTACTATTTTTTGATATTATAATTATTATAATAACATCTAAAAAATAGCAAATAAAATTATTTAATTTTAAATATCATATGAGATATGATTGATGCATGTCTAGACTAGTTGTAGAATAGTTCTACATAATTGTCTAGATTAGAGTTTATTTTGATAAGATCAATTTAAATCTAATTTTTTAGATTATTATGAGATAATTTAGATCTAAAAATATGCATGATTCGATACATGAGATGTATGCAAAATATGCCATGATTAGATCTAATTTGTATATGAGATATATGATATAGATCTAAAACTATTTTATAGTATTACATGTTCCTGATTAAGGCGTTCCTCTTGGCCGTCCGATCATAAGAATGAAGAAGGGTTTAAAGGCCCTCTCCTTCCCATCCGATGGGGTGTTCTTATGACGTGTAGGGGTGCTGCGCGTTCGTCCTTAATCAGAAATCCAAAACTTACTTTCTGCAAAACCCTAGATCCTGAAATCCTAGGATTTATTGTGCATATTTTATTTATGAACCCTACTTAATTAAGAAATTAAGATTATGAAATATTAATTAGGTCTAAAATTGAATAATTTCAGATCTAAGACATATTCATAATACTGGGTTCGGGCTTGGGTAGCTCAATTAGGTCTAAGCGGTTGATCAAACCGAATCAAGAGTTGGTTAGATGGGATCAACAATGCTTAAATTGACCAGCCTAATAGGATTAAGTCTGGGTCAAGATCGAGTCACGATCAAGCAAGACCTAATTAGGCTCAGAGGTTAGAGTCTGGATTGTAGGCTAACCCAATTGGTTCTGGCTCAACAATTTGGTGTCTAAGGTAAGTTTGGCACATACGACCGACTGATTTTTAATTGGGAGCTACTCGACCTGAATGCGTTCTTGTACGAGTTAATGGCATATCCCTTCCACCGGTCTCACTTACCTGGCCATATCTGTTGACACAGTTCTGATCTGAGGTGGTCAATAATCCGAGCTAACCCATGCCACTAGGTTAGTCATAATTGTTATGACTATGACAAGTCTAGTTTAATGAGACCTGAATCAATTCTCCCTAAGAAAAGATTAAGTCTGAGGTCTTCCACCATTGTAGATGTGCGGGCCCTTCCCGAGGTTGATTGTTCTCGGTTGGATACAGTGGCTCAGTTGCACCGAGGAAGATGCAACCATGTCTATTAGGCATTGGATGCTATGGGCTGGAGGATGAGTTGGGCTCAATATTTTGGATACGGTGAGAGACTCAATTAGAAATCCAGTCTGTGCAAATGGTGGGTCTGACTTAACTAAGGAGTGGATCAATATTTCAAATACGGTGAGATTCATGAATTAGAGACCAAGTTTGGGTGCACCATGATTAGAGAATCATTGAACAAGAGTTGTTCACTCATTGGCTAACCCATCACCAATAACTGTTAGGTGAGGTGATGAGTCAGTTGGTGAGACCGCACCACCCACTAGAAATCATTAATCATGGAGATTTTCGCATCTCTACAGAGGGAGTGTAGGGATCCGAGAAAATAGTGGAAGCTAATTTATTTTAAAAATAAAATTCTTAAATAAATTGGTCAAGTCATAATTACAGTATCTAACTAGAATCTTTGACTCTCTACAGAAAAATGTCTGCGTCCAACCCATTAGCACGTATCCTGGACACACATAGACTGACCGGATCCCAATTATAAAGATTGGCTCAGGAACTACAAAATCATTTTGGGTTTCGAGAAGTTAACCCATGTATTGGACCAGGACCCTCCCACCTTACCAGCCCATCCATCCACTGAATAGAGAGCATCTCTGAAAAAATGGATAGACGAAGATAATAAGGCCAGATATTACATGTTGGGCTCGATGTCTGATGAGCTCCAGCGCCAACATGAAGATATCGAGACTGCTCGCCAAATGTTGGCTCACCTGCAAGGAGATGTTTGGTGAACAGAGTCGCATAGCCAAGTATCAAGTCACGAAATGACTTTTTAAGGCTAAGATGCATGATGGGCAGTCAGTCCAAGATCACTGTCTGATAATGATCAAGGACTTGAAAGAGCTTGAGAAGCTCGATGTGAAGTTAGACTTGGATCTGCAGAATGATATTATTCTGCAATCCTTGACTGATGCATATGGGCAATTCATCATGAATTACCACATGCATAAACTTCAAAATTTTTTGGCCGAATTAATGAATATGCTGGTTACCGCTGAGCTTTCTATGAAAGGTTCTAAAGGCTCAGTTCTTGCTATGGAACGGACTTCTTCCAAAAGAAAGTCTTATGAAAAGAAAAGGAAGTCTGTGAAAAAGCAGAAGGTGGAAGGAGGAAAGAAGAAGAAGATAGAGCCAAAGAAGAAGGCCGATGTCAAAGAAAAGTATTTCCATTGCAACAGCGACGGCCATTGGAAGCGGAAAACTGCCCTACTTACCTGGCCACCCTGAAGAACAAGAAGGAAGGTCCTTCTGGAGGTATGCTCGTTATTGAGTCTAACCTTACGATTTCTTCTACATCCAGTTGGATGCTTGACTCTGGTTCTAGTGCTCATCTGTGCACTTTCATATAGGATCTTGAGGATAGCAGAAGGCTGAGGGATGGAGACATGATCCTACGCATCGAAAATGGAGCAAGAGTTGCTGCAGTGGCCATGGAAACGTATCCTCTTCGATTATCATCTGATTTAGATTTAGTTTTGAAAGACTGTTATTATGTGCCTGTAGCTAGCAGAAATTTGATTTCTATTTCATGCTTAGCACTAGAAGGCTATGTGATTACCTTCTTTAAGGACCATTGTAACATTCTTTATGAAAAAATAAAATTACAAATGGTTTTCTTATTAACGGTCTTTATCAGCTATATATTGATGTATCTGTTCTAACTATCGAGCAAAATGTGAATGCCAAATGACCTAGAAATAGGCCAAACGATCTAGGAATAGTCCAAACGATAGGTATCTATGGCACCTAAGATTAGGTCATATAGCAGAAGATAGGATCAACAAATTGGAGAAAAATGGGCTATTGAGTCCATTGACTTTTGAGTCATATCCAACTTGTGAATCTTGTCTTCAAGGCAAAATGACTAAACTCCCTTTTGTAGGACATGGAGAAAGGGCCACAGATCTCCTTGCCCTAGTACATGCTGATGTGTGCGGCCCATTTGATGTACCGACTAGAGGCAATTTTATCTACTTCATTACCTTTACCGATGATCTGTCTAGGTATGGGTATGTGTATCTTATGAGACACAAGTCTGAAGCTTTTGAAAAGTTCAAAGAATTCAGACATGAAGTAGAAAAATAAACTGAAAAACCCATTAAGGTTCTTCGATCAAATCGAGGAGGTGAATACCTTAGCCGAAATTTCCTAGACTATCTCAAGGAAAAATGGCATAGTCTCTCAATGGACTCCACCAGGAACACCTCAACTCAATGGGTTTCAGAATGGAGAAATCGGACTCTATTGGATATGGTCCGATCCATGATGAGCTTCACAGACCTCCCTGATTTTCTTTGGGGACACTTCATTGTTAACTTCAATTTATCTACTGAATAGGGTTCCCTCTAAAACCGTTCCTACCACACCGTATGAGATATGGCACGGTAAGAAACCAAGTCTGAGTCATCTCAGAATTTGGGGTTGTCCGGCTCATGTCAAAAGACAACAAGCGGACAAGTTAGAGTTTAGGTCCTTTAGAGCTCGATTCATAGGATATCCTAAAGAGTCATTAGGATACTATTTCTACATTCCAGAAGACCACAATGTGATTGTGAGTCGACATGCCATCTTTCTTGAAAAATAGTTTATTCAAGATAGCGGCATTGGAAAGCAGATTAAGCTTGATGAGAAAGTCTCACAAGTACAACGAGCTAAGGACCAATTGGAACCAAATCAGGTTGAGCCAATAAGAACACTACCTCCTCCACCTCGTAGATCGGAAAAGAGTTTTCCATCCCCTGAAAGATACTTAGGTATTATTTCAGAGGAAGTAGAGAAAATGTTTCCTCGTAGGTAATGGTGCTCATGGTGATGATCCCAAAACCTACAATGAGGCGATATATCAGATATCGACTCCGAGAAATGGCTAGAGGCAATGCAGTCAGAAATTGACTCGATGCACTCAAACCAAGTCTGGACCTTGGTAGATCCACCAGAAGGTATAGTACCTATTGGGTGTAAATGGATCTTCAAGAGAAAGATTGGTGCAGATGGGAAATGTGGAGACATTCAAGGCTAGACTAGATGTGGCAAAAGGTTATAGTCAACGCGAAGGCATTGACTATCAGGATACCTTTTTTTCCAGTGGCTATGCTAAAATCCATCCGCACATTGCTTGCCGTTGCAGCCTATTTCGATTATGAAATATGGCAAATGGACGTGAAAACGGCATTCTTAAATGGATATCTTGAGGAAGATATCTATATATGGAACAGCCGCTAGGTTTCACATCCAGTGATACTGATCACAAGGTTTGCAAGCTGCAAAGGTCCATATATGGACTTAAGCAAGCATCTCGGAGCTGGAACACTCATTTCAATGATGTGATCAAAAAGTTTGGTTTCATCAAAAATGAAGAGGAACCATGTGTGTTCTTCAAAAAGGGTCAGTGGGAGCGCTGTTGTCTTCCTCGTATTGTACGTGGATGACATCCTCCTTATTGGGAATGATATTCCCATGTTGACAAGTCAAAATATGGTTGTCCAAGGAATTCTCCATGAAAGACCTAGGTGAAGCATCCTTTATTCTAGGAATTAAGGTCTATAGGGATAGACCGAATAGGATGCTAGGACTTTCACAGAAGATGTACATAGAGAAAGTACTAAAGAG